>JANHMN010000001.1:84382025-84427463 GCA_030674055.1 Rhabdomys pumilio
TGTGTGTGTGTGTGTGTGTGTGTGTGTGTGTGTGTGTGTGTGTGTGTATGAATATATATACATATATTCTGTATATTATAAATTATATACATAAATGTGTTTTAGAGTTTATATGATAGCCTAAAATAGTAATAACAGAAGAATGACACCTGAGAGCTGAGAACCCAGTAGTAATTACTTCTTGAGGCTGAATGCCTCAACAGATAGTCCCACAATAGCAATCTCTCACTAGGAGACAATAACAGTTACTCATTTATAAGATGTGTTGCTCAGTAATTCCACTCTGGTTCCAGGATCCCAGAAGGTTCCTGGAGAGCCATTGGTCCCTAGTCTACCTTGAAAGCTTAGAAATACAAGGTCTTTGGCAGCATAAAAAAATCAACCTACAGACCAGAGAGACCAGGCAAAGAAACATGAGGCTGTCTTCCTTTTGATGTATCCATGTTATCTGGGGGTGCTAAGCAGAAGGTGCCATCTCAATCATCTCAATTACCACATCAAGCAAAGCAGTCAGGACAGTTCTTCAAATGGGTCACCCAACTCAGGTGGTTCTGATTTGTAGTAAGTTGACAATGAGCCATAATAGAGACTTAAAGATGTTGGAGGTACCAGAGACATGGAGCATTTGCCAAGGTAAGCTGCTGATATGTAATGGAGCTGGGTCAAGGGAGAAGCTGTGTCCGGCTCCAGCTTAGGTGGGATCACTACTATCCAGGCGCCACCCTTATTGAGAATTGGCAGTGAATAGTTGGTGCAGAGGAGATAATCATTCTATTTTGCAGATGTGCACAATTTATATATAAATTAAATTGGGAGGGTTGTGTTTTAGGAGACACAGGAAGAGTTGGAGAAAAAACTGGGAGTTAGACGTGATTGCATTTTACTATATTCATGCTTGAAATTCTCAGTTCTCAAAAATAAAGAAGATTGAAAGGCATTTGTCTGGGGTGGGCAGTAGAATATTGCAGTTAGAGAGAATGTGAAATGTCCCCCATAGGCTGGTATGTTGGTTTTCAGTTGATGGTACTGTATAAGAAGCTTATAGTGGTGCCTTTATTTGGTGGAACCTTCTGGAGGAAGTGAGTGACTGGAAGTGTGTCCTGATATTTTTCACTTCTGTTGACTCCCTGCTTTCTGACTTGAGCTGCAGTGTTACCAGCCAGCTCCTACTGATATGCCTTACACACCATGTTTTCCTACCATAAAGATAGGATTTTACTAGCTTCTAACATGGACATATAAACTCTTCTGTGGAGAGCCGCGGTAAATGGTGACAGCATCTGCCATTGGAACATGGCGCTGGCACTGGCACTCGTGAGTAAACAAGTAAAATTGCGCATGTGCAAGTGGTGAAGGCCCGCCAAGTCAACGCCCAACCCGGGGTGTCATACGGGGTTTGAACAAGCAGCCAATCAAATATGTCCACGCCACTCTAGGGTGTATATAAAGCAGCTCCATCTTGGGTCGCTCTCTCTTCCTCATCACATGGTAATAAACAGTTGCCACAGAAGGATCCTGGTGCCCGCGTGCGTTCTTGCCGGTGAGACGATTGCGCGGGTCACACTCTTCCTCACAGCAAAGAGCAGAGTAGCTAATAAATCATGTAGAAACATGATGTAACTAGCATCATTTGGAATAGCAAAATAGAATGGATTTTTTTCTCTAACATGAGACAAAAATGCTTTGTAATCCTTTATTCAATACTGTAAATGTCTGCAAGCAGAAAACTAAACAGAAATTAAGAATACA
The DNA here is from genome assembly GCA_030674055.1 of Rhabdomys pumilio. Classification (NCBI taxonomy): domain Eukaryota; kingdom Metazoa; phylum Chordata; class Mammalia; order Rodentia; family Muridae; genus Rhabdomys; species Rhabdomys pumilio. The sequence goes on from JANHMN010000001.1 coordinate 84,383,775, forward strand.
CACTAGAAAGAAAATAAAACTCCCTTTATTCAAAACTGACGTGACTACATGTAGAAAATCCAGATGTGCCTTAAAAAGTTACTAGAAAAGCCAGGCAGATGGCTCAGGCCCATATTCCTACCACTCATGAGGCTGGGGCTGGAGAATCAGCATGTGCTTGAGACTAGTCAGGGTTATATGGGAAAACCTATTTCAAAACAAAACGGAGTACAACAAAACAAAAATGAAAACCCAGTAGAGCTATCTGCATGTGGAGATGCTTGCTTATAATCCCAGGCCTGGGAAGCACAGGTCAGAGGGTCACATTTGAGGCCAGCCTAAGCTGCATCATGAGTTTCAGGCTGGCCTGAGTTATACACCAAGATCTGTCCAAAACAAGAGCAAAACAAAGCAAAAAAAAAAAAAATAGTATTACTAAAGCTAATAAACACGTTTAAGAAGGTCCCAGAGTATGAAATCAACATATAAAATCATTTTTCATACCCTAACCTTGAGTGGACCAGAAACAAAATTAAGAAAGCAGTGCTAGTCAGAGCAACATCAAAAAGCACAAAATACTTGGCTAGAAATTTAACAAATTTAGGTCCTGTTTACTCAACACTACAAGACACAGTTTTATAATTAAAAAAATATGAACAGTGTTTGTGTGCATGGGTTAGAAAAGTTAATATTGTCAAGACAGCAGTTCTATTTAACCTGATCCAGGAATTTAGCACAGTATTTCTGAAGTCTCGCAGTCTTCATTGTAAAAATTGACAAGACGGTACTAAAATTTCTATGGAAATTCAACAACAACAAAACAACAAAACATAAATGGACAATTTGAAAAGAATAAAGTTGTTATTAAGGAAACTCACCACACATCTGTAGTAATGAAGAAAGTGTGGGTTTGTAAATGACAAGTATATACAGAAAAGAGAAGAGAAGGGAGTTGAGAGTGTGCCCTGTGCTTTCCCACCAACTGACGTGACAGCTGCGCCAGGACAGGTCAACTGAGGAGGGAGTCACTTCTGAAAAAAAATACTATGTGAACATGTCACAGTGAAATTTATTATTTTATATAATAAATCTAACCTAATACTAAAAATAGAAAAAAAATAGCACAGGGACAACTAGATATATTCATGCATCAGAAATAAAAACAATCAATAAATATAACTCTGGTCCTCACCTCGAATACCACACTGAGAGGAACTCACAAATTCACAGTCATGGAATGAAAGTCAGCACTCCAAAACATATTTTTGTAGTGCTACAGTCTCTAAGGTACAGCTTTTAAAAAAAAAACCAAAATGATAAATGGATTTCTTAAAAGTAACTGTTTTATCTCAAAATATATCACGATGTAAATTGAAAGATAAACTGAAACTGGGTAAAAAGGCTTGAAATGACCATTGTGATGAAGGTATGCACACAATACTTATAGAACACTAATAAACCTCCAAAAATTGATACAACCAGACTGAAAAGGGGATAATAGATCAAATTATTCTAATAGAGATGTTACTAAAGAAAATAAATGGCTAATAAGTTCTGAGAGGAGGCTGAGCCTTGCTAGTCCCGAGGACATAAATTAAACCCATTATGGGACAGCCTCCACAGTCAATCGAGCAGCTACCATACAAAAACGCCACCATGAATTAGGCTGTAGATAAATGAGAAGCCTTTGCTTACTGATAGGAATGCAGAATGATATAATCGCCCTAGAAAATAGCTTGATAACCTCCTTTCACGCATAACAAAAAGTATCATCTGTCCAAGGAGTTTCACTGGTATGTGTAAGAAACATGTACATGACTGTTCCTAATGGCATGAATTAAAACAAACACCAATAAATTATCAAAACAACCATCACATGATAAGTCAGTAGAAATGCCTCTTTATGGAATTCAATTCAACTATAAAAATTAATAAGTGGTCGATACATTCTATGTGAATTATCATCAAAAACTCATACTAAAGCATTTAGATAAAACACAATACATTATACCATTCATTCATGGGACAATGACATTTCAGTGGTAGACTGCATATGTAATCATGGTTCCCTAACATTATATTGAGATGAAAAATTCATATTATGTAGTGACATCTTAGCTATGATAATGTTCCAGCAGGGAATGATGTGTTTGTGGTGTTGTTGTCAACAAGTTTCTGTGGATTCAGTCATAAAAAACTATTGCCCAGGGATGGAGATCTAACTCTATGATACATGCTTGCCTGGTATTCATGAGGTTCTGGGTCTGATCTGCAGCAAAGAAAAAATGAATATTAATAATAATTGTACCAATAAAGTATAGCACAGTGAAACACAGTACAGGGTGATAGTAAACAACTGTTAGTAATGTGCATATATTATATATGATATATATATTATATATATACATATATATTATATATATATATACATATATATATATTACATATATTGTATTTTTATTATCATTCAAAGTGTATTCCTTCCCTTTAAAATGTGGACTTACAAGTTTCTGTGTGTTATGCTGACAGCTCTGATGTTACCCATCTACTGATTATAAAGGGCCATGCACAGAGACTGAACATTGCCATTTAGCTTGTATTCATACACTCTACAATGACCACATCAAGTTGTCTTCTAACCATGACTCTCAGAACATATTGAGAATAAACTGTCATGACTGTAATTTTACATTTATGACATGTATCAAGAAGGAACATTTACAGAGACAGAAATGAGATTAATGGTTGCCTAGGGCTGGGAATATAAATAGGGATTAATGGAAAATGGACATAGCATTTTTGAGGTTATGGGAATGCTATAAAATTAAAATGGAATTCATTTATGGCTGTACGATACCATAATTTACTAACATCATTGATTTGTACATTCATTTTAGATGGATTTTATGACATCTAAATTATTCTTCCATAAAAATGTTTAATACTCTACAGGAAAACAAAGTATGACTTTGTTGAGGAAGATTTGATTTTTGCAGCCCACAGAGCAAAGAGTTGGAAGTCAGATTAAAGATTTATTACCATAGCAGACAAAGGCAGAGTATGGGAGAAAAAGGAGTTTCATGTCTGGATGAAATCAACATGCTTTGTTGTTTTAAGTGCTCTTCAGAAGGACCTCCGCATTTTCCATCACGAAGCTGAGCTACTAGAATCTGCACCTTGGCTGTCGGAATTCAGGGGCTTCCAGAGAAGCCCCACGGAGGTGACATGGTGCTAGGCCGGGAGTGATGGGCAGGAACAATGAAACAAGGGCTGCAGACTACACTGTCACTTGTCCACAGTGTGGAGTGAGTTGCAACTGACACAAATAGGGACCAAAGAGGGAATCTCTGAAATGAGGCAAAAATAAACCCTTCCTTAAGTTGTGCCAAGTTCTTTTTTGCAGTGATAAGAAAGTCTGACTAGCACACCGAAGCTCCTATTTTGGTGATGAGTGAGATTCTTTTTAACAGGAAGATTGGGGCTCTTTGCTCATTTAGGTCTGTGGCTTAAAGCAAGATGAGGACCATTAAAAAAAATAAAAACAACAAACAAACAAAACCTCTCCATTTGCCACTAATTATTTCATGTTTTGTATGAAGCTGGGGATACTGTGACCTTTGACCTCATATTGTCCAGGCTGCCCAGTCAGGGGGAACATTTTATATTCTCTAGTAGACCAGTTTCCTGGTCTACTAGACCAGGTCCCCATTTGTGGGGGGTCCCACTTTATCAGATCAGGAGTCTCTTGGGTGGATAAGGTGCCAGACCAAACAGCTGGCACTCTCTTTGTCACTGGGTCTTACATTTCACTTTCATCTTCATGAAACCCTTGGGAACCAGGAAAATCCTGGTCCCATCATCCACTCACTAGTCCCAAAGGTGCTTTCTTTGGGTTATTCATCGGCTGATACCACCACTCAGGCCTAGTGCTTCCTCACACAGCGGCATAGCACATCACAGCAATAGGGCCTCCGTGTGGAGGAAAGAGAGAGAGTATTTGGATTCTTAATGTTTCTGGCTTGGGGCTTTTCATTTTAACTGTGTAGGAGGAAGTTATTAAATGCTACTTTAGGTAAATGAGAAAATATGTTCCTTGCAGCAAGTGACTGGCTGATTTTAATTTCCCTGTAATCATTTTTAATCGTTAACTGTCTTCTGAAATTCAAAAGGTTGCATTGTGGAGGAGGGAGGACATTCAGGGGTATTGTTCCATAGGAGAGAAACAGGACCAAAGAGAACTGGCAGCTGTCAGGACGGCAACATAATAAGGACTTGGTGGGAATGTGGGCTGTTCAACAGTGCGTTAGGCTGCCTACCTGCAGATTTGGTGAGTTTGCTGTCACTGGGAATATTTAAATCACTGTTTCAAGACTAGATGTTAAAATCAAACAGGAAATTATGGAGAATTTGCTTCTTTTAGTGGCAGTTGGACCCTTGCAGGTAATGGGAGACATCAAAGTCCTAAGATGACTTAGATCTCTTCTCTTGGGCTCTCCAGTCCTTGGTCTTCTGAAACAGCATCTTGTAGTTCAAGTTAGAGAGATCTTATTCCCAAATTCTTGCTATATGCATGTGGCCTACCCTAGTCAGTAAGAGTAATCCATTTCTCAGATTATGGTAAGAGGCTCAGGCATGGTCATGTGATTCAGTAATACTGAATCTGAGATCTTTTATTGGAAAAGAGAAATGCTTGCTCTATTGGACTTGAGATTAGACTAAAACTATCTGGGGCTATAGTAAGAAGGATCTGCTTGAGTATGAATGGAAGTCATTAGGGTGGCCATATATTCTAGGACATAATATTCTCCCTCAGTGGGGAGGGGCTGTCTTCATTCTGCCATTCTGATGTGATTTAGCTACTTGGGTTCCATGTCCACTGATTGAAGGGCTATAAGCCTGAACTTGTCTCTTTAATAAAGACATAGTTAGATTTTGATATCTCCCATTCCAATTCCCAAGAGAATGTTGACTGTGTCTTTGTACTTACAAGCAGTTGGCCAGGATGAGGGAGGGTAATCACAAGCTCAAGGGTACCTAGACTACAAGCTCTAGGACAGCTGAGGCTACATAGTATGACCTGTCATACAAATGACAAAGCAGTTCCCCTGTGGGAAGAATCTGATCATGAAACTGTAGCCCTCATGCTTGACCCGGAAAGAACCATCTTTGTATCAGGCACAAGTTGTGGATGTTAACATGGTCTGGTAAAGAACTGTTGAGCTCACGTTAATAAGAATGTACCAGGAGCACAGAAGGACAGGGGGCCTGCTACAAACTTCTTGATGCAGACACTGTCTTCAGAATGGGGTTTAGACTCCAAGTGAGCAAGCAATCCTAGTCCCCTTCACAGATGATGGCCAAGTTCTGTCTAGGGTTTATTTAAAAGTTCCCCTTTGGTCATCCTGTGCAGATTTATATTAGATTAATATTGATGGGCTAAGATTGCTGAAGAATGTGGCTGAAACAGAAAACCTCATACATACTTTACTATCCATCTCCTTCAGGGGATTAAAGCATCATATCTATTTATTTGTAAAATTGTTAGTATAAGTGCAAAATGTCTCATATAGATTCGTGCATTTAAACACATGATTGCCAGATACTGGTTCTGCTTTGGGAGATTATGGGGACTTTCAGGATATAAAGTCTAGTTGGAAGCTACAGGCTACTAATGATCAGAATCCAGCTCTGGCACCATTATAGAGCTCTGCTTTCTGACCAAATGGAGCAAGCACTTCGCTACAGCCGCAGGTAGAGTTCCGGTTTTCTCCTCTGTTTCTCCTCTCCCCCATGATGGAGTGTATCACCTTAAACCATGAACCAAAATAAGCTTTGTCTCCTTTCAGTTGCTTCTGCTAGAAACTTTGTATAAGAGAAATAAAAATAATTAATACAGAAAATTGTTGTTAGAAGTTGTGTCCTTTCTGTTAATGACCTGAATGTGTGGCTTATGGACTTTTAGAACTGGTTCATAGAAAGGAGGTTGAAGACATTGGAGCTGTGGCCTATGAGAGCCCTAGAATGCTATCAGCAGAAGTTAATGGGCCACTCAGAACGGAATATGGAAGAGCAGAATGACGGCAGGAAGACCCATCTTCCTGGAGACATATCTCATGTAGCCAGTGCTAACCTCAAATTTACTATATAGTTAAGGATGCACATACAGTCACAATTTTCCACCTTCTACCTCCTAATTGGGATTACAGGTGTGCACTACCATAACAAATTATAAATCCAGGTTTTAATAAAGATTATTCTTATGTGGTTTTAGAGCAGAACATGAACAATCGGGATTTGGGTAGAGGTCATTATTTTCATTCCATTCCAATAATCAATCTCGCTATATTCTGCCTGTTTTGGAGCTAAACTACTTTTTTTTTTGGAGGAGGATGAGGAGGCAGAGGAGGAAGAAGAGGAAAATTTAAGACAATATAACATCCAAGCTACCACGTGACTACTGCTTGCTGCCTTTATCTTTGTTGACAATGAGAATTGTGGGTGAAAAGCAGAGATGTACATTATGAGGAGCAAAGGAGCTTGGGCATGTTAAAAAGTTTCAGACAAGGTGAGATGCTGGGTATGTTTGCTATGGCAACACTGATGTAACCAAGGTCCGACAAGAGAAAGACTTAGGGGAGATGAGTCTTATGGGAAGTTTAATGCAGAAATTATCAGCATACTATACTTGGGAACATCCCTGAAGGGAGATAGAAGCACCCTAAACCACAAAGGGGGGGGGCTCTGTTTCTGAGGCATGTCACTACTCACCAAAAGACCCAATTAGAAGGACTATCTAGCAGAGTATTGACATCAAGGGGCTCTGTCATTAGGGCCTGTCTTAGGGATTTACTGCTGTGAACAGACACTATGACCAAGGCAAGTCTTATAAGGACAACATTTAATTGGGGCTGGCTTACAGGTTCAGAGATACAGTCCATTATCATCATGGCAGTGTCCAGGTAGGCACCATGCAGGAGGAGCTGAGAGTTCTACATTTTCATCTGAAGGTAGCTAGGAGAAAACTGGCTTCCAATCAGCTAGGATGAGGGTCTTAAATTCCATAATGAGAGTGACACACTTCCTCCAACAAGGCCACATTTACTCCAAGGCCACACCTCCAAATAGTGTTACTCCCTGGGCCAAGCATATTTAAACCACCACAGGCACACATGACAGACTATATACTCTTCAATAGAGGAACACATCTGTCCCCAAGGGAAAAGGAAGGAGCTTAGAGAATCAGTATTTTCACTGTATTCCTAGCACCCTTCTGTCTTCTGCCAACTGACTCAAGCCACTGAGTCAAAAGCCTCAGGAACACAGGGCAGCCATCTGGAAACAAACACAAAGCTGTAGAAAGAAGGGAAGGTCTTGAGTGGAAAACACTTCATTAAATGATGTGCATGGGACCCTGAAAGAGGTGACCATCCCTGAATGACCTGTCTAAAATGGTACCAGTGAGGTTCTGGTAGAGCCTCCCAGAGGCCAGTCATGCTAGGCTCCTGTTTGCAAGCACACCATAGCATCAGTAATAGTGTCAGGGGCTAGTCTGCCCTCCCCCCACCATGTATGTAGCAGAGGACTACCTTGTTTGACCTCAGTGGAAGAGGATGTGCCTAGTATTGTAGAGACTTGATGCTCCAGGGAAGGGGGATGCCCAGGGGTGGCACTTTCTCAGAGGCAAAGGGGAGGGTGATAGGGTGAAAAACTCTGGAAGGGGAAATTGGGAAGGGGACAACATTTGAGACATAAATAAAGAAAATAATTAATTAAAAAAAATATACAAATACAGATGGCACCAATGAAAATGGGGACAACCAATTCCTTTAGGCAGGATACTCATTCTTTCAGTGAGTGCACAGCCTTCTATTTAACCAAAGTATAGAAAGATATTGCATTTGAGAAGAAGGATGTAAAAAGCATCAGGAATGAAATCCTAGACTTCTGAAAGCTTTGCCTCCATTTCATATTTAAACAGGACTGCAAGTGATGCTGGAAAGATAACCCTTTGTCACTTGCTAACTTCTACTCATTCTACTAAAACTTAAAGACACCCGGATTTCCTCAAACTCAACAGTCTAGATGATGTTTCTTTTACTAGGGAGCATGTAACACCGAAGAAAAATCTCATTAATCCTCTATTTAAGCAAACTTGTACTATCGGCTTCCACACTTGGAGGTGTGGGAATAGTAAGAAAGTAAACACTAAGACTCCCCTTTCCCTTGAGCAGCTTAAAAACTAATGAGAGAGAAAAGTGCAAAGGTAGCCACCCACAGCACAAGGCAGAATGAGATACGCACTGCAGGAGAACTGGAAAGTCCAAGGGAGGGGGTACCTGGGAGACTTTCTTTATCACTGAAGCAGGATTAGGGAAGTCTGTATGGAAGAGAAGTCCTAGTGAACATTGAAACACGAGCATCATATGCTTAGAGGCACCAGAGTCCACTGTCAGATAAGACTAAGGTAATCGAATTCAGAGGAGAGCATGACAGAGATACATGCAGAATTAGGAAATGCTGGGCAAAAGCAGAACAAGGTGGGCAGTGAGGGAACCGCTTACTGACCTAGTGAGTGTTTAAGACTGAGATGGATCAGGAAGGAAGCTTTGGGCTAAGTCATAGAGAACCTTAAACGCCAGCTTAATTCAATTCAGGAGGCAAAGGGACGCCAGTGGGTACCATGCCTGGGTGAGACATATATCACAGTTTTGAAATTTTTGATTACCACTGGTCCTTAGCAGTTCTACCTTGTGCTTCGAGTCTGTGCCCAGTTTGTTTCCATGACAGTGATATGTATAAGGCATTTGTCCCTAATGTGCCACATTAAATCACTTCAATCTAATGATATTAATAGCCTCAAACTGTAAATATAATCTGGCTCATAGAACCCATATGGATAATGGAAAGTTCAAAACTAACAATTTCAGATGAAGGAGCTAGAATGAAAGGCTTTGTTGGAACAAAGTAGCCTATAAATAGTTGTGCAGGACAGATAAGCCAGGCACTGAAAAGCCCTTCAACTAATGGGCTGAATGCTCCATCAATCAGCCGGAACACAGAGAGGGGGCTGAGTGTCACCCACATAGTCAGTTCAGCAGGGAAAAGGGAGAGAACCTGCTAATTAATCTTCACATCCAGCTGCTGTAACGAAGCTCACTGTGGTTTCTATTTTATCTGGGCAATTGGTATTAAAAATGACAAGAAAAGAATCTGTCTGCTTGCTTTACAAACTACATTACCTTACTCCAGAGGCCAAGTCAGAAAATGCTATTGGGTTTGCTGTTTCAGAAGGCTGGGAGGATGGAAAGCAGGGGAACCAGATCACCCCTTCCCAAATTGCCTCTGACCCAGGTGGGAAGGAAGTCTGAGTTCATAGCCTCCCTTCTACATGGTTCACAATAAGACCTCATGAAGACTGGGAACGAACTGCAAACAAGCCAAGAGAAGAGCTTGAACTCAGTCAACATGATGGAGCATTGGACACTGAAGCTGCTTAGAGAGCTCTGGGGACTCTTTCTGTCTTTTAATGGTTAACTTGGCAAAATCCAAACAAATCCACTCCCTACCATCCTGAGGAAATAGGTGCAGCCTTCAGCAAGAGATCTGCATGAAGTGGACAAACTCATCCCTTAGTGACTGACCTTGAAGGATCTCCCAAGGGTCTAGTTCTGGCTGCTTTATGTATGTTCTGCTGAGAGTAAGCAGCATGAAAGGTCTTAGTTGTCTCAAATATCCCAAATAAATTATTCAAATCAGCCCTTTGTGATGGTTTGTATATGGTTGGCCCAGGGAGTGGCACTATTAGAAGGTGTGGCCCTGTTGGAGTAAGTGTGACCTTGGAGTAGGTGTGTCACTGTAGTTTCGGGCTTTAAGACCCTCATCCTAGCCGCCTAGACATGAATATTCTGCTAGCAGCCTTCAGATGAAGGTATAGAACTCTCAGCTCCTCTTGCACCATGCCTGCCTGGATGCTGCCATGTTCCCACCTTGATTATAAGGGACTGAACCTCTGAACCTGTATGCCAGTCTCAATTAAATGTTGTCCTTATAAGAGTTGCCTTGGTCATAGTGTATGTTAACAGCAGTAAAACCCTAACTAAGACACCCCTCTTTGCTATTTATTTGCTTGTTTTTAATATTTTGTTTCTCAATGAAAGCATAATAGCTATTTTCTAAAATTTATAGACCTCCTTGTAGTAAGTAAAAATTTTCAGTTCTTTGACGTAAAGGGTATTGATTTTTTTCTTAGCAACCTCTAGAGGCAGAGACAAGGGGTATTTCTCCTCTTCTTTCTTTCTTCTTTTCTTTCTTCCTCTTTCTTTCATTTTTGGTTGTTGTTTGTAAAGCTATTCAATAAAACCTTCCTCCACACCCTGCATCCCCATCCCCGTTCTACCACAGTAAGGACATTGAGTTCATTTCTCCCTCCCAACTTATTGATACATCACATTCTCTCCCACAAGGTAATCCTGTGGCTGGGACAAGAGCTTTTATGATTAAGAAAGACCAATGTTTCCTATACTTGACTGGGTACCATGATCACCATATGTGACAGTTGATTGGTCTTTATCCCAAGAATTTGTACTTCAGTTTGTGTGAGGTAGCTTCTCATTAATACTTTATATTTGTGAAAGTTCTCAGTTTTGGATTGTGTTGATGTATACATAAACAGCTTAGATATATCACGATTTCAGTACAGAGAAGAAACCAAGACTCCTGTCAAACACATGGCTGCACCAAAGGAAACAAAACCAGGGTTTTCCAGGAAGCAAATGGATGAGAGTGTCTGAGGAATAGGAGTCTCCAGAGTCTTCTGGGTTGGAAGCCTGGATTGACTAAGAGAACTAGGTAAGGTGTACAGGGCACACCTACTCTGGTTTCACACTCACCTGGCTAACATCATACTGGGTAGCAGTAACAGTCTCCTGCTGTTAGGGTCAGCAATGACTTTTATTCCAGTTTAGTATTATGAAAACTATCCCCATTCTTTGAGATAGTATGGTAAAGCAAAGTAAAAACTGGTGGGGGCCGAGGAACGAGAACTGTTATTCTAAGGGCAGCCCAAATGAAGGAGCAAGACTGCCTCCAAATAGAAAGGAAACAAATTGTCCACTTTTGGATTGCTACCTTACATTGAAATAAAACAGACTATAATATAGATCTGACACAATTACTTTCCATTCATAGGAATTTAATTATAATTGCTGTATATTAGACCAAACACTAATACCACATGGTAACATCAAAATACTCAATGATCTGTTAGTTTGGACTTTGCTTGGCTACACCTTACAACATGTGAATTGTTCCCAAAACATTTTTAAAGTGTTTTTTTTTTAATTTTAAATTATATGTGCATTTGTATGTGAGTGTGTGCCCAAGACTGCAAGTATCAACAAAGACCAAATACCTCTGAAAATGGAATTACAGATGAGAGTGAGCCATTTGATACATGTGCTGGGACCTGAACTCAGGTCTTCTGTTAGCACTCTGCTCTCTTAACCACTAAGGTCTCTCTCCAGCCCTGCCTTTTTGTTGTGATTTTCCCTAGTGAGCAATCTAAACACTGGTTGCCAACTGTCCTTTAACTGAACTTGGAGGTAAAATCACTGTTGGATATGCTATCTTGTTCCAGTAGCCCAATAGGCACAACACAGAAACTTAGCAAGCAATGTGAACTAAGAATTGTCATTTCTGTTCTACCATATCCTCTCATTCTAACAAGTGTTAAGACTGGAGTCTTCCTTGACATTTGAGAATTAGACAGGGAGGATGTACAGATAATCTAAGTTGAACACTCAGCTTTTCATAGCCACCTGAACCATGGCTGTCTCCATCTCCTGTATATTTGAAATAAGCCAAGTCATTTCCAGTCTGTGTGCAAGTTCTGGGGAGCAGTTACTTTGAAGGCAGCTTGGTAATGTCATATATTGATAGAAGAGAAAATATAACTTGTCTTAATGCTGTGTTTTAACCCAAGGGTGTAAACAGCTTCAAACAGGGCTAGCAAAGCCAAATCCATTCGCCATGCCTGTCTCCCACAGATGTAGGCAGAATTTAAAACTCCAGAGGAATAAACAACAAAAGAACAAAATTGTTGGTTTATCAAATACACACAGTGTTGCTCTGCTTTCTGCCCAGCAGGCAAACAAAGGGAGAACAAATACTGATAACAAGCAAAAGACAAGACACCACTTTCCATGGAGTCATTGCGCTAGTATGAATGACACTTCAACGTCTGTGTCAGAAAACAGAACGAACCACAAACCAGAACCATAAATGAGACACTTGGTGCCCGGCCCATGTTTTTAGAATAAAAGATGCTGAGGCCATGTCCTAGGCTCTGCATCAAGAAAGGATGTCACAGTGTTCTTCCTAGGCACTACTTGAAAAACAAAAGTCTTGTCTGGAAGGACACGTGTGAAAATTCCAGGCTTCCCCTGACTATTAGCTGCGTATTTGTATCTTCAAACACATGACTGATCTTTTAGTTAGTTTAAAACTGCTCACTGAGCAGACTGGGATCCCTTTCTTATGTCTTTCCTGAGGTTACCCATTCACTAGAAAGGTCTCTCTAAAGAGACCTTTAGCTATGGACCAAAGGCTGACAGTTATCAGCCTTTCTCACTCTGGATAGCTACACATATTAGGATTCCCAAGTCTTCCATACATTTTTTCTACTCTGATCCTTTTCATTGTGTATGACTCTGTAATAACTTTAGCTTGATTATAAAGCTGTCCTATTCTTATGCTTTTACTCACCCTGCTCATTCATAGATTTCCTTTCATTATTCTTGTTTTATCAATGGGAATTATTAGGCAATGAACTACCCTTGTCTTTAAGAGATTTTAATTCTGGACATTGGTTTAAACCTCCTATTTAGACCTCAGAGCATTTTTTGTATAGGAATTGCTTAAAGCCTTCTCTTCAAGCCAAATTGCACTTATATTTGTAAACACTCTTAGTTATTCCTTTTGGGAGGACCAGTGCGTATGTGTGAGCAACAGCCTCCCTATGTAGCCACAAGTAACCTTGATTTCTCAACAATCCTGCCTCAGCCTCCCAAGTCCTAGGATTACAGATGTGAGCTAGCATCATGTTTGCTTTCAGTATTGTTTTGATTTTAATGTAGTATGAAGTATGTTATTAATCAGTGATTCAAACTTTTCTATAAGCTGGACATCCAGTTCAGGTTTCTATTTTTCAGATAGATGCTCTTTTTGGTACCTTTTATCATTCGGGTTATTCATCAAAAAATGATGTGAAATAAGAAAGAAAAAAAAAAAACCTGTGCCAGTAAATAAAATGCTTACATGTGTCAACAGAGATTTTATTGACATTGTCATTCATTCATTCTTGGGTATTTTGGCTCATCTGGCCAAGTAGGCAGTAATTCTCTTCCCACATCATCTCCTGAGCTTACCCACTCATGCCTGAGGATACCTTTTAAGATCCAAACCATGGCTATAGTCAGAGAGTTATCAGCTCTCCTGTGAAACAGAAATCTATGCTTAGGGATAAACAGCAGAATTATTTCTTACTTATGAGAACAACCTCACATCCAGATGTTATACCACACACTTGGGGGACACCACATTTTGCAGAGTGGGTGCATAAAAAGCATGTTGACTGAATAAGTAATATTTGCAGGAACTATGGGTTCTGGAACAAAGGACCATATGGTGAATAATGGGAGGGGGAGGAGGAGAGGAAGGGGAGGAATAAAAAGATGGGTTTTCCAGAACACAAAATGGTCTCTGGAAAAACTGTAAAATTAGGCTTTGAAATAAAATGGATTCTGGCTGATTCCAGGATCCACATATCCCTTGAACTTGACTCTCATCCACCCCTTGTTTAAAAGGTCCCTGTTGCAATCTAGAGCAGCCATTTGCCTGTGCTCCAGATTCCATCCATTCTTCATTCTCAATGTTTTTCAGTTCGGTTATTGTCAACTGTGTCAGTTTCTCTCTCAAAACATGGCCAGTTCTAACAGCACTCAAATGTGCTATAGAGCCTCTAGTTTTAGACAAAAGATGTGTTAGATCCAAAGTCCTTGTAGACAACACACCATTCATTCCTAAATAATAAGAGTCCCACGAAGGTTGCTAAGCTCTTCACATACACAGCTTTTGTCAAGGCATTCAGTATTCTTTATCTTGCGAAATTTGTGGTTGGTTTTCAGCTTATCTTATCAAGAGCACAGTAAAGCATATTCTCCCAAAGTCTCTGCTCCTCTCTCCATGTGATTCTCATGTGAAGGTTGGTAAATCTTGATAATTTGTCAGTGGACAGGGAATGGCCATCATAGGTAGTCTTTTGCAACATTGTAAGGCATATGGGTTGTTTAAAGTATGATAGACAACTGGATGGTCTTTAGCATGCTTTTTCTCTCCTTTGAATTTGTAAAGCTCACTCTGGGTAGGCATGTACATTCATTCTTATGCCCCCTTCTATAAATCTTGGCATCACCAATGGCCTAGAACATCTACATTAACTAATCCATTCAAATGGTATCTGTCCCTTTACTACTTATGGTACTTTCTTTTTCTTATATGGTATTTATTGCTCTTATTAATATTATAGTGTTTATTTTGATTCTGAGGCTCCATTGTACTTGCTAACATAAACTAGGTTTCTATTTAATGTCTCTGAGAACTCATGGGGAGCTAGAAGGCCCCCAAATAATCCACATTTAACAAGATCATTCTGATCCAAAGTGGCTACAGATAACAAGGGCTCCTAATCCTGTCTGAGGGCTTGTTCTCTTTATTTTGCCACTTGAGATGCAAATTATGCGTTTTCAGGAATTTCTGTTGAGTGAGAATTCTTTCACATGGGACTTCACCTGTCTTAACCAGGTAAAAATGAAACAATCTATTGAGTAAACTTTTTTAGTCATATAAATATCCTAAAACTATAAAGGATTGTGTATCTGAGAATGTTACTTTGTCTCCATGAATCTCCACTGGGATATTTTCGAAACATGAGTCTGTGTAGTTAAATATTCTCTCTGATATTCCTCACAGAGACCCTGAACTATGCTCCGTACTTAGACACATTGAATAATAACATGAAATAAGAAAGAATTTCTAAGAATGGAAGTCTTTGCTATAAAACTCAGTTCCATTATGGGCTCTCAGAATTAGGTAACAACCTCCCAAGGCACCAAATTGCCAGATAACAAAATGTACGTCTAGGAGCCAAATCCTAAAGAACTGGCAGGGAGTTCTCAGCAACTGCCCATAAGCAATTCTGCAGATAAATGTTAAGAATATGGCTTGAGACTGCACCAAAAAATTTACATAGGATAAAAAGAAGCCATTATAACAGCAAAATTAAAGCATAAATATCACAGTACAATTGTCAAGTTTTACAAGTACTCAAAACTTGAACACAGAAAACGGATTGTTACTGTTCCATTGATGACCATCTGACAAATTGAGTGTGAGTCCTTTTAAAAGATGCTCAACAGAGAAACTAATGTAGAAGAAGCTCCCTCCTCAAGATGGTGGTACAAAGGCAACATGAAGGAGGCAGATGAAGTAACAAGAAAAATGGCTATCACCTTTATTATACCAAAAATATTTCTGAGGCACAGGATGCTGTTAGGAACTGGAGACAAATTTGGTTGAAAACCTCACTGTCCTCAAGGATCTGGGAACCATGAATAGACAAAGACTTTGTTATCCGTTACTTGTCACACAAAAGGTACTGTGTTCCAGTATGCTGGGCCAAAAACCACAGCAGGTTTTCAGAGGATACTGTTATTAAAATGGGGCAGAAGGAACAGAAGGTTGATCAAGTATGCGAGGCACCAATAACCAAAGGCATCGTTCACCACAGAAAACTGCATGTGAACACACAAGTTGTGTTGTTTTGTAACAGTATTTTACTTTTTTGTCAAGAGCAGCTATGACTGTGGGTTGGCTTGCCTTTGAAGACCTGGTTACTACGTCTTAACTTAGACATCCATCACAAGGCTTTCTGTACATTGTTTTTGCAGCCCAAGAAACCACCATCTGAACAAGTCTAGGATAGTTTTTTGAACCATGGGTAATCACAGAGAGCACAGCCATTCTAAGGCAGTCAGTCTCCCAGATACTCTGCCAGCTGATTACAGCTCCAGAACCTAATGCAGCCAAGATCAGCCCGACTTGGGTACAAGCAGAAATGTGTCTCCAAATCAGACACACATTCGTGAGCAGTCACAACTGGTTGTTGTTTTAAGCCCTGCGTCTTGGAACAGTTTGCCGCGCATCAATAGAGAACTGCAGAAGCTCATCCCCTTTTGAATTTGTCCCAGGGAAGCTCTCCTGCCTTAAATCAGCTCTGCAGATGGGCTCAAACAAAACGCTGAAGAGATAAAAAGGAAAACAATTCTCCTGTCAATGCTAATTTGTGAATGTCTCACTGTCATCGCCTCCCTTGTGTCTTCCTGATCAAATACAGCAAGTGAAACACAATTATCTTACAAGAATAACCTTGCAGAAGAACCTGCTGCAGAAAGAGAGAGTACATTTTTAGATAGCGTTCCTTTTACTCACCTAAAGAACCTACAATAGAGCGTGATGCTCACAAACAAGAACATAAAATGCCAGCTTCGATCACAGTCTCCGCTCACTTTCAGTTTAGGTGCCGCTTTTTGGTTGTCTCATAAGCCTCCTCTCTTGCTTCTGACTTGAGTGCACATATCCAATATATATATATTTAACTATCTGAGTGGCCAAGTGCTTAGGACAGCTTTAAAGGATTCAGGTACACTTTATGTTTCTTTATGTGTGTGTCTTACTGGCTCATTAGTCTTCCATTCTTGTAGAAATCAGAAAATACAACATTCCTCTTTAAGAAGAGAATGTTAAGGCCCTTTTAATGCTGTAAGACTATCTTTGACCGATGTTGATTGAAATAACCCATATCTCATGATTCCCTGTGAATGAGGAGCCTGACCAAGACCAAATGTAACATCATGAACCTAGTAAGTTTATCTATTCTGTCCAGTGTGGTAAATGGCTTTCTAATGTATGATTCAAAAATAATGGGAAAGATACAGAGCATTTAATTCGATGACTCTGAAGAAGAACTTTGTTAGCCAACGGTCCATCTCTAGGCAAGGTTACGAAGATAGTAAGATTTGACCATGCTCAGATCTTATTAATAAAGTAAAGAAAGTTTTGGTTCTGTTTTTAGTCTTTTAACTTTGAAATAGAGATGTCACGTTGCCACAACATCTGATTTTGTTCCTTCCAAATGCTATAATAGAGAGGTTCTTAAAAAGGAAAAGAAAAAGAAAAGAAAAGAAAAGAAGAGAAAAGAGAAGAGAAGAAAAGAAAGCGATCAATCAACCAACCAACCAAGCAAACAAATAAAAACCCCAAAGCATATACCAGGGTGGTAGGGTTGGTAGCCAGCAGGCCTAGGTATATCCACCTAGGATGGGTAGACTGTGTGTGCTTTTACTTTAGATTGGCTCAAAAAGAATCTGCTCATGCAATACCCATATAATATTTTCTCGAAAGTTTCACAGAAAGGAGTACACAGTAATGAGTGTATGTAAAACTAATAAAAAAAAAAAGGAGTTGGGAATTTTATGAATGGCAATTTTCTGGTTGTGAGGTTGTATAATGAATGTCATGTAGGACATAATAATCCTGGTTGAAGATGAGTAAAGTTTTTTTTTTTTTTTTTAAGATTCTGACTTCCAACTACATGGAACTCTGGAATTAAAAGAATAATATTTGTTTAACAATTCCATTCAATTAATTCCAAAAAGAAAGGATATCATTAATAAAACTTGAAAGCATTCAAATAGATGGTATAAAATAAATAGTTTTGTAGATTCCAGAAGTCAAATTAAAAAACAGTTATAAGGAATGTCAAGAAGGAATCTCTTGAGCCACAGTACCAACAAAACATCAAGCAATTGGTTTCTCTGAGCGTAAAGGAGGAGCAAAGGCTACTGAAAAGAGACCCTGATAACAGCTTTGGTGTGCAGAACCTCCCGGTACTTTGCCCTCATGATTCTGCTATTCCCTGTACAAACTCATTTCTAGGGACTGAATGAAGTTGCTTGGAAGCATGAAACAAAAGATATCTATGGTGTCTCCTAGAGCAGAAAATGAGGTCCCAACCAAAGCAGCAAAACTAAGTCAGCTGGTTGGTTGGTGTGAACCAAGATGAGTCTGCTACATTTGTACTCTCTGAACTCTCACATATTCAGCAGTCAATTCTGTACCATCAGGCTGAACATCAGAAGAACCCGGGACAGTAAAACTAACTCATGACAAAGTACATAAAAATATATTGACACTGGGAATGCATCTATTCGGCTCAGCCAAGAAACCAAAGGCTCACTTAGATCTTATATAAATATGGGAGGAGCAACAGCTAAGCACACAGAACTGGGCTTTTGGAAAACGTTCCTCTCAGCCTCATGGAAGAGTGATGCCAAGGTGAGAAAACCAAGCATAGCTCTGAATTTTCTTACAAAAGTCGCTGGATGGGTCATTCTTCAACAAAGATCAAAAGTCCCATGCATTTGCTTCAAACATCTAAGCAAATTCCTAGTTTCCAACTATTAAATATATACAAACCTTCAAGGTCTTATTACTAAGCATCCAGAGGAAACCTTGAACATGTAAAATAAATATAAAGATCACAGAAGTGGGTGTTACATGAAGGCCATCAATGCTGTACACCAAACAGAGGAAGAAAACAAGAGAAGAAATATAGAATGGCCAGAGAACAGAAGGTTTCTTCTTGGAGAAAAGGGGATACCAGACAGAGGAAAGAGAAAATGCAGCAAAGAAAGAAAAAGAAATGCAAACAAAATAATTTAAGAACATTTTTCCATAACGAAGACTTGAATTTGCAATTTAAGAAAATGCAGCCTGGGTGCAGGCCAGGAAATGTACAGTACAATGAGTACTTAGCCCATACCATGTGACCTCAGCTTAGAGGTTCAGAGCAGGGGAGACAGTGAAGACTTTACAAGCTTCTGGGGATTTAAAAACAACATTACCAACAGGCCAAATGCAATATTATAAATGTAAATACAAATGTATCTGGTATATATCAGAATTCCTTCATGGTTCCTTATGGCAGCCTTGGGAGATAGACTAATACAGAAAAATGTCTTCAAATTCTGACAGTAAATAGTTTCCAACATGTAAGGGGGAAATAAAGATGTTTTCAGAATCACAAGGTTTAACACACTCATGTTTTAAGCAGCTTTTATAAGGCACTGGGTATTTTATTTTTATTAAAAAGAGGAAATAAAACCAAGAAGGGGGAAAAGTTACAGAGAGACAGAGAGACAGAGAGACAGAGAGACAGAGAGACAGAGAGACAGAGAGACAGAGACAACAGAGACAACAGAGACAGAGAGACAGAGACAGAGAAAGTTCAGTCAGCAGAGTACTTAAGTTCTCTCCCTGGAGTTGGGAATGGAAACTTGAGTTAGGTAGCAGCCTCGGTGAAAGCAGCACTATACAGAACTCAAGAGTGGCCATCTTCTAGCTTGCCTGTTCTCTCAGCAGGGCATTTTCCCAGAAATAAATGAAGAAAGAACAGCAGACCAGAGAGCAAGGGGATAAAACTCAGAAGTCTCTGAATACCCTGGGAGTCCCAGGATGCCATCTGTATGACCTTGAGAGCTATTAGCCCACTGGGGATAACAGAGGCCATCATGCCTGTCTCCAAAGGCAAAGATGGAATTGGCAGGTTCCTTGATGAACTTATTGAGATGCTATTGGAGGGACTGGGAAGAATTTGCAGTAAGTGTCAAGAATACTCACAAAATCAAAAAGGTAAGTTCAGGACAAAGCAAAAGAGATGGGCACACATTCATGGTGCACTGTGCAGTTGATGCTGTTAATAGAGATCTATTTTCCACTTCAGACTTCTGTTTCTCTTTGCAGAGGACATTCATTAAAGCATCAGAAGGTAATGGCCTGCACAGTAGACCAGAATTGCTGAGGTACTAACCAACACCCCTCAGAGCATTCAACAAATGACAGGCAAAAGCTGACTTAGAAATATCCAGTCTCCTTCAGTTATCATGGGCCATGACACTGAGTGCCCCAGGCCATTCTCCGGGGTCCTTCACTGAACTAAGCTACAGTTACCCATCATGGTAACCACTTGATAACTTGCCCTTTGTTACTGCGTTTGTTCTTCATTATCTTTTCTTACTCTTCCACTGGTGTTGTTTGCTTCTCCCACGTAAACTGTTCTAGCTGAAGCCTTGTTCTGGTTACTCCTGGGAAAACTCACTACTAGCATTTTCAGCTGTGAGGAAAATTTACCTAAACATAGTATCAGCACTAAATATATACTGAACAAAATTTGGAGTCATATAACACAAGGATAAAAAGGAGTGGAAGAGAGGGACATGGTCAGACAGAGTTCAAGTCTTCATTTATGAGGGTAACTGTAGCGGGAGCTTTGAGTGCCCACTTAGTGTTCCTGGCCAGTGGCACCTATGCACCTGCCCAGGAGCTATTCTGATCCTCAAATAGAAAGCACACGCACACGCACGCGCGCACGCACACTAGTTATTCTTAAAATGCTTTTGTTAACTCAATGACTGGGCATTCCTAATTCTTCCCCTGCTACCCCAGACCCAGCCAGGGAAGTAGCCAGAGGCCACTTACCTGGAAACTCACATGGCTGGTTGGCTTTATTTCTTCCCAATGTTGCCTTTTCTTCTCCTCTCTTACCCTCTTCCCAATGCTCTGTGCCCTACACAGAGTCTCAGTGTCCCTGCCCTTGCTCAGCCATTGGCTACTGCCATATTTATTGATCGATCAAAGTCCAACTGGGGGTAAGGACCTTCAACATCCATAAATACATATTCCTGATCAAAGCAACAGAACTACAGGTAGTAAATCCATGTGTCTACAAACAGAGATGTACACACTCCAGAAAAAAAAAAGCTTAATGGATTAAAAGTATTTGCTTCTAGAACGGATAAGAAAGAGGGTGCATAGGAACCACATGTGTTCACTGAGTAGCCTTACTTTGAATAGGCTGACTTGCTAGATTACTTCTAATAGCATGCCCAAGAAAGATGCACAACCACCTAATAGCATATACAAGAAAGACCATAAGCACTGATGCAAAAAATAAAAAAAGAATGAATGAAAAGAAATATTAACAATGAAGCATACCAAGGAGGCTAACTCTGAGAAGTAGCAAACTGTGGTATGATGGATACTGCTTTTCTTCAACTTGACTAGATAGAACTCCATAACCCTAACACTGTACTAAATGCTAAACTTGGAAATATAGTTTAGTAAATCTTGGAGTCATGAAACATGTCTGTTGTCAGACATATTTCTAAACAATGAAATGCATCCACAGTTACCACTAAAGGTGTCAATGACGACATTAGCATTTCTTATTTCCCCCTCTATCCCAACGTGATGTTTTCCCTCTGTAATTTTAAAACTATACAAGTGCCCCTGTACATGAGGTGGGGCTTTCCCATCACCCCTTATAAAATTATTCTTGTCCCATTTCTGAGTATCTTTTATACCCATGGTTTCAAAGAACATAAAAAGATGAACAAAGCAGATAGCCTGCCTTTGAGAACATATATCTGGAGGAAGAGACAAACAATGAATGAATCAATCAACATCAAGATCCTACCCACATCCACCCCCACCTTACCCGGCTTGTGATGATGTGTGAAGGAGCTACTTGGCAGAATGTGACAGAATAAGTACCTAAGGACTCAGACAGAGAACACAGGAAACCCTCTCTGGAGAAACTTTCCCAAATGCCTAGTACTGGGAGTGAAGGCCAGGAAGCATTTCTGTCTCCA
Source organism: Rhabdomys pumilio (assembly GCA_030674055.1). Lineage (NCBI taxonomy): Eukaryota > Metazoa > Chordata > Mammalia > Rodentia > Muridae > Rhabdomys > Rhabdomys pumilio. The sequence goes on from JANHMN010000001.1 coordinate 84,405,578, forward strand.
TAGAAGGAACAGACAGGGGACGAAAGGCAGTTTCTTAGGAAGAGGCACCGGAGGAACTGAAAGGCTGGCCTACTCTACAGCATCACTAAAGGTAGACTCTATCAGCTGTCTGCTGGTGCTAAGAGTACAGCTCTTACCTTTTTTTTTTTTTTTTTCCCGAGACAGGGTTTCTCTGTGTAGTCCTGGCTGTCCTGGAACTCACTCTGTAGACCAGGCTGGCCTCGAACTCAGAAATCCGCCTGCCTCTGCCTCCCAAGTGCTGGGATTAAAGGCGTGCGCCACCACTGCCCGGCTCAGCTCTTACCTTTGAGTCCATCTTTTTACCTTTATTTTTTACATGAAAGGCTAGGAAGAAGAACTTAATGCTTCCATAACAACCACAAATGCCCCCAAAAGAGCAGAAAGTTCACACAGCTGCATAAAACATGAGATGTTCCACCACAGTGGAGTGTGTACTCTATCAGAAAAATATTATTAGGTCTGAAGATAAGTCTCCAGACTTATCACAGTATCTACAAGAAACATTGCTGATCAAAATGCCTATTTCTCAATTATCATGAACCTGAACTAGGAGTAATAACCTATAGTTTTCTTAAAAAATATTAAAACTGAAGGAATCTTAAATTTTTCCTGCTCCTTCTTTTGCTCCTCCTCTGCCTCTTCTTCCTCCTCTTTCTCTTCCTCTTCTTCTTAGACAGGCTTTCTCTGTGTAGCCCTGGGTGTCTTAGAATGTACTATGTAGACTAGGTTGGCCTTGAACTCAGAGAGCTACCTGTCTTTTGCCTACCAAGTGCTGGGATTAAAGATACACCACCACTGCCTGGGAAATTCTAATTACATAATTTATTACCTGCCTCAAATCCCTCTGGTATGTGATGTGAAATCACAGTTCTACTGTAGACATTTTTTTCACAGTAACAGTCTTGCTGCCTGGTAGCAGGCTTATAGTTTGAGCATTCATGCATAATTTCCTAGCTCAGCATATTGCTCATTTGTCACAATTTTAGATCACAGACAAGGATGTACCATGAGCTGAATCAATGGCATAGATTATCATTTTTATCCTTTAAAAAAAATTATTCATGTTTTCCCCAGTCAACTACTACAAACTGATGAGTAACCACAAACTTTGAGTCTAAGCAAAAAAAGGAAGGAAGCCAACTGCAATGAGCATATTATATGAGTCTTAAAGGTCCAAATTTCATTTAACTACACCCTCACTCAAGACTGAGACCAAAGAATTATTTCTCCTGGCTTTTGCTATTTGTGATACGAGGTCTCAAGGAACACCTTGAAGATCCTTTGGGACTATAGAAAGTGATCTTGTGTATAATCCTGTAGCAGGTTGGTCTGATGCTGCTTGTATTATAATGCTAACACTGGATCCTCAAGACCTGGTTGCCCCAGAGACAAGAGAGTTCACACATAGACCCAAGTGATGCTATGTGACCTTGCCCCCAAGTTATTTCTGGTTGGTGAATAAAGATGCTAACAGCTAATATCTGGGCAGAAAAGACATAGACAGAGTGTAGGATTTCCAGGCTTTGGGGCCAGAGAAGAACCATGAGGGAGAGAGGAAGGTGAAGGGAAAAGAAGCTGCAATGGAGTAGGTGAGTCATGAAAACGTGGCCCTGGGGGCTGTCCAATTGAAGTTAAGAGAAGCCCAGATGAAACACAGTGAGTAATAACTTGGGGTTATTGATAGAAAAGTGGATTCTACTAACATAGAGAGAATATATCTGCTCAGCTCTTGTGCTGATTAAGGCTTATTGTAAATATAAAAGGTGTGTGTGTCTTTTATCTGGGAACTAAATGTTTAAAGGTGGGTAAGAAACCCAAGTTGGGGATTAAAAATTTCTACAGCATAAGACCCCTGATTTTGCTGTTGCCTATTCTAGGCCTCAACTCATATTATCATTCTTTATGGCTTCTGTTTTTCCAGGACTCTCATTCATTCACTCAGTAATCACTGATTTCCATACAAATCATCCATTCTAAATCGGTTATTCTAGGAAGGAGGACACAGTTGAGAAACTCTCAGCCTTTTAGACACTTGTATTGTGACAGAAATAAAAAAAAACAAGAAACATGAACAAGCTATGCAAAAAGTCATTTCAAAAGTAAAGAGACTGGGAATGATTGGAAAAGAAGATAAAGAACAGGGACTGTGAGTGGTCAGGGATGGTCTGAGAATGTAACATCAGATCCCCAACACGAACAATGGGAAAAACAATTTTTATGATCCAGGTGGGTAAGAATTCCATGCCAGGTTATCGGAAGCACATTTGTAAAGGCCCCGAGGGGTAATGAAAATATGGACAGTAGAGCTGCATCTAGTATTTTTCCAACTGTTGTCATTGTTTTGACAAGTTATAAAACACAAGTGTGTGTACCTATGTGTGTATGTAATAAGTATGTAATGCTGTTTCCCTAATGTTAATAGTCACTTTCTAGTTTGCAAAAGTAAGGCCAAGTTCTTGTCTTTATTTACATTTTTATATAATTTCTGGCTTCTCTACTTTAAACATTGCATAGCTTATGTGATAAAAAAGTAAATATTCTGAAAAGTTCCATTTATCTTAAGGATAGCAAAACACAAATTCATAGAGAATTCATAGTTTGGTGCATTGAGTCTACCTCACATAAACTTTTACATTTAAAAAACAAGACGTTTCAGAGACAGTGATGATAGCTTTGTTGTTATCTATGAAAAGAAATTATTATGTATGAGCTAGAACAAACAAGCTTGTTTCCATGCTACCTGATCTTTCTTGGCTGCATGAAGCACAGTCTGCACACTGCTGCAATATAAACTATTTCACCTCAGCTTTGGCCGGATGGTACTACAGTCTTTGTAGTAGTTAGGGAATTCTCAGGATTCTGTGGAGCCTATTAAAATCCAATGTGTTGAAAGCCACTAAGAAGCTAAGCACATCTATCACAAAAGTGTGAAGCGTATGATCTTGGAACAGGCATGTAATTCTGGAAAATGAACATTTCTAGTTTCAGTGATGATTGTGCCAGCAACCAGACACTATAGTTATGCTTTAAATTGTCAGTGCACCCCCAAACCACATGTGTTGGAGGCTTGCCTCTGCCTTACCAGCAGTGTTAAAGATGTGGGGCTTTAGGAAATTGTTTGGACCATAGGTTCAAAATTTATACTGGGAGTGGTAGAAATTTTGGAATTTTGGTGTTAATTGTGGGAAGTAGGGTATGAGGATGTGCCTGTGATGGCTGGCCACATCTTGTCCCTTCCCTCCCTTGCATCCTGGCTGGTGGGGTGAAAAGATTTGTGTTACCAAATCCTCTTTGTTACTCTTCACCACAGCTACAGAAATAATGGAGTCAAGTGGCCAGGAATTGAAACATCAGAAACTGAATTCTACTTCTTCACAGCTATTCATCTCAAGTATGTTTCTGTAGAGCCAGAGTGCTGTTTAACATGATGCCAGAGCATGAGAAGAGGCCACATCAGAAAACAGCCAGTGGCATGATGGCTAATGAGGGGAGGGGAGGATTGGAGGCCTTGGTAACAAAGGGAGGAACTGAAGACCAGGCTCAGGAAGAAGTTTTCAGTAAAGGCAGGACTCAAGCTTGCCACCTTTGGTTAGAGGAGGCCACATTTTCTTTTCATCAACTTCACAGGTTTGTAGCATTCCCACAGATTATGGAATTCTGCTTCTGAACATGCCAGGTTCTTACTTCTATGCTGTTTCTAAAATGAGGTTTCTGGGCTTTGTTCCCAGAAACCACAAATGCACATGTCTGTCTTGGAGCTTTAGAGTTTGTGATTTTTGCAGACAGGTGATACTGTCACTTTGGAGGAGCCAAGGGGAGCAGGAATGGCATGCCTGCATTGTTAGGATACACCTTAGAAGCACCACACCAAAGTAACTGATGTGTTGCCAGCATAAAGAGCTTAAGAGGTACTCCTGGCTCTCTTACTACGTGATGGGTTTTTCAGCACAAGGAGAATTTATCCAAAAGGACCTGGTGCAAGGGACACTTTCCATTTCATCCTAATTGATCATGAGAATTATAAATGCTATTGTGCCTATTGTTATTACTCTAGATACATGTTCCAGGCCCTACTCTGATTCAGTATGTCTGGATTTATGGGATGAAATCATCAAACCTACATTTTAATCATCCCCAACCAAGAGTTTTAGAACTACTGGGTTTGAAGCTTGCTAGACAGCAGCCCTGAAACTAACACATGTATATACTGCTTTGTCACTAAGTCATGATGTCAGTAAGGGCCAAGGACCAACCTTAGCTTGGAGAAGAGTTCTGAGGAAGAGGTATCTGGGAGTGGTGAAAAGAAAAACTTGGATTTGAATCATGGATTACATGCTGATGACCTGTGTTCTGCTTGAGACAGCGTTTTCTTTCAATTCTAAAAAACTCTCTGGCTAGCTCATTACTTGCAGACCAAAAGGCCAATCTTTTATTTACATATCAGTTCAGTCATTACTCCAGGTTCCCTTTTGATTATTCCATAACACCAGAACCCTGATTCTTAGAAAAAGACAGAAAAAAATATATTTTTAACATTGCAAATAGATTCAGAGATCTGCCTGCCTTTGAAAGCATAGATAATGAGCTAGTTGGGTGGGATCCTGTCCCAAGAGTACCATCTCTAACACACCACAGCTCTGTCCCAGGCTGACTTTGAACTCAAGAATCTATTTGCCTTTGCATCTTCTTGCCTTTGTATTTTTATGACAAACTGGCTTATAGTTCAGTTGACCCTGTTCTTTTAGATCTGTGAAGCTTTTTATACAATTCATATTACATCCTTATATTTTGCATAGCAGAGAAACTAAATATTCTTGAACTCATGTTTTCAGAGTTCTTTTCCACAGCCTTAAGAGCTATCCTGAAGGTCCTAGCATTTATCATTTTGCTGAGACATTGCATGCACCCTTGCCTCAGGACTTGTGCTATCTCTAATTATCATGGATCCATTAACCTTGGCAGAGAGGACAGTCTCCCATAATCTTGGCAGGGAGAATAAATACTTCCTGATAACCTAGGCAGAGTGAATATCTCCCAAAGGAGGAAAACGAAGACAGACAGACAGACAGACAGACACACACACACACCTCACACCAAGCAACCATCAACATTTGTGGGGGCCTACTCCCTGCTGGGTCTTTTCTAGGGACAGAAATCATGTCATTCTATCTCTTACATGGCCAAGCAGGACTCAGCAAGTAAGCCCCTGGCCCCAATTCTTACCTGTTGAGGCTTTATTCTAGTCTGTAGAAGTAGGCAGTAATTTCTATTTTGACAAGAAAGTCAAGTAACTATCTTTCAGAGAATTCAAGGTCTACCTTTTGACAGACTCCATGTTGGTTAGGTAAATTTTCCTACCACCAAGATGATGGTGAGTGATATGCAACCCTCACAAGCTTTCAGAGTAAAGAAATGAAAGACTTTCTATTGCTATTTCTTTAAGGTCCCCCATGATAAGGTTGTGTTGTTTTGTTTTCACAGACTCCAAGCAAACTCATCAAAACTACCAAATACACAAACCTTCAATCTCAGGGCTTGAACTGTCCTGGGTAAGGTTATCTTTCTGTAAAGCTGAGTGTGGATAGAATGAGAAGAGAAAAGCAATTCATACAACTGCATGGTTAGAAGACCTTGTCAAGCATTGTGAAGTACCACAGAATGAGACACACACAAATTCTACATTGACGCCAGGATGTGAACAGAAGAGACAGGGGTCATAAAATATGAAGTGGGAGGAAGAACTTCTGTGTAGACTTTGTGAACAAAACAAGGCTGCTGGGTTTTAATGCTTTTGATGTGTAGGCCAAGCAGTTGGTTTACAGAAGGGGAATGGCGAACACAAGTGTATGCTGCTGGTGTTTGTGAACTCAGCTGCTGCACTTCCCTGTAGCAAATGGAATTTCTTAGGCATGATTTTAAATGTTATGATCAAGGCTGGTGTGCCAAAATAAAACATTTAGCCATGGAATGAGCTCTGTTACCTTCAAACTTCAGACCTGCTCCTCCACCTCCAGTCAGTTCATCTAGATAAACCATTCTGCTTATAGTTAGCCACTTATGGCTCCTCCACTTATGTTCCATATAGCTCTAGAGTACTTAAGGAAATTGCCCCAGTAGTGTTCATTCCTTCATCTGTCCAAGAAGTTCCTCCCGACTACAGGGCCTTTCCCATGGGTACTACACTCATTTCCCATTGGGCTGTGTCTTTAGCATGGTTGTGGGTCCTGTTGGGCTGAGTTGTGGGTCCCACATTTCTGCTACCCCAAGGAGGGCAGAAGCATGGGAAGTTGACTGAGTTCACTCCACACCGCAGCAGGTGGACGTGGGGCTGGGTGACTCTGCTCCAGGTATGGGGAGAACATAGTCTGAGACCCCGAGGGGCCAGAGCTCTTGGGTTGGGGATCCTTAGACCAGGTGGTGGCAGGAGACTTACTGAGGACTCGAGCCCTTGGGCTCTCAGGTGCCACTGAGAGGCCATGGAAGGATCAAGACGAGGTATATGGGCTGGATCAACCCACAGCCGAAGTGGGGAGGGTGATAAGCTCTGGAGGCATTTCGTGAGGATGGGACTCTTGGTCCCAGCGATTCACTTGGCTGGCTCATGGCTGGGTCTCTGTGACTGGAACTTAGAGAGGTTGTCAGTGGAAGATTAGGCAGTGGGTTGGTAGTTGAAGGCCTTCTCCATGGTTCCCCATGGTGAGCCCCAAAGAAGAGAAGTAGTCCAGGTCTTAAAACATTTATTGTCATGGTAGGAGATGGATAAAGCTATACCATGTATTCTTAGGGCAGGCCTGAAGTTAAATACCTTTTGCAAGAAGGAGGAAGGTCTGGGAAAGAATGCTTAATTGGCTGCACCCTCTGGCCTTTAGGTATCTCATGAATATGAAGATGTCTTGAGGCTCTACAGTCTGTGTCATGCCCTCTACCTGTGCTACATGACTGATGGCCACAAACTTCTTTTGGGGAGGGGCTGTAGAGGGCTGTTCTATGTGCCTGAAAAGATGGAGGTCTTCGGCCTCTTGTCAGAAGCCTGGAATCTGGGAGCATAGCGAAATGCATACTGTCTCTTGCAGGGAAAACTGTGAGGTGTCTAATCTGCCTTGTCTCCGGCCATCTTTAGCAGTGCTCAACCAGAAACCATGCTGTCCTTTCATGGTCCTACAATTTCCCTGACCTAATCATATTCCATCCCTCAAGCACATTCCTCAGCAGACCTCCAGGATATCTGATTTGGTTTCTATTTCTGTGTCTGTTCTTTTCACTCCTTTGCTGGCATTCATTTTGTAGAGCTCCAGTCTCATGCTTGGAGCATTTCTCTTCTTCCACATTAATCTACCCACAGAACAGTGGTATCAGTATGAGCCAACATGGCCCTAGCTTCCAGCAATGGAAGCTGCTTTTCTCCCTTACATGAAAATGGGACCCACCCCAGCTCCCTTCCCTCCATTACTTTGATGAAACCAGACCAGCCATTGAGTATGATTCTGGGTTTGAGGAAGAACCTTGGATCATTGCTGGAATTAGTTGAATGCAGAGCATGGGATGGGCTAGGAGAAGTCTTGACATATATACTTGGATGGCTAATGGCTATTTCTGATTTCACAAGTCCAACCTAAAATACTACTCTGCGTTCCAGCTCTGCTTTTCTACAATCTTTCAGTGACCTATTATTTGAATGTGTGAAGATCTTTCCTCCCCTTTCCTAACCCATTAACAATTGGTCATTTTAGTCACTTATTTGTATTCTATACCAGGAACAAATTCCAGTCTGTAAATAGGTATGGTGGCCACAGCATTCCAGACTTCAGAGATATTTTCTCCATGTCTTCAGAATAAAACCTTAAATATGTAATTTATTGTAAGCACATAGATCTACTGAACAACAATGTCTCTTATAAAATATGTCTGGTAGATTAAGTGACTTACTGAACTTTGAATAGTAAGAGTTCACTACAGTTGACAAAATAGTAAGACAAATACATGAAGAAAACAGTTTTCATCGTGTGCGTGGTAAAATATACATTGCAGTTTTTTTTCAATACATTGTTATATAAAACTATATCCATCAAATAACTCAGCTCACAAAATATGGAATTATTACCAAGCTACCTATTTAGAATATCAAAGAAATAAACCAAGTACAATTAATTTTTTTCACAACAGAGGTTGTTTGTTGTGTTAAGCAAATTCTTTTCTTAAGTGAATAAAGGAAGCAAAGTGAAATCAAACAATATGGAAACCAGGTATAACAATAAAAAAATCAATGGATCCAAAGACTCATAAGGATGCTTCCCATATCCAGGAGAGTGTCCTTGAATTCTGTGTTCAGCTATCTTCTTTGATCAGCTATCATTATGAAACCTTTTGCTTTTATAATATGCTGCATTAACCAGGGAAGGACAGTAAACAGAAAAATTACTCAGAGTAGTATGTGGCAGCATGCCAACACCACACTGGAGGCTTTTAGCTTTCTACCACTTAAGTCTCTGTAAGCAGCCAGCAACAAAAAGAGCGAGTTGGGGAAGAAAACCATATCAAAAAATTTTCCGAATTCTACAATAGCCTTTGGAGTCCAGGTCTACACAGGCCCCAGGCATTCAGGAAATGATTAAATGATTGAAATGTTTGAAAGTTTTCTAAAATGACTTTTTCCTGCTGACTTTGTGCATCTTATAAGTAACACAATTATACATCCATTTACTCCAGGAAGCACTTGGAAAAGGTATTCCTCTCCTTATTCCTCACAGCCAAACCATCAGCAATCAGCTTGTACTTTCAGAAGTTTCTTGTTTCCTGGGTCTGCTGCCCGACCCCCCATCCTATTTTTCTCTGGTGGTGGCTCTACCACATTCTCACTCTCCTCCAATCTGTTACCACAAAGCTGAGAAATGGTGATTTAAACTATAAGACACCTATGGGGCTGGAGAAATAGATCAGTAGATAAGAAACCTCTTTCACAGAACCCAGGATTGATTTTCAGCACCCACAGGGCAGCTCAGTACCATCTGTAAATGCATGTTTTAGGCAGATCAGACACCTTCTTTTGACCGATGCAGGCATTACATGTAGGCAAAATATTCATAAGCAAAATAAAAACAAAGTAAATCTCAAAAATAAAATAAAACATGAAGCACTTCATGCCATGCCCAAACCTTGCAGGTGGCATACAGAGTGGTGGCTGATTGGACATATGTCTTCAATTCTATTCCCTCCTAAAGTCTCACAAATCATGAGCAAAAAATTGCAAATTAAGACAGAAACCCGCAAAGTTTCCATTGTACCGAGAAAAGTACAAAGGGAAGAAAAAAATCATTAAATCCTGGGGGCTTGGAAGCAAAAAAAAAAAAAAATGTGACAAAAAATAGGTGCTAAGATGAAATGTCCTACAGTGAGGAGAGAGAAATTGTAGAGTACACTGCCAGTAGAAAGACAGAGCATCAAGTAGAGGGATGGGGCTGCCATCCCTCAAAAAATCTGACCCAGAATTGTTCCTGTCTGAAAAAAACTGCAGGGACAAAAATGGAGAAGAGCCTGAGGGAAAGGAGGTCCTGTGACAGGTTCAAATTGGGATCCAGCTCAAGGGGAGGCTCAAGGCCTGACACTATTACTAACACTATGGTATGCTGACAGACAGGAGCCTAGCATGGCTGCCTTCCTAGAGGCCCAGCAAGCAGCTGAAAGAATCAGATGCATATACTTATACTCAACCAATGGACATAAGCTGGGGACCCATGTGGTTGAATTAGGGAAAAGCTGGAAGTAGCTGAGGAGGAAGGTGACCCCCATAGGAAGACCAGCAGTCTCAACTAAAGTGGACACCCGAGATCTCACAGATACTTGGCCACCAACTAGGCAGCAAACATTAGCTGGTATGAGGCCACTGACACATACACAGCAAAGGACTGTCTGGTCTGTCTTCAGTGAGAGAAGAGCCACCTAACCCTTGAGAGACTTCGGGTCCCAGGCAATGGGGAAGTCTGGTGGGGTGGGGTTGGGGACATCCTCTTGGAGACTGAGGATGGGGGGCAGGGAGGAAGTATGGGATGAAGAACAGTCAGAGGGCAGACTGGGAGGAGGGGGATAATGACCAGACTGTAAAAAAAAAAAGATTAAATAATAATAATGATAATGATAATAATAAAGAAGATGAAGGAAAACCAAAGTAGCATGGTACTTCAGTAATGAGATTTCTAAAATGAAGAGTAAACCAAGCTGAAAGGACAGGGCCAGTGTGGAGTACCTCAGGGAAACATGCAGGAAAAAAGAATGTGAGCTCCCTGGACAGGAGGCTCCAGTTCTAGTGACAAAAATAGACCCACACTGCAGTACAAGCTCCACAGAACTTCAGCTTACTAGAGCCAAAGAGGAACGTTTAAAAAAAAATGCTGTTTGTTGACAACTTCATGAATTTATGTCATGAATTCTTGTCACTCTTACCTCCTGTTCCCTTCTCACCCTGCTCTCCTAGAGGAACCCTCTCACTATGTACCCATTTTGCTTTCACATGTTGTTTTTGTGTGGCCTGCTGAGTAGAACTAGAATTTCTTTCCTAAAAATGAAAAGAGGTAAGAGGCCCTTTACTGCAGCAAGTTAGTTTATCAGAGGTTGTATCATTATAAAGAATAATGTCCCTGTTCCAACAATCTTTAACTGCCTGAAGTCTCTCAAGAAGGGACTGGGCCTCATGCCTCCTCCCCATCCTTGGTGAAACATTGATGGGCCCAGGTTGGCACAGGCCTTGTGCAGATAACTGCAGCAAGTCCATTAGTACAAAGCCTTTGTCATATCCAAGTCTATCTTTTTGCTGTATATCTCCCCATCCTCTGACTCTCATATACTTAATGGTTCCTTTTCTGGGAATGATCTTAAAAAGCTTCCAGAGGGGGAAAAAAATCAAAGCCAAATTTCATACACAGGAGAAAGACTTGAAACATCTCTAGATAGGTCAATACCAACACAGTAAGGGAGAAACAACTTCAAAAATCCTGAAGGCAAATTATTTCCAGCCTAAAAACCCACAGAAGCAAACTACATCTCAAATCCAGAGAGAAAGTAAAGAGACATCTAAAGATAAAATTTCAAAAAGTTTACTTCCTGAACTTCTCACTCCCACCTTTTTTCAAGGAAACTACTGGAAGATATGACACAGAGAAAGAGAGATTAAGCAAACCAAGGAAAAGATAGAGAAAAAACCATCCACCAGGCAGTGAGAGCAAGCATTTGAAATGAGATACAGGCAGAGGCTACTCACCTAGACCAGAGCCAGTCAGCAGACTCCAGGAGGCCTTCTCTAAGGATAAGCAATTGGTGGCATGCCTGATCTCAGTGGATATTTTCCTGGAATATTTAGACAACTAAGGGCTCTTTGAGGTGAGTAAGGGCAAATACATTTAATTTTAAACAAAGTATTTATTTTAGGAAAACAAAAAGTTTTCAGGAAAAAAAAAAGACCCACATATAATTACAAGTAATCTCAGATCTTCTGTGGTCATTCCTCCAAGCAAACTGCAAAGAAAGCAGAATCTGGCACATGGAAAGGTATACCTATGAGCCAGGGAAGGTGGAAAGAAAGATGGACTACCCCAAGCCAGAGCCCAAGGAAGCAGCTGAAACTCCAATTGTGAGGGCAGTTTTTTCCATAGTGGAATTTTTTTTTTCTTTTTTGGAAAATATTTGGAGGCTATTTCCTCCAACAGAGCCTCAGGATATAGACTTGCTGACTGAAGTATAGATTCAGTTTGTTTGTTTGCTTCTTTGTTTGTTTTGTGACAGGGTATTGTGTAGTAGCATAGGCTGTCCTTGAATTAATTATCCTCCTGGCTCTGTTTCTCAAGTGTGAGGATTGTAGGTGTCTATGATCTCTGACATACTGGCTCCTACATTCCATTTTAACCTTCTTTGTTTGCTGTGCTACAGTAGATTATTTAATAGCTGGTCCTATATTATATATATATATATATATATATATATATATATATATATATATATATGTTATATATATAAGAGGAGGTTGCACAGCATCTGTGATGCACCCAAACCAACACTCTCAAAACCTGATTTTCTTTTTGGAGGCCCGTTCCCCAAAGTCATTCTTTATTTCATTGTCCCTCTGATTTCCCTGATGACATAAAGATATGTGTGTGTGTGTGTGTGTGTGTGTGTGTGTGTGTGTGTGTGTGTATTTGTCTATTCACCTACCTGTTGACTAGCTCCTCCTCCTAAGTGCGGTTTTCACAAGTTGACCATTTCTACAAGTTGCTGTATACATAGTGCCACTCAGTTTTGTAAACTGTGTGTTGATATTATTAGTTAGGTAATGGCAGATTAATGAACACATAGCCTAAATTTGATAAAAACAGAAAATAAATTCTTAAAATTAGACATAACTTTATCCTAGAACTTAACTTTAAATTCTGTGGTTGAGGAAACTAAGAGTAAGAAGGATGAAGACCATTCATGATTCTGCCAAGGACATGCATCTGGAGACTGACGGATGGACTGAAGGGCAGGACTAAGCTCCCCGATGGGCCAGCACTTCCTTATCCTAGCAGCCTGCCTCAAGGTGGCTTCTCTCAGACAGTCTGTCTTGTTGATTAAGGGTTCTGTAATGTCTGAGTTACGAGAAGTACCAGAACTCAGAGAGAAGCCACAGCGTACTGTTGTGTCACTTTACAATTTATAGGCAAAAATGTGCTGTAGTTCATAAAGACAGAAGAACTCATTGTGAAAGCTTTACCACAAAGGAGTGATAAATGTTTGAGTAGATAAATATATCTTCCCTGACTTAAACATACAGCACATTCATATCAAAACATGACACTCTTCATGCCTATGGTTATGTACATCAGTTGAAAAATAGATTTAATTTAAAGTGAAATCTACCTTCCCCACAGAAGGGTCTCTGTGACCATGGGTACCAGTATAAGATTTTTTTTCTTTATCCAATGTTAACGTTCATGCTAGTGCTTTCCAGGAACTGTCGTTTTAGTTTGGTGATGTCAGGCTCATGTCACAAAAAAATAGGCCTATAATCTTATTCTTTCTAGATGAACATCTAACATGATCTCTTAAAAATGATTAATTCATCCCTTAAAATGTTGTAAATACTGACTAAAACATTTTCCCAGATTACACCAATGATCTCAGTTTTGAATGTAAGAATCTTCCTACAAAATAAAGTGTTTTGTGTTTTTAAAAAAAAACAAGTAACAACCAATATTTTTAATTTGTAAATTGCAGGACAGAAAAGTCCTATTACTCTAACAAAGCCCTCTAATTCGGCTTGTCTAACAATCAACCATGTAAAATTCAAACCAAGAATCATTACAGTCCCAACCAGAAAGTCTTTGATACATTTCTGTTTTGGCCAATTGTCTCTTCATCTCTCAAGCTTTCTGTAATTTAAATCCACAATGCCCTCCTGAGCGTCCTAGCCCAATTCCTGTCACACTAAGGAACAATCTCACACCATTTCACTCACTAATGATATTCCAAGACAAAAACAATGTCATTGTGTTCATATATGTGTAAAATAATTCAGACTTCTTGGTTTTTTTTTCTTGGTCTTTGTTTAACAGAGGTCAAGTTACTCTCTCAGACTACCCAGGCCTGAGACTTCTTAAAATATACCCGGAATTGTCAGGAGAACCCGCTATTAAGGTCACAGTCTACTACATCTGGGCTTGGTGCAAAATGGAGGATTCCATTTTTTCCTCAGGGCTTCCCTTTCTCTGCCTGACCTTGTTTGGAGAGTGTCCCTGAGCACAGATGCTTGACCTTATCTGGAGGGCATCCCTTCACAGAGCTTCCCACATGGGCTGCATTACCCAAGACATAAATCCTGCTCTTTCCTCAGGCCCTTATGATAACTAGGTACTGAGTTATAGTCTATCACCACCACCACTACCTAACCCTATGAGCCCTTATATACCCTACCCCTGGAACAATAAAAGGAGCTGTCTCTCCGAAGTTGAGTCCAGGAGGTTCTTTCCACCATACTCATGGCCATCTGAACCCTGATTGCTTCTTCTCTTCCCTTTACCACTTGGGCCAGTGGCCAACAACCCATGAGGAAAAAGGAGACCCATACTGAATCCCAGAAGAGAAAAACTTGAGATATTTTCAATAGAAAATCCCTAGACTCCATGATGTCAGAGTGGATTTCCTCTGGCTTGGCCCTGGTTTCTGCTAGGATTCATTCATACATATTGTAGAACCCATAGCGAGGCTTCTAAGGAGAAGCGACATGAATGGATGACCATTCATCAGAGGGAAATGTGGATAGACCCTAGTCTTAGCAGAAGAAGCGCAGTGAACAGAAGAACATCACACAGTGGCTAGCAGTGAGTTTTCCCTCTGATCCACTCACTATTAATCCCATCCCAGGTCAAAGAAATTGGGCCCGGAAAACAGACTAAATGAATCGTTTCCCTAAACTCATGTGAGCTATTACAGCCACAAGGAAAAGGAAAGATAGGCTTTCTTGATTCCCCCATCTGTCTTTAGCACATCACTGGTAGTAGAATAAGGCAGAAGTCAAAACAGACAAGCTGAAACACAGAAAGTCATCAGGTTCTATGAGAAGTCATTCAGGTCACTTATGACTATGTAGGACACAGTCTGGAACTTCCAGAAATGCAAACGTTACAGGGGATGCAGTTATAGTAGTCAGACAGAGGGAGAGCTATCAAATGTCAGATATGCTCACAGCACATGTTGGGATAAGAGATATGTAGCTGTCTGTGAGTTATAGCACTCAGGACTGTGGGTGCATCTTCCTCCACATCTGAACCTATTTTTTCCTTCTATCCTTCACTTGAGGACTGAGTACTACTGGAGACAAGGCTCCTGTGCCTGTCCCCCAGCACCCATTATTGTGTAGGTCAGGTGCTCAGTAAAGATGTGTGCAACAGGTTAGTGAATAAACGAGGAACGGAATCAAACCATTCTAGCCAAAAGGTGTTGTGTAAAAAAGAAGACACTTCTAGTGTTTACTTTCAACTTCTATAACAAGAAAGTAAATTCTTGGGTTCTGCTCTCTCCACAGTGTCCCTAGGATTCTACTGCCGAGTGTCGTGATGTTTCTTATGTCGGTTGATGAGCTAGTGTCTCCTTCAGACTTTGCACCACTGGTATGATAGGAGGATCCAGTCTGCAAAAGCCGAGTGCAGCAGACAAACTGGGTCTAAAAACCCTTTTTAGTCATGGCTTGCCAGCAAAGCTCTGAATAAAACTGGTACTCCAGAAGGATGCTACTGAGAAGGGATAAAAATTAACCACTGTAAGTGTTAATGAGGACCCTGTGTCTGTGTTAGAGATACAAGATTTATTTGCAGTCACAATGACCCAAGTTAATGCTCCAGTACTTCTGTTTACTGACAGCATGACCCCAAGGACATCACCACACTTCTTTAGGTCTTATTGTCCTTTCACAGAATTAGACAAAGGAACCATTTGCCTTCATTATTCCCTCTTCAAAGAATGTTATTACCTATAAGACAAACTAACTATAACAAATATATGCATATGAATGTATATGTATATGTGAGATATATGTAGATATGTCTTGTATATATATAAGGTCAGAGGCATTGTGAGAAAATGGAATTTTCACTGAAATACAAAATAAAATAATATCTTTCCTGGTACCTCAGGGCTGTCACTTTGCTGTAACCTTTGTATTGATATTTCTAAATATCATTTTTTCCTGTCTCTGTCAGACTTTTAGAGCTTATTAAATGTTTCCCAGAATATCCCTTGTCATGTTTCTTGAGGTTAGATACACTCTTACAAATGACCAGTCTTTTCAGCATTAAGCCAAAACAGACATATGTAAAGAACAAAGAAAGATTTGTTTTCTTTAATTAATTACTTATCCTTAGAGCAATGGCCTATACTTGTTCCCATGAAGACCTAGTGAATAACTCTCTTAAGTAATAGTGCCACAAAGCAGTATTCAGAATCTAGAAACCATTATTACTGAATAGAAAAGCTCAAAAGCACTTGGCAAGCCCCAAAGCTTTCTATTTGTGTTTGAAATTCATTTTTCATGTGCTTTGATTTCTCTACAGTCTCTCCCAGCTCCTATCTCTACAGTTTGTTTTCAATAAATAAATGTTCATTCCTTATGTATCTACTGCATAGTCCTAGATGATTTGATTTGCCCCAAAGTCAAAACGCTGGAGATCATGTGGCCAGAACTAATCAAGACTGGCAGGGCTGTAATGGAGTTAACACAATACAGAGGAACAGGGCCTTGCAGTTGAGGCTCGGCTATGGGGTGGGGCTTGGCTATGGGTGGGGTTTGCTATGGGGTGGGGCTTGGCTATGGGGCATTTTCTGAATTTAGAAAAGGAATTATTTTAAACATGGATGACTGCTTACAAGCTTTGGGAATAAATTTTATTGAGTCTGGAGTCCCTGCACGTAACTGCAGGTTCACAACATTTCGAAGATTCAAATGCATTTCCAATAGAATATTGTGACTAGACTGTTCCAGAATCTCCACCTTGGAAGGAACAGACAGGTTAAATGGTAAGCTCCCTTTGATACCAATAAAAACCACTCAGGCAGTGTGGTGCTGGTGCCCATTTTCAAGCTGAGGACAGCTCCCTGATCTGCATGTCTCTGTTTCTCAACTGGAAAAAAAGACTACTGGGTTTGAGTTCATAGCAAGTTCTGGTGACAATTCAGTGATTTAAAGGAGAACAGAAAACATTCCAGAGTAGATGCTTATAACAGGACACAGTCTTTTTTGCTCAGGTTTCCAGAAAAACATTTTTGAAAAAGGAAGTGAAAATGTGTGTGTGTGTGTGTGTCATATCAATGTCTTAATCAAGTGTACCTAAACCTGATGTGACATGGAGGTGATAAGCATGTAACCAAATTAATGGCACAGTGACTAGAAGCAAATACACACTATCTTTGCAGGCTCTGTGGATGCCTTCTTCTCTAAGTATCCTCCCCATGACTGTTGGACTTGCAGGAATACAGCAGCATCATTACCTTGGGTACTAAAAGCTGCTTTCATGCACCAGCAAATGTCAGTTCTCTAGTGTTGACATCAATTCTGTCTCTATAGCTTGTGTCATTGTCAAATGGTATGATTATCCTGTTTTGTTTCTGTCTGGGTTGAAAGAAAAACAAGCCCCCGGACAATAAGCATTTGAGTCACAGGCTTTTTATGTAAAACAGAAAACCACTGTGTGTTGGGGATGCTGATGGGAGGAGCTCAGGTGTGGGGTCTAGCCTCACACTGTGCCACCACCTTCCTTCTAGCTAACAGCAGGGATTTTCTCAGTGTCTGTGACATCCAAGTGATTCCTTTATTTGACAGAGATCAGACACCACCTAATTTGTATAATAGTTGAAATTCTGTAGGAAAATAAGAAGCAAAAACTCAGGCTGTCCCCAAGCATTTATTACCAAATACTACCACTTTCCCTAACTGTTTTGCTCTTGTATAATGTTAGTACTAAATGATACTGCTAAACAAATTTATCTTTTATGTGTCTACTTTTCACAGAAAACCTAAGATCCCTGTATACAAACATATCTGTCTTATTTCCAAACATTACCTCAGTGCCTAGAAATGTTCATGAAATATTTAGACTCTCAGAAAATTTGTGAACAAACTGAGGATGCTGGGAATCACAGCATGTCTGTCCTGCAAGCTCTCTATAGCAGCCACTGCTAGCCAGTAGTGCTTATTGTCAAGGACTTCCTGTAATTTCATTCTTTATCTACTATCCTTCCTATGGACATTAGAAAGTCTAATGCCTTATCTCCCTCCATACAAAGCCTTGAGTAATCATGAAGTGGCCAAGTTTGTGATTCTGAGCAAATTCAGTTTCAGACTAAATTTAAAAAAAATGTACATTTTATTTCAGGGACCTGACTAAATTAAGAACTTCAAAATAACTAGAAGCATTTTTAAAGTTCTCCAAGGGCAAGAAGTCTTCAGATGTATAGCCGACACTACATGCAATTTTTTTGCCATGGTCAGAAGCAAAATCTCAAAATATATCGAGTCTCACCATATGAAATTGTTATTGGTATAAATCCAAATGATCATGTGTCAGCAATTTTATTTAGTTCAATTTATTGTGTCATTGCACAACTGAGAAGAAACCCTAATCCTTTGCTCTTCCAGAGAGAAATGCAATCTTGTTGCCTCTCCTGGACCAATTTCCCTTGACCACCCCTTCTGTTTGAACCCCGAGACCAGCACTGCAGACCATTTCACTCCTAGTCTACCCTCTTGCCCAGTTCTTCACATCCTCCTTCCATGGTAGCCCCATATTGTCAGTCTTAGTCACTGTTCTATTGCTGTGAAGAGACACCGTGTCCATGGTAGCTCTATAAAAGAATTATAAAATTCTAAAAGAATTCTAGAAAAATTATAAAATTATAAAGGAATTTAGTGGGGACTTGCTTACAGTTTTGAAGGGTTGATCCATTATCATCATGGTGGAGAGTGTGGTGGCAGGCAAGCGTGGGCCTAGAGAGATAGATGAGAGCTTTACATCCCTGTCCACAGGCAGCAAACTGTGGGAACCTCAGAGCACGCTTCTGAAACCTCCAAGCCCACTCTCAGTGACACACCTTCTTCAACAAGGCCACACCTCCAAATCCCATGCATATATATGAGCCTAAAGGTCCCATTTTCATTCAGACCACCACATTATCAGAGCCTAGTGTATTTTCCCTTACTAAGCCATACGTTTCCTTGCCTTCCAGCCTTTAATTAATCTGTTGTGTCTACATGAAATTTTCTTTCTATCTCCATTACTTGACAAATGTCTGTTTGCTTTTCAACATCAAATGTCAAGGGAACATTTCTCCTAAGCTTCACCCTTCTTTGCTTTATGCCCAATCCTTCATCAGGAATCATCTGGCCATCTCAGAGCTCTTCTAACCTGTGCTAACTCCACTTTAGCATTCAACATGACACATTTGTTATATACTATGTGGTATAAAATAAGTATTCTCATTCCTATGGTTGTTCCAGATACATGGTAGTTGGTCATTGGATCACTTACATTTTTCATTAATGTGATAAAATACTAGACAAAAAAAACTTAAGGGAGGCAGGGCTTGATTTGCTTTACAGTTTAAGAGGGGATACAGTCCATAATGGAGCAAGCATTGTGGCAAGCATGTGAGGTGGTTGGTCACTTTGTTCCCAAAGTCAGGAATTAAGAGATGGGACCAAGAGTAGAGCCAACTGTTGATGAACCTCAAAATTCACTATCAAGGACTCTCACTTCTTCCAGAAGACTCTGCCTCTTACAGGTTCCACAAGCCTAGGAAATAGCATCACCAGACGGAGATCAGGTATTCAAATACATTAACCCATAGGGAGTATTTCACATTCAGATCACATTCCATGTTTGACCCATCCTTAAACTCAAGTCATTTAATTATGTAAACTATATTTATTCCAGTTTCAAAGGTTCATACAGTCTCCAATATTCCCAACACCACTCAGAATTGCAGTCTTCCAAAATTCAAGGCAGCCTCTTAAATGTGAGTTGTGGTAAGGCAAAATAAATAAACAACAGCAAGAAAATCACGTTAAAGGCTTTTAACATACAATGGCACAATGTCAGCATTCTCATTTCAGAAGGGAGGAACTGGGGCAAAGCAAAAGAGGAAGACCAAAAACCAGGCTACACACCAAATACATTCAGCTCCATGTCAGCATCTGGGCCTCTTGATGGTATTATTTCAGTGCCAACTGTCTTGGACACATGATTATCCAATGTTGATTGAATTTAGTGTTGATCATGGTCTGTCGATGGCTTTTCAGAATGTAAACATTGCTTAGTTTAAAGGTCAAAGAATGGGTTTTTAAAAATCCCACCTTTGCCATTTGCAAGTCTAATTCACATACCCTACTTAATCAAATTCTATACCCCCTTTTCTCCCAATAAGAAATGTGCTAGTATTTACTACTCCTAAGAGTTGTTGTAAAGATTAAAGACATGTGAAGCTGCGTTTCATAGGAGAGAAAAAAAAGAACAATTATATTAATACATATAAAATCACTGTTTTCCCCTGTCAAATATCCAACCGATACATAAAGAAAAAGGAAGAGCAAAGCCAGAGGCAGACAGAAGTCTATACACTCTCAAATTCTACTCTAGGAGACTGAATTCTAAAATTCTGCTTACCATGAGCAATAATCTAGCATGTCTGATGTTGATACACCCATCCCAAGTTCTCCACCTGAGAAGTATACAGTTTCAGCCTTTATCTCTGATACTCACTTGAAAATATAACTGGAATTGAGCTTTTGAGAAGTTAGAGTTTGGTTTTGATTTATCTGTGAGAGCTTCATAAATCATTTTAATCTTTTGCCATTTAAGAATATGACACAGTGAGCTCTGTATTTAGCCAGATGCAACTGGACGCACTGTCCTTTAGATACTGTCTTACCCAGAAGTCATGGCAGATAGCTAATCTGCTCTGAGGTAGAAAATCTTTGCATCTCTCCAAAATGGAAACAATGACAGGAATCCAAGGAAATCTGATTTTTTTTTTTTTTTTTTTTTTTTTTTGGTTTTTCAAGACAGGGTTTCTCTGTGTAGTCCTGGCTGTCCTGGAACTCACTCTGTAGACCAGGCTGGCCTCGAACTTAGAAATCCACTTGCCTCTGCCTCCCAAGTGCTGGGATTAAAGGCATGCACCACCACTACCCGGCCTGATTTTTTTTTTTTTTTAAATAGAGTTTTACTATGCAGTCCCAGTTGACCTAGGGACTTTGATTCTTACGGAGTTTTTCCACTTGTTTTTGTTTTGTTTATTCTTGTTTTTGTGTTTTTTGGATTGGTAAACCAAATCACTTAGTTTTCTATGTTCAATGTTTTGGACAACAGATACTTAAGTTTTCTACACCAGGAGATTCTTGACTCATTGAAGATAACAGTGAAGTTCTAGCATTGATAAAAGCTTAGGGCTCAATTCTACAAGATCATTCTGAATCCAGATGCCAATAGAAATATAGGTTCCTCTGGTTACCCCTGCTTCTGGCTTGGCCACAGATTTGGGATTTTCATCATCCATTCTCATGGTATGTGCTCAAACAAGTCATAAAAACCTAGGAAACACCTTTCTTGTAATGCATACACATGAGGAGTCTGATAAAGAGGTTCCTAGAGCAAAGACAGGAGATTTCCTAAGTCCAGGAGCTTCTGACCTTATGGAGTTGAGATGCATCATTCTCTGGGCATATGGACATGTTTACCAACAAAGAAACTCTCTGAACCTTATCACTCAGGACATTTTATGGGGGCTTCACTGTAGAGAGTTCTCCATGAAGGCCTGGTTGATCTACAACTTCACGATTCCTTTCCCTCCCTGGAGAATGGAAGGGGGGAGGTTAATGTCTTCTAGCTTAATCATGGCCTGGATAGATGCTCAGCTCTGTATTGAAGCTATCCAAGAACTCCAAAGAACTGCCTCATATGCCAATGACTGAAATCAGGAACCAAAGATTTCTTTTTATTATGTCAAAGAAGGAGTAAAATACATGTATTACCCAAGTCCCAAGATGGTGAATGACAGGGGTGGTAAAGTTTCCCCAACACTTCCCACTCTTAGTGGGAAGCAGAACATTGCCCAGTTTCTGGAACCTTGTTTGCAGTTATGGTCCTGCAGCCAGTCACCTGGGCAGAATCTAGCAGCTGATGAGACACATGGTTTAAGAAAGGTAAAGAGCCTAAGAAGACTCTAGGTTCTCTTGTTTGGGCAACTAAGAGAATAGTGATGCTTCTAACTGGTGTAGGGATGGAGGATTCCTTCTTCCTCTTCCTCTTCCTCTTCCTCTTCCTCTTCCTCTTCCTCTTCCTCTTCCTCTTCCTCT
>JANHMN010000001.1:84427473-84444973 GCA_030674055.1 Rhabdomys pumilio
CCTCTTCCTCTTCCTCTTCCTCTTCCTCTTCCTCTTCCTCTTCCTCTCCCTCCTCAGTCAATCTCCAGCTTTTTTTGATCTTTATTCTAAAGTGAGCTTTTCAATCTAATGCTGACCTCCCACCTGCAACATGAAATTCATCCTTTAAATGCCAGTGGTATTTTATCCTGAAATACCACTCCTGTGTCTTTATAGCTGTTTATATTTTTGGCTGCTTTATCAATGTAGTTAGAACACTCTGTGGGGTTCTAGAGTCCAGTTGTCAGCTCTACTATGCCATCTCTCTCCTCCTACCTGTGTTCCTTCCCATGTGACTCACATTCAGATCCCTCCTTGCCCATCTTCCCTCCCATCTTCGGCCTGAGTGCCTGTGATTCCCTCTGCACTGACCACTGCCATACTCTTCAAGCTCCAACCCAATCATTGCTTCTTAAAAGATCCTCCATCACAATGAATTCTAGAAGTCATTGTGTCCTTTACTGCCTGGTGATAGATGCAACGTTACACCCATCTGACCAGTGTTTGTTATCATATCCCCAGGTGTAGATTAAGCCTCATCAACTTCTGTTTCTTTGCAGCCATCTCTAATACTGGCCTAGGGCTCATGGGATTTTGTAATCAACTATTGATTACAATATTAATTAAATATGAAACCTCATCTCTCATGTGCCTGAGCCCAGCACTGAGACTTTTTTCCCTGGAGAGGTGAAAGAATTTCAGGTCTTCTGGAAATAACAGTAAATGGAAACTATCTCTGAGCAAGGTGTATATGTATATAATATGTATATATATATATATATATATGCAATTATATATATATATATTATATATATAATATATATATAATTATATATATATAATATATATAATTATATATATAATATAATATATATAATTATATATATATATTATATGCAATTATATATATTAATGCAATATATGCAATAATATATATATATATTATATAAGCAATGCTTATACTTGAGTGTGAAAAATGTATCAGCTAGTCTATGGAACCCCAACAGTCTCTGTTTTTATGTCACCTTCTCTTCTATATCTACACCAAGGGGACTAATTACCACTAGCATTCGGAACAGCAAGATTTGTGCATCTCTGGCTAGAGGACACAATGTTTCCTGTCAACAGTTCCTCCCATCTCAGTAGAGGGACTCATCAGCATGACTGGATGCCTAAAATGAAACAGACAAAGCTTCCCATGTAGTCATGGTAACCAGTGATGCTCTCAGACCTGTTTTTTCATTCTTTTTTTTGATCTGAGAGCCCAAACTCTTCCTGGTTTCAAGCCCAGATCCTCCTTAGAGCATCTTCCTGTGAACAGCTCTTGCTAGACCTGCTATGTCTCAGGTGAGAGACTGATGAGAACTCTGCACCTACCATATGCTCCTATGCAAAATGCTTCCAAGTTTCCTGGAGACATTCATTTCCTTTGAGTAATTACTGCACAATTCTGAGAAGCATACACGTAGGGGAATCTCTGGGCCCTGAGTATCAAAACTACTCTTCTACTATTAAATCTTCT
Source organism: Rhabdomys pumilio (assembly GCA_030674055.1). NCBI lineage: Eukaryota > Metazoa > Chordata > Mammalia > Rodentia > Muridae > Rhabdomys > Rhabdomys pumilio. The sequence goes on from JANHMN010000001.1 coordinate 84,429,014, forward strand.
AGCTTGATCTTCATGGGATATGATGCAATAGCAGACCAAAAAAAAAATGCCACTTGAATTTTGATTTGCCTTTAGCCTCTGGCACTTAATTGATCATCCTATATGTGGATACTGACACAGCATTGGAAATTACTCAGCTGGGGGAGGGATGATTTTAGAATTGAGTCAATCATTTTGGAGCCGAAAGACCTGGATACCTTCTGTCAAGATCCATGAGAGACAACAGTTGATTTCCCATTGCACTGACTATTCGTCTAAAAATAATGTAGGTCTTCATATTCTAAATATTAGTCATTATAGATGATTACTACAAAATGTTTTTTTTTTAATGAACTGAAAGAAATGATTTACTCGAACACATCGGGCACTGAACAAACTGTGAAGACAGTTTCTAATCAACAATTCATTTGGTGACTCTTTGCTTGCACTCCTCTTTGATTTGGTGTCCTCAGAACAAGATGTTAAGTACAAATTGGGAGGTGATAAAAATCTTAGAGTGTAAATGTACTTACCACACATGCTTGACAGCCTGAGTTTGATCTCCAGATTCTATAGGACCTGGTAATCCACACATAAACTTGGGTCCTCTGGAAGAGCAGCTAGTATTCTTTTCCACTGAGGCACCTCTCTAGAGACAATTACTGTTTCTGTTTGTTTTTGTGAGACAAGGTTTCTCTGTGTAACAGCCCTGGCTGTCTGGGAAGGTCTTTGTAGACCAGGCTGGCCTTAGACTCATAGAAATCCACCTGTATCTGCCTCCTGAGTGCAGGGATTAAAGGTGTGTGTCATCATACCCTAAAGTTATTTTTAAATGAAAATGGAAATAGGGCAACAAGAATCCAAAAGAGACTAAAGAGCAGACGCAGGAGCCTGCTTGAGGTCATTGGCTATGCATAGGTTGCCTGAAGGCATTACAATGTGTGTAATGTGTCACGTTAAAAGAAATAACTTCTGTTCTCTGAGTTACTACTCTGTGCTGTCATTTAAGACAGTCTCTGGGCTTTCTTTGGCGATGGGTGCCATGCCATTTGAGTGAAGGAGAATTGCTGTCAGCATGACTCCTGACACACATCATGCTTGATGATTGGCTTTTTTAGAAGCTAGGGATCAAACCAAGGACCTTGCTCATGCTAAGCAAGTGCTCCACCACTGAGTTATAACTCCAGCTAATAATCGTCTTTTATAATACACATGTTCTGTAAGTGTTTGGCCTTATAGCTGCCTAAGGAAACCAACTTTTTCTTCTTAGCTGTCTAACATTTAAGAATGAAAACCGAACACAAAAGAGTTATCTACATTTTTCCATACCAACAATACAGTCCAAGAGTACAACCCAAGGCAGTGTGAAAAATAAGGATAAGACACAAGATGAAGTGGAGAAAAAAGTGACCTTGCAGAGTAGAAACAAATTTTAAAATAATGCAAGGGAGAGCCGAAGTATTCCTGGTCAACAAACCATGTACCCAGGCAGTTTATCAACGGGAGTTCAGACTAGAACTTGGTCCATTTCAACTCAAACCCCAATGCACCTTGATGACTGTCTACTAACCAGTCACCGTACATGCAGAAAACCAAATCATCAATGAAACAACTATGAGTTTCTAAGATAGTCAAGAATTTTTCTTTTATGTGGAATAACAGGGTATACTTGTAAAAGCTTAGTTCATCTTGATTTCCACCAATGCCCCAATCACTTACCTTTTTGACATTCCTGAATAGGTTTATTCAGCAATGAATGGCATGAACAAGATGAGGAAAGATGTTTGACCTAGATAAAAGTCACCTTTGAGATGTGCTGAGCAGGCTCAGAGACACACTGCTGCTGTGTTGAGGATATTGGCTAGCATCCACAAATGTTTCCATCTTCTGAATCTCCAGACATTTTGAGTTTAGCTTACACTTGTGATGCAGTATAGGCTGTTTACATATCCACATTACAGAAAGAACCAGAATGCATGTGGTTTACATTTTGTATGAAGCATCAAAATCATAATGAATGTCACCAATATTAGGAAATATTTGAACAGCTTTTTCTCCTCTGAAAGTTCTGCTTGTATACTGAGGTTTGTTGACATGGACGGAGACTTATTAATTAATATAAATATTTTACATAAAGGGAGCCATTTAAGTATTCTTTTTTCATTCTGAATGATTTTGTTTGCCTCCAATGCTATTTTTAATATACAGCATGTGTTAATAATTCTAGTTTTTACTCATGCATATAAAATGTGAACATATCCACCCTTACTCATCCCCTAAATCCTCCCAGGTCTACCCTCAACAGCTTTGATCTTCATGCCCTCTACTTTTTAAATAACCCACTGAGTCAAATTTGTGCTGCTCGGGTACTAATAGGTGTGGTTCAATCTATTAGAGGAAAGACAACTTTGCTCTAAAACTCAGTGGCCACACTTTTTGAAGAAAACAGATTCTCTTTATTCCAACAGGCATCAATTAATAACAGCTCTAGGGAGGGAGCTCTTGACTTCCTATCCATCATGCTGGAACGTTGGCTACCTTGACCCCTATATAGGTCTTCCTTAGTCAACCACAGGTGCTGTGAGTTTACTGGTTTATTTGGCCTGCCATGTCTAGAGGACACTGGTCCTCTCCAGTGTCTAGAGTATTATCTTCCAAGATTGTTCCTGAATCATGGGGGTAAAGGGAGCTGCTATAAACGCTCCATGTATAGAAAGCAGATCAATGCACAGATATGCATTCTCTGCACTTAGACAATTCTGTTTCTGCATTAACCGCAGTCCAAAGAAATTTCTCTAATGATGTCTGAGAGCTTCTAGTCTATGGATGTAGAGATATGAATTTAGAGGGCACTTTAAAGTCCATTTATCAAAAATAAGAGTAGAAGGTTCACTAGTGGAGTCTATGAGCTCCCCAGGCAAGGATTTGTGGCTAGATTTATAGTAACAGGCATGTATATATCTTCTCTTAAGGAAAGGGCCTTACATCCAATCAGGAAGTAGTTAATTGCCCTCATAACATTGGGGCCACTGTTGTACCCTTGGGTATATCTTGCATAGATGCTCATTATAATTCACATCATTCACAGCTGAGTAAGACTACTGATGACTTTTCTCCACCAGAAGCCAGCATAGCACTTTCATTACCGTGAAATATGGCTAGCAAGGAGGAGTCTTCCCAGTCAGTACCAACTTCATTTCTCCATGTGGGATTTCTTCATCTATAAGGTCTTATCATCAAGTTCTGGTGGGCAATCAAGAGCAATGGCAATATCCTGTATTGTTTGAGGGATCCCTGGGACAACTGTGGTCAACAACTTGAGAGGAAGCATCACATTCCTGGCATTGAGCCTTTTATTTCTGATATAATACTTTTCTATATGTTATTGCTCTGTCTGGAATACTCACCCCATCCAAATACTAATTTAACTCCACTATTTCTCCCCAAAGCACTCCCTGGCACTTGCTCATCTTTCTACCAAAGTACAGACAATGTCTTCTGTTCACATGCTATGTACTGCTTATGACATCACCTATACTGCCTTACTTCATGATTTCTTTAATTTTTTAAGTTTAAAAACGTAGTATTGTTCTCTTAGCATCAAACAAATGAATAACAGTGTAGAAGAGTATCTGTCTGTCATGCAATTTCTATTATATTATACACCTAAAATGAATATCCCATAACTTATATTTCTCAGAAATTCCACTTCTAATGTTTCTCACTTCTAATCCATGAGCTTATCAAAACTACGGTATGTCTTATGTAAACAATGAGTTTTTTTTTTTTTTACAAGATAAGAGTTCTGGCTAATTAGTGACCATTATGTTACCCAGGTGGGTGGTCAGGACAAAGGCTTCTCTCACAACTGGCTTACATGGGCATTACCACTTTGTTCTGGTTGCTCACAGCATGACATCCAACTCATTATCAGCATGGAAAAGCATTTTTCCATCCGTATTAACATATAACCTTATAAAACAGCCAAAGTACAACACAGGACCACCCTACCCTCCTGCTTCAAGCTACCAGAGATTTTCTTAGCCAAGACTGTTAATGACTCAGACAGGGCATTCAGAAATTTAAAAGCTCATAATGAACATGCTTTCTGCTCTCCGCTCCCACCCTTCCTCCTAGTCTCACAAGGCGTTGTTATTTTTAACTCCACATTGCTTCAGCTGCACTTCAGAGAAAGCCAAGCTGAGACAGAGGTGCAGCTCTGTTCACAGGGAGGGAGGCATGGCAGAGAGAAGGAAAGGTTGTGACAAAAAAAGGGGGAGAGATGTTGGAAGAGGGGTTAGAAGCATTTCTCAGAAACGTAGGACTAGATTCAGCCCTCAGCAATAAGGGACTATGGTGAGCAATCCATTTCACAAACCTAAGGTGTAGTGGTTTGAATGAGAATGGTCTCCACAGGCTTATAGGTTTGAATACTTGGTCACCAGGGAATGACACTATTTGAGATCATTAGAAGGTGTGATCTTGTTGGAGGAAGTGTGTCACTGGGGATGGGCCTTGAGGTTTCAAAACTGGGGGTAGGCTTTGAGGTTTCAAAAAGTCCATTCCAAGCCCAGATTCTCTCTCTCTTCCTGCTGCCTGCAGATCCTGATATAGAACTCTCAGCTTCTTCCCAAGCCCTATGTTTGCCTTCATGAGGACATGCTTCCCACCATGATGATAATAGACTAAACTTCTGAAACTGTAAGCCAGCCCCAATGAAATGCTTTCTTTTATAAGAGTTGCCATGGTCATGGTGCTTCCTCATAGCAATAGAACACTTAGTAAGACAGGGTATGGAGAGTGAGGAACCAGGACAGGGATGAGGATACTATCACCACTGACCACAGAACTAGACAATGATGTGGTAGAACCAGTATAAGAATATAAGATTTTATAAGTTGAAACTAAAATTGCTCTTTGAGTCCAGTGTGTGTTCTGATCTAAACAAATCCTCCAGGGTTTTATACTAATTTTCTCTCCTTACTTGGATAAACAGCTTTTAGTCTGTATTATTTTAGGACATATACACTAAAGGAGAAAATGCATGACCCAAAGTAATTAAGTTGATTAAGTTTCTTTTTGTTCTTTGTTGTTGTTGGGGATGGGGGCGCTCTTGTTAGTAATAAGTTTCAGCTTCATGTCATGCAGGTAAATTTACCAGATTTGATCTCATTCTTTTCCTGCCTAGCAGAGATGATTCTTCAAATGTGACTAAAGTAAAACTGAAGTATACTGCAAATGTCAGCCTGGAGCTGTGCAGTGTGAGCAATGAAATCCAGAAATTCATCTAGGCATTTTTTTCCTTGGTTTTGTTGTGTAGTTATTTCCTGTGGTCATCCTAACAGTAGATCATATTTCAGCATCAAATTACACTGTATTAAATTATTGAATTTAATTATATTTCTGGGGTGTGTGTGTATATGTGTGTGTGTGTGTATATGTGTGTGTGTGTATGTGTGTGTGTGTGTGTGTGTGTGTGTGTATGCACACGTGTGGAGAGAAAGAAAGAGAGAGAGAGCGAGAGAGAGAGAGAGACAGAGAGAGATGAAATGGGTCCCCAACAGAAATCAGATGATATGCACAAGTTAAGCAGTTCAAACAGTTTTATTTGCAAAGGCATAGAGAAGTTATTAGGCTGTATGTTGCATCATCCCAGGGTAAGCAGCAAGAATGAGTAGAGAGTGGTCATCAGAACCAGGTAAGGAGACAGCTCTAGAGAGAAGAATGGCAGAAGTCCATTGTCAAATGATAATTCTATTTGGTAAGGAGAGTGGTTAGTCTGATTTGGTTTCCTGAAAGGATAGACCTCAACACTCCAACCTCATCCGCATAGCCTACTGCTAGGGGCTCTACTGACCAAAGTAAGCACAAGATTCCAGACCAAGTAGGTCAGCCTCCTGGGGCAGACAGCAGGATAGAAAAGAGATGTCCAAACTGGGAAAACAAACAAGATAGCTTCACAAAATAAAATTTTTTTTTCAAAATTTTAAGACTTTACTTCACCTAAACCAAAAATAAATTTGATTTGAGCTTTCTCATTGCTTGTGCTTTCCAAAACCAGACAGCTCAGGTTCTGCAAATCCCTTCCACCTTAGTTAAGTCCTTTGTATCTATAAACACATTGTTTATATTTTTCTCAATAAATAAAATACAAAAAGATTGAAATCCAAAATTATCAGAGCACAGCATTGTTATTCACACACACACACACACACACACACACACACACACACACACACACACAAAGTACTTAGGAGACCTTACAGTTACATTTTCTATCCATCTATTTACATTTACTGAATAGCTATTATCCAGTAATACATATGAAATAAACAGATACAAATGTAATGTATTTTCCAATAATACATCTGAAATACACAGAGATGCAAAGATAAGCACAAACAAATCTTCCCTATGCTGGCTGACCTAACAATGACACTTAATTAGTTTTTGTTTAGTTCAGAAAGATGTCCATACAGGTTATAGAAGTATCTACAGTCTTATCTTGTAGAAGGTTCTTAAATATTTCTAGGCTCTTTCTTTCCATAGTTTGGCTCCTTGTAAAGGTGTCCTTTGTGGGAGAGGATAGTTGGTAGACTCCAAGATTCACTCCGAGAAATTATCTCCATATGCTATGACCACAGTTAAGTGCTGAGTTCCTTTTAATTGAACAGGCTTAAATTACTATAGAATCAAGAGCTGGTGCTGGAAAAATGTAATATACTTGTCTTGAGTCAAGGAGAGCTTATCCTATGGGCTAAATGTGAGGCCAATTTTACTCTAATAGTATGGCTGTGGAGAATGGAAAAAATCCCCAAGGACAAACTGGGGATTATTAATAAAAGAAAGTGGGGAGTGCATGCCAGGAAGGGAATCATTTTAAAATATATATGTAGATTACTTAGAAATGAAAAAGACAGAGTAACAAACTCTCCAAATAGTCCGAGTCATGACTAGATGATTTTCTAAGGAGTAACAGAATGAGATGCATGGTCGTGGGCGACTTGGAAAAGAACACACGGATCCCTGGAGGGATCAGAGAGGTTTTGTCACACATTAGGATATTCTTCTGCCAAAGTCCAGATCCAGGATCTGAGTCTATCCACCCCAACATCTACCCCATCTACAAACTGCTGGAGCACATGAAGTCTCTAGTCTTTCAGATCCAAGGCCGTGGGATCTCCATGACAGAGCAACAGCAGACTATCTGAGAGGAGTCCCAGTGTGGAGCCAGTACTGATAGTGTAGCAGAAGCCAGAGGGTTCAAACCGTTGCAATGACTCATTGCAATGAACAACTGCAAATCAAGCTGTTTGGGTAAAAGGGTCTACTGTGTGTCACACTGTCACACACTACAGCTTCCACAGATAGACTTTGCGTTTATTTATTTATCTATTTATTTATTTATTTATTTATGTACTTACTTATTTATTTTTGTTTTTTATTTTCTTTTGGGGGGGAGTTGCAAGGGCAGAGGGTGAATATAGAAGGTCAGGAAGATGAGTGGGATGGGGTGCATGTTGTGAACTTCACAAAGAATCAATAATTTTTTAAAAAAGGGGTTCTCTGAAAGTGTAGAGAGTGTGAACAAATACTGACTACAGTTTGAGCATCTGAGCATCCTCAGAGATGTAGGCAAAGAGGATCTGAAGAACCAAAGCAAATGCTTCCTGTCAAAGAAGGTTTCTGAAAAGACAGAGGAGAGATTTAGAATGTCTTCAGCATAGCATTCTGTAATAGAAAGAAGACCCAGTATTTAATAAGAGAAATCTAGTTAGAAAAATGTTCTCGATAAAAATTAAGATTTCTGAATTTAAGATTGCATAATTAATAGCAATCTCCTGCTTTATAAAAAAAATAAAACATGATTTAAAGAAAGCATCAATAACTCAAGAATAAAATAAGGGCATTTGTATAGGCATACTTTCAAAGAATGCTGCTGAAAACTCTGAAGCTAGTACGCTTACAGTTATTATCAAAAGCATTATTGTCATTCACAATTTGTAGTTGAAGAAGATGAATCACAAGAAGGCTGAGCATTCTGACAGCTGAGTTTTATACCAAATACTATTTTACTCTAGATATTAATTCAGAAAGAAATTCTTTTGATCAAAAGAAATGGATGACATTTCTTTTCTTTTTTCCTCTGCTACACCCCCTGAGATATGATTTCTTTGTGCAACCCTGGCTGTCCTGGAACTAGCTCTTTAGACCTGTCTGGACTTGAACTCACAGAGATCTGCCTGTTCCTGCCTCTCAAGTGTTGAGATTAAAGGCATGCACTACCACTGCCTGACTCTATGGATTCTATGCTATGTAAATTATTATCCTAGAACAGAGCCAGTAGATGTTCCTATTCAAATTCAGAGAGTAAGTGTTTTCAGGGTCTGTCAAAGCTTTTCAACTCTGTCACTGAAGCAGAAAAGTAGGCGAAGATAGTACAGTCATGTATGGCCATGAATGTCTAATCACAACTACCTGGGACATCAGATTTTCCCTATCAGACATAATTTGCTCTCTGGGATTATATAATGTGTAAAAATTAAAAGATGGCCATTTTGTGTGTGGGCTTGTTACTGCACTGATACCAAAATGTATAAGGGATATTAAAATTTCAACTTATCTCACGTAAATATAAAGATAAAAACTAAAACTAAAATATTTACAATTTGAAATTAGTATAAATGGCCATCACTCACTGATCAAGTAAAATCTATTCCAGCAATTTAAACCCTAATTATTAAAAATCTACTACTGTAATAATATAAACAAAACAAGTAAAACATATACTAGTAGAACTTGAGAAAATTTATCAGAATTTAACATTCATTCCAGTCTCTGCAAAAACATATTCCCTTTGTCTCTTGAAAGTAATCTTCCTTTTAAAACATTTAAAATATTTGTATTACTTCTTGGGGACTTTCATGTAATGTATTTTGAACATATTCACTCTTATTGACTCCCCCTTTATACCCTCTCAACCACCCATCACTTCCCACCCAACTTTGAGATTATTCCCTTCTTATCTTTCCTTCTTCCTTTCCCACTGAGTTCTGCTTGAATTGTCCAGCTAGTCCTGGGCCTGAGCCTGGTTTGACTTTCCCTCTCTTAACCAACATCAAATGCTAACAGCTCCTCAGTCAATGGTGAGATTATTTGTCCACATTCTTTCTTCTATGCTGGGACTTTGTCTGCTGGAGCTTACACAGGACCTGTGCGTGTTGTCATCATAACTGTAAGTTCACATGCGCATCTGCCCTGTTGTGTCTGGAAGACACTGTTTCCTTGGTGTCATCATCCTTCTCTGGCTCTTACAATCTATCTGTCTTCTCTTCCACGAAATCTCGTGAGCCTTGTGTGGAGAGGTGTGATTCATATATCCAATTTAGGGCTGAGCACGCCACAGTGGTTTGTGACTGCACATTGGCCAGTTGATGGGTCTCTGTGTTAATTGCCATCTACTAAAATTAGAAGGTTCCCTGATAAAGGCTGAACAATTCTCTGAACAATGGGTATAGCAGTAAGTCATTAGGAATCATTTTAGTAATGTGTCCAGTTAGCAAAATAATAGTATTGTGTTCTTTGTTAGTGCCTATGACATATAAGACAACAGGTTCTTAGCACCTGTATAGGGGCGAAGCTCTCGGTGGTATATGTTGTTATACTTTTGTTTTTCAAAAATAGAATGTTGTAAATACATACTGAGTGAACCCTAATATAAACTTGTAAGCTGGAAAATATGACAAGTCAGAGTAGATGCTTTGAGCTGAGCAAATTTATCACTGCTACTCAGAATTTAGCCAGTGGAAATCATTATTGTGTAAGGTAGGGGGTGCAGAATAATGTGTGAGGTTTTTTTTTTTTTATTCTTTTCAATTTGGCTGTAATACTAAAATTTCTCTAAAAGTCATTAATTGATAAAAATTAATAAAGAATATAAATTATCCTTTGGATACATTTTTTTGTAACATGGTATCTGTGTAAATATTTAGAGATATGTAAATATGAAGAGAAGGGAATGTAGGAAGGAAAATATTTGTAGAAATAATCATATGACTGGAAGATTTACAATTTAGTGAAAACTACAAACTCACACAATGAGAAAACCAATAAAATGTAAACCCAAGGAGTGTGATAAAGGTGTGCCAAGGTATATGTAACCATGTGGATTCCAATCTGTAATAAGGAGACTATGTTAAAAGACAGCCAGGAGCAGGCAAACACACTGCACCCAAAAGAACAAGCATAAAAGTGAAGAAAATGGAAATACGGAAAGCACACAGAAGGAAAAGGTGCTCTGCGTGGGGAAGCCATCAGCGGACCTTCTGTTAAGTGCACTCTCAGGTAGTGCAGCCATTTTTACTGCAGTATGCAATAAAATGTTTAAAATAAACAGTAAAACACCAAATATTTCAGTTATTTTATACAAAATAAAAAAAAATTCAACAGTGGAACAAGAAAACCTAACTCAGATACAACAGGAAATAAAATCACTTTAGATTTTAAGTAGTGGACATAATTCATAATAATTAGATCTGTGCCAGCAGATTGTGAAGATTCATCAATAGAAGACACACATGGAAACTTGGTTCAGTATAAAGAAGTGATAAGTGTCAGGAATGGTGACTATGCTATAGGCAAAAGGAGGGGAGAGTCTTTGTATTTGCATCTTCCTAAAAGACAACTGACATTAAAATAATAGTAATTACCATACCCTCTGGGCTTTATAGTATAAATAGAAGTGGAAAAACCTCAGGTGGATTCTGAGACCTTTCTCCATTTACAATGATTCTATTCTGTGTTTTAAAATTTGCCTCATTAAAAGACTAGAACAGCACTAGAAATCACCTTTTACTCTTGGCACTTGTAGAAAACTACCAATATCAGTGGACACACATTTTTATTTTTGCAGAAAATGTTTTTTCTTTCATGATGGATCACATTCTAGCATAAAATCTCAATAAACTTTAAAAATTCAAGACACATAAAATATGTTCTCAAATCTCAGTAAAATTAAATTGCTAATGGGAAGTGCTCTGACATTCCTCATAACTTGCATGATTGTTAGTGGTAATTTGCAACAAGCAATACTCATCAGAAAGTGACTACACAAAGAAGTTGCTGTATTTGACTGTGGGACACTGCATCATCTCCCATCAGTGGCTGAATTAAGTCTCTCTGGTCTCTTGATGATGACTATGCCAGGCTCCAGTCACAGCACCTCCTGCAGGCATGGCAAACTGAATGTTGGGAGGTTTTCTGACTGGGGTGCTGTTCCAGTCCCTCCATTTGAGTTACAGAGGATGGCTGGTTCAGACTCCATGTCCCTAGGTAATTACTAGGAGTCGTCCCTAGTGTCATCCTTGTAGATTCCATGGAGTTTCCATTGCACTAGATTTCTACCTCATTCTCAAAATACACCCCCTACAATACCACCAGTCATCTTTCCTAGTATTCTCTCCCCCAACTCCCAAAACCTGATCCCTCCTTTCCCCATCACCACCCACCCCCAATCCACCCTTGAAATCTATTCTACTTTCTCTTCCCAGGTAGATTCTTTGTCCCCACTTAAGCCCTCCTTGTTACTTAATATCTCTGAGTCTGTAGATTTGAGCATGATTGTCTTTTACTCACAGCTAATATCCACTTATAAGTGACTACATACTACGTTCGTTTGTCTTTCTGAGTGTGGGTTACCTCATTCAGGATATTTTCTAGTTTTCCATCCATTTGCCAGCAAATTTCAAAGATGCTGAATCCTATAGCCAAATATTAGGCAGATCTGTGGGAGTCCTGTGAAGGAGGGGGAGGAAAAATTGGAGGAGCCAGAGGGATCAAGGACACCATAAGAAGATGGCCCACAGAATAACTGGGACTCATGTGTGCTCACAGAAATCAGGGAGCCTGTATGGATCTGACCTAGGTCCTCTGAACGTGTGTTATGGTTGTGTAGCTAGATGTTCTTGTGGGATTCATAACTTTGGGAGTGGTGGCTGCCTCTGACTCATTGGCTGTCTTTAGGACCCTTTTCCTCCTACTGGGTTGCCTCATTCAGTCTTGTTATAAGAATATGTGCCTGATCTTACTGTAGCTTGTTATGCTGTATTTGGTTGATATCTTTGGAAGTCTGCTCTTTTCTGAAGGGAGATGAAGTGGGTGTGGATCTTGGGAAAAGGGGAGATGTAAGGGGAGAGACTGGAGGAGGGGAGGGAGGGGAAATTACAGTCAGGATGTAATAGATGAAAGAGAAAAAAACAAAAAAATGAAGTTTTTTTTTTTTTGCCAAAGAAGGAAAAGGAGAGGGGAGGGGGAGAGGGAGGGGGATGATGATGATGATGATGATGATGATGATGATGATAAAGTTGCTATAGACCCTAGGGTGAAGTCATACTACGTGCAGCAGCCTGAATATGAGCCTCAAAATCATTAATCTGAGTCAAACTTGTCAGAATTCTCCCCCAAACAAGATACATTATGTAATTGCAGTTACACATAAAGTTTTAGGTAATGCATCATCATTTACAGTGACTGAAAGCTTCTAGTGTTTAACTGGAGATGTAGGAATGGGGTCTGATAAAGATATTCCAGAGGGATGGCTCTCTAATGATAGAGCTTTCAGTTTTAGTCAGCCAGAGGAGAGACACTTAGAGAGTCAGAGTTCTGCATTGCATCCCATTTTCGTCAAGGTCTTGAGGCTTACCTCAGATGGTACCTGGAATTGTACCTGCAACCTTTTTCCATAGAAAGAACATTAAATGAGCAAAAGATGAAATGTAAATTAGGAAAAACACAAATGCAACAAAAGCAAATGTTATTAACAGTTGGCAACTCTTGAAATGGCATTTTGAAATCTCATTAACTTTATCCCTCAACAGGTATAAGAACCTCAGTGTATTAGTCAACCTCTGACTGATTTGGGGAGCGTTCTTTACTTACAATGTTTCCATTTTGTGTTTTAAAATTTGACTCATTAGAAATGTAAAATCCATACTTATGGATTTTACTCAAAGGAGCAGCCAGTGTGATAAAGACCCAGGGCTATTGTTTTGAAGAGCAAATTGGCCCTGGGATGAAAGATTATTTTCCTTGCCAGATTGCAAAGGTAGGGTACCTGGTGACAGAACCTGCTGACCCCTGCTGGAGTGCTGACACTGAAAGCATGGAATGCCTGTAAGGTTGCTGGTGGGCTTGGCAGCCCTTGCCTGACCAGCAGATGCCCTGAGGCCTTTGCTTCATGCTTCTGATCCAATGCTTAAAGGCTCCTCAACTGAGATCTAACTGAAAAGTCATTCCATCTCTTCAAATCCCTACAAAGGCAGAAATCCTCAATTTAGGGTCCTTCTCCTATGTTATGAAGGATTTGCATGACCATACTACCTAACACTATATGTTTTTATTATTAAAATGCTCCTTGAAAGTGCATTCTTATCTCCTAGACATGTCCTTCGCAGGCCTTCATGTTAACCCTAGAAGGTCAGGGGGCTCATCTGTATTACTGTCCTCATTTTGCTAATAAGGAAACTGCTCAGGGGTTTAGCAGTCCAGTCAGCTGGCAGATGTGTAGCTGCTCCAGGAAGATTGGTTATTTAATTTTGTTAATTTCTCTTCGTACTTTATAAGTAACCAGCTCTATTTAGAAATGGCCTAAATTGATTCTTTTCTGTACTTTTAAAGCTTCTTGTGCTTTTTGAACTGTCAGGAGGACACATCGAGTTCTATAAAAGAAGGATAAGTTATATTTGGACCTAAGTGATTTTGTGTTTAATACAGAACAAGAAAAATGCACAGTCTTCTGGTCCCAGTGGTGAGAAAGAAAGAGGATGGCAAATTGAGGACTTGGGGGTAGTGAGGAAGAGCATGGGTGGAAGAAAAGAACTCTTGACACAGTCAAGGGTCAACTGAGAACTGAGGGACACCTGAGAAAGGCATCATTAGCTGACTCGCTAACCAAGTCACATTGTGTGTATTTACATAAACTAAGATGACCAGGAAATCACTATGAAATATAATCCACAGCACATCCAGGGTGTAGAACTAAAATCTGTCACTATGTTCCTCATAACTACGCTTTGAGAAATTGCCTAAGAAGTCCAGCAGAGAGTTGTGGCACCAAGGTAATGGAAATTTTATGGCATGATCCTACTGAAGATTTGATTAATGAATCTCACTACTTAGATGCTAATTTCAATCATTCTCTGGTACACTTGTACTAATAGTTTTAAAATTTTTTGTCTTAGGGTTGCTTTGACTTAACATTGGACATAGAACTATCTGAGGACCCAGCTATACCACTCCTGGGCATATACCCAAAAGATGCTCCAACATGTAATAGGGACACATGCTCCACTATGTTCATAGCAGCCATATTTATAATAGCCAGAAACTGGAAACAACCCAGATGTCCCTCAACAGAGGAATGGATACGGAAAATGTGGTACATTTACACAATGGAGTACTACTCAGCTATTAAAAACAATGAATTCATGAAATTCGCAAGCAAATGGATGAAACTTAAAAATATCATCCTGAGTAAGGTAGCTCAGTCACAAAAGAACACACCTGGTATGCACTCACTGATAAGTGGATATTAGCCCGAAAGTTCAGAATACCGAAGATTCAATTCACAGACTGTATGAAGCCCAAGAAGAAGGAAGACCAAAGTGTGGATGCTTCAGTGCTTCTTAGAAGGGGGAACAAAATACTCACAGGAGGAAATATGGAGACAAAGTGTGGAGCAGAGACTGAAGAAAAGGCTATCCAGAGACTGCCCCACCTGGGGATCCATCCATATACAGTCACCAAACTCAGATGCTATTGTGGATGAGGTCGAAGTGCTTGCTGACAGGAGTCTGATATGGCTGTCTCCTGAGAGGCTCTGCCAGAGCCTGACAAATACAGAGGCAGATGCTGGCAGCCAACCATTGGACTGAGTGCAGGGTCCATGATAGAGTAGTTGGAAAAGGGACTGAAGGAGCTGAGAAGGTTTGCAGCCCCATGGAGGGAGCAACAGTGTCAATTGGCTAGACCCTCTTGGAGCTCCCAGGGAGTGGACCGCCAACCAAAGAGTACACATGAAGGGACCCATGGCTCTGGACCGGTATAGGGGAATGCCAGGGCAGGAAGACAGGAGTGGGTGGGTTGGTGGGGGAGCACACTCATAAAGGCAGGGGGAAGGGAAAATGGGATAGGGGGTTTCTGAAGGGGAGACCTGGTAAGGGGAAAACAATTGAAATGTAAATAAAGAAAATATACAATAAAAAATATTAAAAAATAAAGTAATTAATACCAAAAAATCAACAATGTAGGAAATGCTTAGTTGTAAAAAACATGTATCAAATATGTTTTTATTTAGAAAAAAAAAAAAGCTAAAAAGACTAGAGTTCCAAAAGTATTATGTTGATTCCTCCAAAAATGATGCTCCACTTGACCCAAAGAGCAACCATGAGACTCTGTCTCTTAAAGAGCCCATCACTGCCACACTGGAGAGCACATTAGGGTCACATTAATCTATTGGAAATAAACTACATGCAAGCCATAGCAGTCATACCTTCCTCTGCATGTAAGAAGCTCTCTGCAGAGGTGACAGTCTATCTGATGTGCCCTAATTTCTCTAAACTTAAAAAAGTAAGTCTACCTTAAGGCAAATAGCTTATCTCAGGCATCAGGATCATAGAAGAGTAAAACAAAAATTATAACTGAGACTCTACTGAAGTTCATTTTTTTCAACTATACAATGTTAAATATTTTTAAATGAAAACATCATGAGCTAAAGAAGGTGGCTCAGAGGTGAAGAACACTGGCTGCATTTCCTTAGGACCTAGGTTTGATTTCCAGCACCCACATAATGGCTCACCACCACCTGTAACTGCATTTCCACAGCCACCAAGGGCACTTCCACACATGGTGTACAAATGTACTTGCAGGCAGAGCACTCGTACCTATAGAATATTAAAGTAAAGAAAACTGCAGGGAAGTGTGAAG
>JANHMN010000001.1:84448392-84490216 GCA_030674055.1 Rhabdomys pumilio
TTTTTTTTTTTTTTTTTTTTTTTTTTTTTTTTTTTTTTTTTTTTTTTGTACTTCCTCCGAGTCACACTGAGGTCCAAAACAGGCTGTACAGAACATTAGATTCTCTCTTGGGGTCATCGGGGATGGGGGAGCTGTATCTGTAAGAACCTGACCAGGCTAAGCCTGGCAAAGTTAGAACCAAGCTGGGAACAAACTGATATCAGAACAAAGGCAGCTTCAGGACGTATGCAGGAATTAAATTAATGGAAGAAAAGAGCCCCATTTTTCAAAATCTGACTTAATCATATCTCTGTATTATTTAAACAATTGACAGACTTGAAACTTTTAGACACAATGTATAAGTAAATTCTCTATCATTTACATAGTAATAGCAGTAAAAGAAAAAGGACAATAGCCTACTTATATATAGCATTTGCTAAATACTTGCTCTATAATCTTCATATGTTTGGTCTTATTTACAGCTCACACTGTCTTATAAAGTAGGAAGCATTATTATCCACCCCCCTATTTATTTTTTTACAGATTAAGGAACTGTGCATCACCAAATTATGTAATTAGTTCAAGGACACATGTTCAATGAGGAGCAGAAGCCTTGGCCAAGTCGAGGCAATGAAGTCAATATGATATAACGATTTTTCTGTCAGCATCATCACAGCACTGGAAAGTGAGGAAGCACAAAGAATTGATCATTGCCATATAGTACTTAAGGAAAGTGAACAGAGGAAGTGATTGTCTGAGGTTTCACAGTCAGGAAACAATGGAGCTAGGAGTGGATGGGAGAAGCTGGCGTTTGAGACTGGGATAGACAAGAACAGCAATCTTAGAAGGATACAAACCCATGCTCGTTATTTAGTATTGTCCATAGATAGCTGGACACATACTCAACTGTGATGAGCTCAATGCTAAGGATCCTAAGGCAGCACATGCCTACACTATGTCATCACTGTTTTAAATGTTATGGTTAGAGCTTTTGAGCACCCTGTTCCGAAACACAGAGGTTGAGCCCTTCAGTGAGTGTGACATTATCAACAGGGTGCTGGGGCTGGCCTCTGATGACACCACTCTCTTCAATTCCTGTGGAAGCAATGACTTTGTCTCCATCTTCATTGTTTTAAGTTCTCTCTGTTGAAACTTAACTCAGCTGTTTCTTCAAGCTCTTACCTCTTCACAGCTCTGGTTCCCTCATCTCCTTCCCTAGGTTCCCTGTTCCCACACCACTCCTCATAATATTCCTCAAGGCCTCTTTCAGTTCACGTTGTATATTCTTCCATGATGACATTGCCTTGCCAAAGACTTCTGATATCTAGATATTTAAAAGTCATTTTTGTATCAGTTATTGTAGAATAATCAAAACAGCAATAATCTGAAACAAAAATACTTCTTAATGCTAAAATTATCTTAATGGAAAAAGATACCTTAATAGGCCACTAAGTGGGTAAAGGTAAGATTTATGGAAATAGAAAAGGAGTTATTACATATAGATGGATTAAGTTGATCTTTTTAAAATAGAAATTTGAGACATGAGGGAGGGGGAGAAACCTTTCCCACAGGACAAATGAACACGAGTAGCCTGAAATTAGGCTGAGTCATCACAAATGGCTGGGATTCTTCAAAAAGAAATCAACTTAGCTTGATGTCAAATTATTTGTACATGTGCATTACAGGCCCTTCATCTCTCCTATGTCTCCATAAATATTGGCACTAGCAAGAGATGGTCTGTTAGTCTATTTTTTAAATCCCCTACAAAATAACATACTCATTAGTATCTGATAAATGGAATGAATGATTGAGGCTTAGCTGTGAGATTTAAGATGGTCTATAAACTAAGGTAATTTAAATGGAAAGTGTTAAATTTCTAACTATTTTGTGGGAAGCAATAGTCTTGAGAAGGGTGACGGAACAGTAAAACCCAACTTAGCTGGGCCCTTTAGCATCATCTCACATTTGCATGGAGTTGATGATGTTACTTGTGGTAAATATTTTAATAATACCAAGAAAGTAAAATTAAGGAATACAAATTAACTATGTTTCTATGCACGTTCTAATTCTCTCATTTCTTCATTTGTAAAATGTTTCACCCTACTTACCATTCTTTCACACTCTAATGCCTAGTCCTTTTCTACTGATGTATATTGAGCAGCAGACTCAATACATTTTAAATTAAGTTTAATATTTTCACTCCTAAGAAGATCCTACTCTTCCTGTTTTCCTCTTCCAGTTAACAACAAGCCTACTTACGGACTCATCAAGTCTTGGAGGCATCTTTGAATCCCTTTTCATGTTGTTTCTCTGCTAAGTGTGGGATCTTAACGGCCAGGGGTTGCTCGAGGAAGGGTTGAGGGAGCTTCAACCCTGGATACCTCAAACATGAGGAATGCGGGAGTTCGATACTATCTCCCTCTCAACCTGGTGTCATAAACCCATGAAAGGGGTCTTGGTTTTTGGTAGAAGCACTGGGTGGAAGTAGCCCAAAGACCCTGCAAGGGAGAAGCATTTATTCCGCCGAGCTCCAGAATCCAGGCTCCTAAAACATGGCGTGGAACTCCATTAACCTACATCGGTCAGTCACGCAGGACAATGCAGCCCCTCCCAAAGAGCATAGGTAGAGGGCATGTCTACAGGCCTCAGCCTCAAGAGATTTACATACTAATGAGATACCTAAAAGCCAGAGGGCGTAGCCAATTAAGCATGCTTCCCCAGACCCTATCCAGATTCAACCATCATCCTTCATGCCAATAAAGCCATTTTGGAAACCCAAGGACTTTCTCATGTCTTTTGGGGCCTGCCATCTTGTGGCCATCCTGGAGGAACTTTCTGCATTTCTAGCCACCTTACCCACATTTGATCTATGTGTTTTCTTACCAACCTGATATATCTACACAATTAAAATACCCCCAAGGGCAGCTTTATCAGAGGGAATTTCAAATGACTGCATTGCCCACAAATATAAGGATCTTATCCCACTGAATATGTTTTCTCCTCATATTGGCTTTCTTAATTTCACCAAACACATTTGACACTTCTCTTTAAAGCTTGTTCCCTCTGCTTAGAATTCCTGTCTTGAGCTTACCCATCTGTCATAGGTTGAACTATCTTATATCCTAATTGAAATGTTGAAGACTTAATACCTTGTACCTTAAAAGTGTAGTTGTCTTTGCATACATGGCCTTTTAAGAGGCAATTAAGTGAAAATGAGGTTACTCAACTGGGATCTTATCCAAGATTACTGACATCCTAATAAGAAATTATAATGCCATAAACACAAACAATGAGGAGCATTCTTGTGTAAACGCAGCACAAAGGTCACTATCTATAAGCTAAACTGACAGGCCTCAAAAGTAACCTAAACTATTGATACCTTAATCTTGAAATGATAGCATCCAAGACTGTGAAAATGAATTTCTGTTGGGCAAGACACAATGCTTATGCTACTTTGTGGTGTGTGTGTGTGTGTGTGTGTGTGTGTGTGTGTGTGTGTGTGTTGGCCCCGGAAAACTTCTGTGTCATATTCAAAGCCATCTCTTTCCATTTGACATCTTTTGATCTGTCTCCTGAGGACTCACATCACACTGTTATAGATTATTTTCTTACTTGGTCTCTTCTGTGATAGCTGGGCTTCTGCCTTGACCCCATGTTAGACTATACTTTAGTAATCCTCATAGTGTCATAGTAAAGACACTTGCAAATGTTAGATATTGTAAGCTTTACTCCTTATTCCTTATCTTTAACTACTTCCCAATAATGCCAACAAATGATGAATTCATCAAGGGATTTTCCCATTCAGTATGTCAGAGCCTTCATCTTCCAGCCATCTCAAGAAATGTGATCAGAGGTAAACACAGAGGTGGACTTTACTGCCTCCCTGTTCTTCTAATGCAGAAGCTGATAGTCCATACTAAATATCACACTAGGCAAACCAAAACAATGTCTGCTCTTTTAAAAGTTTAGAAAGGCAAGTACCTTCCTTATCATAACCTTGAAGTGCTTAAGTCCAAGTAGCTTGTCTCAGGCTCATCTGGACTCACATCTGACTCTGCTGTTCACTAGATGTGGCCATTATCAAAGTATTCACCTCTCTGCTTTGGTTTTCTTCTCTGTAAACCAGCAATTTGAAGACTTCTGTGAGGACTCTGACTTGGAAACAAGATTAGAGAGCCTGGGATAACAGCTCAGTTTCCAACCACTTACCAACTACCAGCTCTGACAGTCACTTGATCCCTCTAAGTTTCAGTTTTCTCATCTGTAAAAAGGATGGTGACAGGGACAGGACACCTGAATGATGAATACTCAAGATACATAAATCATTATTAAAGTGCCTAATTCAGAATTTGCAACATGGAACACATCCAATAAATAGTCCTTATATTGACCTCAGGGTTATTACTGCATCAGGAAATGTACATCAAAAACACAACTATTACTATTAATGGAAAGATACCTTTTTCTTGTCTTCAATGATAAACTTTCCAAGAGGATTCTAGTATGTGAAGCAACTTAATCTTCTCCTGAATGAAAACAGTTTTGAGCTGCATCACTGACAGAGCATGCCTGTCTTATAACCTTATACCTTTGTTGCCTGAGATTACTGTCCTAGCCAAGCAGCCAGAACACCACACCACATCACAGATTTTTTTTTTCTTGGTGGATGTGGAAAAGTAGACCAAGTTGCGAGCCTTTGACATCTATAAGACATGGGACTTCTGCCTGAGTCACATGTGGTTTGCTCACTTGGCCCAAGACACATGGACCCTCCCCCATAAAGGAACAAGAGAAATTGGGAAGAAAACTTCAGCAATGGGACCTAAACCAAGGGGCAGCAAAGAATGTTTTGATACAGCTTGTCTTTTATTTTATAAAGGCTGTGAAACGGAAAATCAAAGTGGAGTGCAATTTTTCCATTAGTAATATTTATGTATATTTCCTGATTTTAGCAAATATTGGAGTATACACACTGTTCTTAAATATCTACTACCGTGTCACACGCACAGTAAAAGCATAATAAATAGTCCCTAAATTTTAATAGCTTCTGAAAAATAAAACCTAGATAATGTTGAGGACTCTGATCCAGTCTGGGAAAGCAGTAGGCCATCAGAATATTTGTTTAAAATAAAAACACAAGACACAAAACTTTTTGTTGTTTGAGTTTGTTTGTGATAGGGTCTTGCTATGTATATTAAACTGAGCTCAAACTTGAAAATTTCAACTTCTATGTATTCTTGAGAGTTCTGGAATTTCAGATGTGTACCACCCATGTACAGCTGTAAGATGGAAATTTATTTAGTCAAAAAGTTCATTCTGTCCCTACTATGCTAATCTCCATAGGCACTCAAAAAGGACTTTAATTAGAGTCTCTAAGACTGAATAGGCAAATCCTCTTCCAAGTAGATAGAGGGCCCTCTATGGGTTCTGCCTCTCTCCTGTGGTGGCTGTATAAGATGTCTCCCCATAAGTCTGGGGGACATTTGACTACTGGGCTCCTAGTGGATAACAGTACTTAGGGAGGGTTAGCATGTGTGGCCTTGTTGGAGGAACTGTGCTACTGGAATGGGGCTTTAGTATTTTAAAACCTACAGCTATTCCCAGCTCAGTCTCTGCTTCCTGCTTGTGGTTTGAGAGATGAGCTCTGAGCTGCTTCTGCTAACATACTTGGTGCTTGCTGCAATATTTCTCAGTCATGGTGATGATGGACACTTATCTTTCTGGAATTATAAGCCAAAAATAAATCTCTTCTTTTATAAGTTGCCTTCGCCATGGTGTTTTATCACAGCAATGTAAAAGTAGCTAAGACCTTCCTATTATCTTTTTACATTAAACAATGAGATTGTGTGGTAGAAGGGAAAGAGCTAAACTGCATTTCCCTAGTACTTTAGAGAATATTCCCTCAGCTCTATGGTACCAAATTTTTGGAATAAGACCACAAAGTGAAGGAAAACTGGAACAAGTGGTCACCTTAGATGTCCAACCCTTATAGGACATATCTTCTTGCCTGGGAAGAATCTTTAGAGCCACACTTCACTGTTTCCATGATTGCTTATGTTTCAGGTTAGTATTGAGAACAATGATATGTGCCTTCTCTTCTAAATCTAGTTAAGAACCACTGGTAGAGTTCTCTGGTATCCCTTGTATAAGCATAAATCTCCAAAGATATTTAAAGAGATTTATGCTTAATCTCCAATTTTGTTTCCTTCAGATATAGTCTTGAAGGTTAAAAGCTTAAGCCCACCTCCAACACTTCCCTTCTGGAGCCCATCTACTCCTGTATTTAGGAAACAGTTAACCATCTGTAATGAACAGACCACTAAGAAGAATATGGCAGGTATGTAGGCCATTGATTTCCTCTTACTCTTTCTGTATACATGGGAACATTTAGAATATCAAGCAAGGGGCTCATTTCATTCACTGACAGGTAATGAAGCTGGCCACTCTCTATTCAGACAGATTTCTTTTGTCAGGTTTCATAGATCCTGCTAACTAGTTACCTTCTGACCACTCTTTGCACAGTGGAAGTGTTCCTCCTGCTGAATTCATACTGAGAGTCTGGTTGCTAAAAGTAGTTCCTCCTCATAACCTCCACATGAAGTCACTGCCAGCTATGTAGTGTTTCTAAATTCTACCCAGGAACAATTCTCTAAAAGAAAATCAATTATTACTTGAAAGGAACAAAGAGAGAATACATAGTGCTTGACTCCTAAAATTATGTTCTGTAAAATTGGAGAAAGGGGGACTAGACTTGAACGGTGTCTTTGTTCACAAGTCTATAATGTACTTGTCCAAGTTATGCAGAGAGAGAAGGTAGAGAGGGAGAACAAGAAATTGGTCCACTGATTTATGTGATTATGGAGCCTAAGAAGTATCATAACCTGTCCTCTCTAAGATGGAGACCCAGGAAAGCTCATAAAATGGTTGTAGCCCAAGTTTAATGCCTGGGGATCAGGAGAATCCATGGTGTAAATCTTGGCCTTAGGGCACTAAAACAATGTTTCTGATGAACAGTCTTGCAGAGAAAGTGAATTCATTTCCCTGTTTACTGGACTCAGGCCCTCAAGTGATTGGATGAAGTGCCCCCACACTACAAAGTGCAATCTATTTCCAGTCCACCAATTCGAATATCAGTCTCATTGGAAACAGCATCTTAGACAAATTCAAGGTAATCTTTAGACACATATCTAAGCATCTTATGATTATGTCAAGTTATCATATAAAATTCAATACCACATGCCAAATCCTTGTCTTTTTGGGTTACTTAGATGGCTATAAAAGTCTACAAGGCTTGGCTCAGAGTCTCAAAAACAATTGATAGAACTAGAAGTAAACCCAAGAGGAACTATGCTGTTTTTTCTTTTACTGACCATTGAGATAGTAATCATTCAGATTTCTGAGACAACTGATTGCCCATTTCTACTCTGTTTAATAGTCTAAATTGACTAGTTAAAGCTAACAGGAGCACGGAGTCACAATGATTTACTACTTTCTCCCAGTTCTCTTTTCTGCATTTCCTGACTGTATCTCCTGTCACTCACGCCCACACCTCAGAAATGCTTTGGCTAACCCACTAAATAACTTGATGACAGTTTAGTTGTATCTTGAAAACAATCAAGGAGGAGATCTGAAGTCATGGCTGATATTCCCTAAAAAAATACTGAGTCCCTTTCTACAGAACAGATTTTGTGGCAGGGTCTTGAACTTGACAGTAGTGGGAGAGATATCAGGCATTAAGGGTCTTTGTTGTTGTTGTTGTTGTTTGTTGTTGTTGTTGTTCAGGCTTTTTGTCTCCAGACAAAGGCTGAGTCAGGCATTAGTCAGGTCTTTTGAATGACCCCTATGAGTCTTTGCCTGAAAGCAAAGTGTTGATGGGCCACCAGTGACTAAAATACACAACTGGTTTCTGAAATAACATGCCCTAAATGACAAGGAGACTCCATTGTATGGATTGGATGCTATGGTGTGAATCAGAGAGCTTCTCTAGCTGAAAAGGTTTTAGGTACTCTCTGCTTTTCCATGGCTAGTAAAATCAAGAGTATCCCCAACCTCTGAAGTTGCCTCAAGGTTTCCAGTATCTTTGTGCCTATGACTTTTACCTTGTTGTCTTGTTCCTTCTATGATTTAACAAAAACTGTCCCAGGTGTTCTAGATTGCTTACTTTAGCAACTAACTCCTATTGATCATAGACCTCAAAATAAATGACCAACAATGAGGTTGTATTCAATTCCCACTTAAGAAATTGTATTTGTTCTCCTGGGTGATGGTTGGTAAACACTTTTAATCTCAGCAATTAGGAGGAAGAGGTGGGAGGTTCTCTGAGTTCAAGGCCATCTGGTCTACCAGTTGAGTTCCAGAATAACCAGGGCTACATTGTCTTGAAAACCAAAAACCAAAACCACAAAATAAAAGAGGATGTATTAGAATTAAGTAACAGAACTATGATGAATAACCCTGTTATGAAATTCTACTGTCCCTCTGTCATTCTCCACAAGAGGGAATTAGAGTGTTTGTTATAATACCTGTAGCTTCTGATGAATTCATATTCCAGGCTGAAATTCACCAGGCTGTGTATGAATATACTGGCAATCATACATTTACCTTATTCCTAGGTCATGCATCTTTATTTCCTAGACTTCCTTTGTTGTTTTTGTTGCTGTGATCATCAAATTGTGGTGGTGGTGGTAGTGCTGGTGAGTATGTGTATAAGACTATGTTGAGCATTGGCAAGAAATAGAACATCCAGCTCACTATATCCAAGTTAAATGTGTTTGAGAAGTGAGAAAATGACTTACAAAAGCTCTCCTTGCCTAAATACACATTTTCAAATATATTCTCCATCACAGAAACTCCCTGTCAGATTGAGGATTTATAGAGATCCTGGTCTCTGGTTTACAAATTATCATCTAGTATTATATTGGGCATTTGGTCATCAATTTTAAAGCAAATTTTCAGCTTTCTTTGGTTATAGGGAAAACGGAGAACCCTTGGAATAGGTTCTCAAAGCACTAGAACACATGCACACTCAATTCTCCTTTGTTGCTTTATTAGCAGCAAATGTTATGCAGACATGAAGAACTGTCTTCAGGGGAAATATATTTCACATTCTTGCCCTTTATTAGTGTTAGTGATGCAAATTTTTCTTAAAATAAATGCTAAGTGAAAAATACAAATCTCTTTCTTGCTTGCTATACCAATTTTCCTCAAGGAAAACATTTTAAGAATTCTACTTTATATTCTATGATAACTCATCCATAGCCAAAGAACCACTGGGGAGAGCCTTACATTTAAAATGAAGTTATGTGTATTAGGATTCTTAGAAACATTATTACTCAATGTTACTTATAAAAAGAATAAATAGTGGGTGAGACTGATCTTATAAGAGTTACCTAGAAAGGGTGTGTCATAAATTTAAATGATAGAAATGGAAACCAATGTGTAGGTGTGTGTGTGTGTGTGTGTGTGTGTGTGTGTGTATAGGTGTGTGTGTGTGGTTTCTGATTATGATCTAGTGCTTATGTTTGGTATAAGGGGTTATAGGCACTTACAGTTGGAACAACTGCACATTTTTACCCTTCTATAACTCACAAGGTAAACGCAACATAAATCATAAAAACATTGAAAGCCTAGAGTAATCTTTGAGCTGTGACTTCAAGTGTCTTGGAAGTCTAGGTTTTCTTCAGCCCACCCCCAGACAACAGGGTATCACTCAGTTTGGAAAGTCACTCAGCTATTCAGAAAACACTTTTTTCTTGAACCTAATAATAGCAAGAAGGGAGAAACCAGAGAGATATTAGGATGAACAATCTGAGGCAACTGGAGAAGGGATTAAGCTTAAAAGGAATTTTGGACAGAGGCTGGACAGAAGCCGAGAAGTCCAGATGGAAACACCCAAATATTCCATGAGGCACAAACAGCCAAAGAAGGGAAATCCATACAGAACAATTCTTCTCTTACACTGATTTCCAGGCTTCCTGCCAACTCCTTAAAGAGAGAAATACATCATTATTTGTAGCATGTTAGACTTTATCATTGGCTGTTGTTATAAATGCCCTTTATTATATAAAGTAAGTTGAAGCATTGCAATTAGCTATTTTGTCAGGAAAGAAGTTACTGGGAGTTATACATGATTACAGTTACCTTTCCCATTCTATACTCCCTGACTTCATCATGGGACTACTTCTATAGGTGTGATGCAGTTCCTCAGAAAGACCTGGAAGTATAAAGCCAAAGGGACATGGACTAACCCTTCTAAACTGTGAGGTGAAATGAACATGTCCTGCCTTAGGTGATTTGTGTCAGGTATTTTGTTACAGCTGTCCTGAAGTGGGTAATAGTCTTTCATTTAATCCATGTGAAATGATATCTTAAGTGGCCAGGCTCTAAACAATTCAGATTTTTCACAGAAATATTATAACTAGACCAAAGTGTCCCACCTCTTGCCTAACTATTCCTCATGCATCCCTTTACAGCATAACATTCTATAACCTAAAAATGTCTATAACTAACATGATTTCTACCAACTTATTTCCTTCTGTTATAAACTGGTTGTTTTAAGCAAACAGCCGACTTTAGGAATGATGCTTTTGTTCTGTTGATGTCATTGCACAAAATATTGTTGCTATTTGAAAGTAAGTAAGATTCATTTTCTCTTTTGCTAGGCTAAGAGATATTGTACATAAATAAATATCTTAAATACAAGTTTGATGATATTAAACGTGTAATTTTTTTACTAGAAATATTCTTTAAATTTTCTTTAAAATTAACTTATTTTATTCTGATATGAATGTTTGCTTGCATGTATCTATGTGCTCCATGTGTGTGCCTGGTGCTTGTGGAAATGAGAAGAGGGTGTCAGATCACCTGGAAATGAATTTAGGGATGTGAGCCACCATGTGGGTGCTGTGCTGGGAAGTGAAACTTGGATCCCTCTGCAAAAGCAACACGTTCTCTTAATAGCTAAAACAACATTTCAAGTGCCCCAATATCAGGAAATATTCTTTTAAAAGCACTGGGTCTTAGTTCTAACTCTTGGCACTATATGATTAAGAGCATGCTTTAGGAAGTGAAAGTGCCTCCAACCCAGTAGATAGATAAAAACAAACTTACAAATACTTTTTAAAAGACCATGCTGAATGTCTCTCTGGATTTGGCTATAGAAAATATTCAACACAGCAAAGATTTGTGTGGGAATTCACATTATCAACCTGACAGAATCAAGGCTTCACTTAGGAGACAAACTGTTGGATATGTTTGTGAATCTGTCTCTAGGCTGTTAATTGAGGTGGGAAAAACCCTCTAAATGAGACATGGCTGGAGTCTGGGACTGAATTTAAAAAGAAAAAGCCAGGTGAGCACTGGCTTTATCACTCAGTTTTCTGCGTGAGACAGAGCACAGCCAGCCACCTCATGCTCTTATTGCCATGAGCTTTCTACACTGATAGACTGTACTTCCAACTGTGAGCCAAAGTAAACCCGCCCTCCCTTAAGTTACTTTGGTCACAGTGATGAGAAGAGTAACCAATAGACTGACTACAGTGATTTTCTCTGTGAATGAACATCAGAGCTCCTCTATAGATCTTGTTTTGTGTTACATTTATCTTTCTTTCTTAGGGCAAATAAACAGTTCATATCCCAGGGCCCATGCTATTTGCCAGAAAAAAATATGAAGAAGAATAAGGTATCTTTCCTCTGGGAATCTTCAAGATGAGTAAAAGAGATAGTTGTGCACACAATTTAAAACAGATGTACATGGAGAAGACAGAGCCAGTGGGTCACTGGGACAAAGGATCAGTTCTTCTCGAGAGGGCTACTCATTTGTTGCATTGGATCCTTCCTTGCTTATACATAAAAGGATCCAAAGATTGATGGGGCTGCTGTGATTTTTACCACCTTCATCTTTGTTTTTCTGCTTCCTTTGTCTAGTTACATCTGACTTGTCAGGCAATTGAACAAACTATCAAGAGGTGGCAAGTCGCTCATTATATTTCCCAAATTAATTCACTGTATTCAGATAATTGACTCTGAGAGGCAATGCTTCCTGAAGCCAAAGGTTGAGAATCAGTTAAAACTAAGAAGGATAATATGCAAGACTTCCAGGCTGAGTGCCTAGCATTGATGTTATATATTAGCATTCATCAACATCCAGTGCCTCCGTTGGAAGACAGGGTAACAAGCAATGAATCACCTTGTAGATCATCAAGGTTGCATACACACTAAATGAATCTTCATGCTGTGGCGTTCCTACAACATTTGGCCTTGATTGATAATTCTGTACAAACTTTGTCATTGCTGCAAAGGGTAATGAATTAGCAAGATCAAAGCTGAATTAAAAGTGCTTCTTCCCCTAAGAATCTATACCCAACCTGAAGTTATGGCTGGAAATAAGCCAATGCAAATAAAAGCAGGAGCCATGTATCTCTTCCCCTAATCACAAAATTAAGCTGATGTCAAGAAGGTGCTTATTGTGGGGAAACAAATCAGTAGATCAAAATGATACTTCTTGATGATTTGAATAATAGCTGGATATGCAGAATAATAAACATCAGAATGTTTTTGCTGAATACATCCTGACAACTTTTTTAAAAGCCTGATTTACAAGTCACTAAATCAACTCCATTGCTAGGTAATAATTGGATACTGTTAGATCATAGCTCCTACACTTCTACCACAAGGCTCACATTAGTTGACACCTAAAGGTCCCACTCTTGACTCAAGATAAATGACTGCGGTTTTTGGTTTTTTGTTTGTTTGTTTGTTTTTAAGTGACATTGTTCACATGGAAACTTGCAAAAACTTCATAAAACATAGACCACTTTAAGGATTTTGAGCCTGAGTTATTTGCCTGTGTCCTATAGAACAGGGCTGTGTTGGTGGGAAGATGTCCTATGTGTTTCCTGCCATCACTGGCCTCATGTGGACACTTGAAGTTTGACTGATGCCAATGAGGAAGCTACAACTACTTTAAGTTAATTTCTTGTTAATTAACTTGAAAAGATACAGCCCAGTGTGAATTGTATTTTGAAAATACTATTGCATAAAGTAAACATCAACTTAGTATTAAAAGCAGTATTTCTGAATTACTTAGACATTAGGTTTTTTCTTTTACTTTTTTTTATCTTTGTTGGATATTTTATTTTACATTTCAGATGCCATCCCCTTTCCCCATTTCCCCTTCCTAGAAAACTCCTATCCCATCCCCCCTTCTCCTTTTTGCTCTTATACTATTTTTTAATGATAATCAAAGGCTTTATAAGTTTGGTAATGCTCAATAACAAGATGCCCATACACTCAGAAGTGTAACCCAATACCCAACCTAGATATCCCAACTATGTTTCACTGGCAGAGACATGTGAATATCCACATCCATGTTCTCCCCCCCCTTGTCACCTAGCTTCTCCTCTCCTTCTCCTCCTCCTCTCCTTCTCCTCCTTCTCTCCTTACTCCTCCTCTTTCTCTCCTTACTTCTCCCACCTTCACTCCTCCTACATAACACCCTTACTGTTAAAATAAAACTTTTCTCTTAAAATACAATTAGAGCATAACTATACCAATTTGTGTCAGTAAAGTACAAGATAGACCTCATACCCAGTCCATCATTTTGTTGACTAACCAGAACCTCTGTCATCCCTCCTAACTAAAAGACTTAGTTCTGCACCTGGCTTTTTTCTTGCCTTTAGAATGAATGTCAGCTGAAAACCATTCTCTCAAATCTTTTCTCTCAAAATAAATAGCCAGGATTGGCTATGAGACTATAAGTCTTCAACCCTGTCAGAAATCCAGAATGACTGAGTTAAATGAAATTATGGGAAGCACAAAGCATAGCTTCTAAAACTTAGCCAAATTATAGAGATCGCTGAACACATGGACAGTCCCTATACTACAAAACATTGGATCATCTGATCTTCAGCCTTCTGACGCAGGATCATCTGACAGACCTAGTGATGCAGAATTATTAAGGGCTGATTACTCTGTCTAGGCAGATATAATCAGTCGACTATTCTGCAAGTGTGTCCTTTTCTGGACAGTGATTTGTCTGTAGATGGAAAGAGACAATTCTTGCCTAGTGGCTATCTCACCACAACTGGAGTAACTCCAAAGATGCTCAATTTCTTCTTAGAATCCAAGACAGGAAGCTGTCAGGAGCAGACAGGTCTCTAATCAAAATAAACATTAATAAAGAAATGTTTGTAACGTCATTTCTGTGGACTTCTGATGTTTTGAAAACCAACTATCCACGTAACACAATCTGGACTGTTGTCTGTTAACTTCTCTCAGCTATTTCTAAATAAAATATAGAAAACAGCCTAACAATAAACTCAGAACCGTGAATTTGCTATGGTCCCTTAACTCACAGGCTAACTATCTCAAATCAGTTAGAAAAGTTAAAGAAGGACTGGGCCTAAGCCTTGTATTCCTAAATATGTTATATAGGTACAATGCCTATGAGAGTAACAATATTTTTTTGAATTGCAATTAGGTATTGACTTTATTAATTTTGTGAATTCCATAACTAATTTTATAGAATCAATATCCTTGGTTTTCTGATTTATGTCTGTTAACCAAGTGAATAACTGACATGCCTAAAACTGGCAGAAACATAAGATTTATATGATTTCCAGAAATAGATAACTCTGATGGAAGTGGTACCTTTTCCTCTGTCTTCATTGCTAAAATAAATCCACTATAAGGACATCTTAAATAGCCTCTACATTCAGCTTGGCCTTGCGAAATGTTTAGAAAGCCACTGAGTGATTTCAAGTGATGAAACCTCTTCAAGTATATGCTTTTCAAAGGTTAGTGGCTTGCCATCAGGCACCCCAATCAATATTTTGTGATCTTGTGAATTCTTAGAAGGTTTCCATATCTAGACTAAAAAAATTTAAAACTGCTCGTATAAATAGCTTCTTAAATAGAGCCAGTTAAAGCCTAAGTTATTTTTATAGACAAAGTTAAGATACTGTGTCAGTAAATGATTCTTCACTCACCTTCATCTGGCTGAGGTGCACATCTTGCAGCTGATTAAGTCAACAACCACCTTGTGAAACGTGTCACGCTTACCACTTTGCCTATGTGAGTCCACTTAGAGGTTATGCAGAACTGTATGTGACTAGAATGAAGACATGCTCAAATTGTACATGCGCTGCTTAGATCATTAAAGAAAATACAAACAAAATTGAATTGCTCTTAGACCTGAACTTAGCATGGCATGGAGTTACGAGGGAAAGGAAGAGCTCGGGTGACAGGAGTCCACCTCATGTGTATGCAGAGGCCAAAGCCTAGATAACAACTTTCTTTCCTGAGAGCAGTCTTCTGGGGTTGGCTTGGGTGGGAGATGGGATGTGAGTATGCATAAACAAATTATTTCATCTTTCAAATGAAAGATGTTTTATGGTCCAAATGAAAGCAACACAAATAGGCCACAGGGGTTTTTGAAGGAAAGTTGAGAATGATGAGTAGAAAGGTAGAAATGGAAAGGTGTTGGATGGTGCTGATGAAGGAAATGCAGCTGACCCACAGGCCCTAGGACACACTCCAGTGGTCCAGTTGCCATATTCACTAGACCCTTCAAAGCTAGGAAACATAGCCTCAGGCCATCTCAAAGGAGACCTTAGCTACTTAAGGTAATGCATTAGAAATTACTGACTTACTAAACTGTGACAATGAGATAATTGCCTCAGGACTATAATCATTTAAGGAACTGCTTTTAAGTCAGAAAAAGAAGAGTTGGTGGTTCAAGTGCTCATCGCTTTTCTTCTTCTGATATTTCCTTACGAGTGAGTGAGAGTGAGCCCGATTTAAGAGCTTCTGTGGACGTAGTTTAGAGGCAGTAAGAGCCAGAGTGATTGCAGCTGCTGTGCAGCTTGACCCTTCTGCCTGCCTCAGGATGTTGCCAGGGAAAACCTCCATGCCTAATTAGATTCATGTGTATTTCCCATTGAGACAGTGTATTTATGTGCGTGTGGAAATGAAAGCCAGAGGTCAGTGACCAAAGTTATACCGGGAAGCATCCTGCTCATTTGGCTCCCAGCATCAGCCCGTGCTTTTTTCCTAATGCCATGCTACTGCTTTTGGTCACATCTTTTCACCTAGATTGCAAAGATAACTTTTTTTTCCCAGGTACATTTCCTGTGTAGAAGCCTCTTGGACATTTCTTGTTAAAAAGTCAGTTTGATCTCCTTCTTGCCTGAAAATCTCTCATCAGTTCTTCGTGATCAGCTTCTGAAACCTCCAGTAAACTTGCCTTCTTGTTAAGTTAATCAGCCATTAATTCCCTCACTCTGTGAGTGTGCCTGAGAAAGTCCAGCCACAGAGCAGCCTTAAAGTAGAGCTAGAGAGCAAGAAGGAAGAGGGTCCAGGCTGGGGGATTGGGGTTGGGCTACTGATGAATGAAAGCTGTAGCTCCCTGCTTCTGAGTTCCCCTAGGGCACCGCCCTTGGAGTATCCTTAGAGAAATCCCATCATGACCTTCACTGAGAGCTCAGCTGTCCAGACATAGCTGGTGCTCAAAACAACTTTATTTGAACAACTTTATTATACCAAGAACAAAGCACTGATCAACAGTCCGTGTTTAAACTCTTTTCTGGATTTAGCAAGTCATCCGTGAAACCATACGATCATTAGGCTAGCTGCCTAGTTTTTTCAGCCCTCAGAAAACGCATTTATTACTTGAGGGTGGAAGTTTCTCCATTTGTTTCATGCCCTCCCAAATTCTTGAGTTCTGTGCCCTTACTCTTTGCCCAGAGAGAACGTTCATAAAGGGAGCCCAACCTTGACCAGACACAAGATGAAAATGGCATTTGAATTAACTTTCTTTACTGAGACTTGACAGACTTAACTGTATTTATTGGAGATTGGGGCTAACCACCTTATAAATAAACCACTTTATGAGTGTTTAGTGTGTTCTATATTAAAAATGCAGTACTTCCCATGGTAAATTAAATATCTCTTAAAGTCAATATTTTCCTTCTTACTTTTGGTTAAATGAGATAAGATTTCTGCGTATTTTAGCAGTGTGATTAAGTAGCAAAAAATCCACTTGGGAAATTACCTAATAAAGGAAACTATCCCCTTGCACATAAGAAGTTGGAGGATGTTGGCACTAAAAGAATCGGACCCAAAGCTCAATGATGTGAACTTGGGGGTCCGGCAGTATCATTAAGGAATTCCAGGTGACAAGCCACCATCTAGATTCTCTTTATAGCTGTAAGTTCACAACTATTTCAGCTCACTCCACACCTGCCTCTCCAGACTTGAGCATGAGGAAATGTGGTTGGCAAATATAGTCTGCTTCACCATAATCTCTTCCTCTCTCCTCCAAATGAGAACATTTTGATTTTCTGTTTGTCAGCAATCTGGGAATCTTGAGCAGCAGCTGCGGTAACTCATTCATGGCTACCAGCTCCTGGGAACGACATGTACTCATTGGTGGCTACTGTGGATTCAGGGAATGGCAAGTGGTTGGTGGTTCAGAAGGAATCGGATAGCCAATCAAATCAAAGGAATGAACAGATAGGTAATATTTCTGGGGAAAACAATTTTTTTCTCCTGAAAGCAAATAAAATGATATTGTCACACATGACTGTCTGGAGATTCATTCTTGTGCTCTGTCCAGATGGAAATCACAGATAGGCAAAGGGCAGATCTTTTAATACTGAGGGCCATAAGCTTAAAAGGTTCACAGATTAGGCTTCCAAATTGAGATGCTTATAGATCTAAGCCTTGATTCAGAGGCCCATGGCTTCAAGCTTTTAAAGCCTGGAGGCTTATTGATTCAGGAGCTCCAGGCACAGGCTTATTACTACGGGCACTGACATCCAGTACCTAGTTAGAGCTCAGGGGCCTGGGTATTGGGAACGAAGTTCTTTAGTTCTTAGCAGATCTCTTGAACCCTTCCTCTAACTGGGATTTGTTGTCCTTATAGTCTTGGCTCCTTCTTTCAGCTCCTAAAACCCTCTTATTTGTCACAATTGTTTCTTCTTTGCTTCATTCTTTCTCCATAAGTCTTTCATCTTTTGTGGTCTTAGCATCTTGCAGATTCTGCTGTTGATATTTCTTTCCAGAACAGTATAGTTGCCTTCTAGTGTTACAATTTAGAGCTTTGAGTATTGTGGCCCTTAGCTTTTGATGGCTTTACAGAACTCTTCACCTCCTCTTGGTGTCAGAATACTGAGATCTGGGCTTTGGAATCTTTGGCTTCGGTTGACTCTCTGGAAGTCTTCATCAGATGTTTTATGCTACAATCACTGGTATGGCTGGGAAGTCTAAGATTTCACCTGCAATTTGTAAAACTATCTTAGCCCTTCTCTCTGTAATAAAGACTACCAACTGCAAAAGACCCTTGAGAAGACTTTGGTAATGGGGTTTAATGTTGTGACATCACAGGTGATACACAAAAGCCTCCTCCGAGACTAACATGACAAGACTGAGATAGCCTTCTTATATAACTCAAAAGGGACCATGCATGCTCAAGCTTAGAGTACAATTCTCTCAGTCGGCCTGTGCACAGGCATTGATTCTAGTTCTATCTCTCACAAGTTTTACATAGGCGCCGATTACAAACACCACCTATGTGTCAGTGTTTGCTTTTTGCTGAGTTACTTGGAAGGTCTTCCATTTAGCTCTGAAAGAGAGCATGTACAAGGTATGCAGACTCATTTAGAGTCTTGCTGGGAATAAGAGTGGAGTCTTTCAACGCTGGTACAAGCTGCCCAGATCATTTGTAAGTGAAGCAAGACCTCAGGAAGCAGATAGAGAAGTAGGCCCTGCCTTCATTGTTTGTATCTCAAACCTAAAGGTGCACATGCCACTGGATTTTTGGTTAGGCAAGCTAGTTAGGTTTTCTTCACAGTGTGGGCCAGTTCATGCCAGATAGAGATGGACTCTGCTACTTAAGATCTCTGACCACAAACGGTCTGGCCTATTTCTGTCTTGTTCTCACTGTATCTTCTTTCTCTTCTCTAACTTGTCTGCCCTGCCCACCCCAAACTCTAGTAAGATTACTCTTAAACTTCCTTCTGAGTTGTCTTTTAAGTTTTTTTATTAATGAGATGACAAACTACAAAATGTGGTAGCACATGACATTCAATATGGGGATCCCAAAATTTCCATAGTAACCATAAATCCACATATACATTTATCTCTTCAGTTCTTGAAATTTAATGACATTAATGTTAAACTTATTTTAATTATTATCATTATCCTTAACATTAAAGTAATACGCGTGCATCTGGCAACTAAGAATAGAAGGGGGTCAAAACCACTTTTCTATAATGTCAAAATAACAGCTTATGTTTGGCTATCTTTCATTCTATTCTTTTTATGTGTAAAAATTTAAGTGTACCCATTCATAAGCACAAATTCTACATATTTTGAGTTCAGATGTAATATATGGGCCTATACTAGAGACTTGATTGATACTGAACACTTCATATATACATATGTATATACTTCATATGTATATACATTTCAAATAAACAGAATGTGCTAAATAAATACAACAAACCAATGTAAATTAGAGTTTAGAACCTAGAAAAGGAAATCCATAGTAAAGACTAGCAGCCAGATGTCAAAGCAAAGGAAGCACTACTTTCCTCATGGCACAAAGCAAGGCTACATACAATGCCTTCCTTCACTTCAGAGAGAAGCAGAAAATTTGTTTGTTCAGGCAGAATACTTGTATGTTATAAAAATTATATAAAAATAAGCCAGTTGTTTTCCTTAATCATGGTCAGGGGCTGTGCTGATTTAAGCTTCCAGCTACAAATGTTTTTTTTCTGCCTGTTCTCAGACAGAAGGAAGTTTGAAGATGGTCCCGAATGAACAGTAGTCAGAAGACTCCTGTGCCCATAAGTCTCCTTCACTCCTCAAAGTGCTTGTTCCATGAGAGGCCAGGGACAGAGTAGACATTTGTCTCCTCCACTGTTTGGAAAGTGTCTGAACCATAGATATGGTTTCCTCCTTCCTTCCCTGCTTACTCACCCAGATGCCCAGGCTACTTCTCTTAACACACTGGAGGACTTTCCCTCCTTCTCTTTCTATGCCTTTTTGTGTATCCCATGGCTCTACATCCTCACAATAGAATGATGGCTTCAAGATTTATATCTTAATAACTTGGATATAAATCTGTAGCCCATGAATTTCAGACTCATTTCTGTTTGACATTTCCCTGAGCTGGTGAACAGGCTTTTTAACTGAACATGTCTAAAAATTCCTCCCTCCAGACCCATGTCTTCAGCTTTATAGACCCAATTTAAGACACTTGACTCTCCCAGTTGTCCACCCAAAAAAACTTGAAGGCATTCAATTTACTTGCAAATCCTCCTGACAGCTCTTAAAATAGACCAGAATACAATTGCTTCTTACCATTTACACTCTGTTTAAGTTGTTACTGTTTTGTGTTGTGGTTTCGATGAAAAAAAATGTTCCCTTTAGGCTAATGTATTTGAACACTTGGTCTGCAGTTAGTGGGTCTGTTTGGAAGGTTGAAGAACCTTTAGAAAGTGGATCTTTGATGGCAAAAGTACAACACTAGTGAGCTTTCATAGCCTCACCCTTGTCTCTGTTTTCTCTTTGTGTGTGTTTCCTGGATAACATTGAACAGTAGTCTTTAAGCTCTATGCTTTGAGGGCCTCATCCCCTGCTTTTCCACTGTTATGGACTCGAACCCTCAGGAATTGTAAGCTAAAATTCTAAAACTCTTTTCCTTAAATTGCTTTTGGTTATAGTATTTTATTGCAGCAACAGGAAAGTAACAATATACCCAGATTATCTTTCAGCCTACTTTATGTCTTAACATTTTAGATAAACCTATTAAAAATGTGCAAGTCACGATCAGCACTCACAAACATTCCCATTGCACTCAGAATAGAAGCAAATGTCTTTAAAATAACCTATAAAACCCTTCAGTCTGACTCATCCGATAAGTGATTAATAGCCCAAAGAAAGATCTGGCCCCTTGCCCTCAACTCCTGCAAGTTAAATCTCTAAACCTTAGAATGTCTCACTCAACGATGGTGCTATTTACCTAGAGCCCTATGCTATGCTGTGCTATCTATGATCTGTGTTTAGTTATGATGGGTACCTTGAACTACCTGCTGTCAGCTCTACCTCCACAAAGGCTAGAAACTAAAGTCAGACACACAGGTAGTTATCATCTCTTCAAGGCAAAACTCCCATAAAACAATTCTAAACACAATAATTTAAATGAGTTTTATTGGTTGGGAGTACTCCATGAATATTGAATGCATTGTTGCAAGAAGGAATAAGCAATTTCCATAGGGCTGCTAAGATAGAAGTTTGAAGCACCATGCCTATGTACCTTTACTCCAAGCTAATTTTAATCTTCTATTGTTATAATAAAGTATACCCATGAATATAATGGCTTCATTGAGTTCTGTGAGTTCTTCTAGAGAATAATCTGAGCTCAGGGACTATCTGAATGTGGCATGCTCCCTGTTATCTGCTTAATGTCATATGCTGGTATTCCACTGTTTACTAATTCATTCATTCATTCTATTCCCATAGTTTTGGCAACTTTGATGTTTCTTCCTTAGAGACTCTTCCTTATAGCTACTGGACTTTACCCCCCAAACTCATAGAATCACTTTTCACTTGCCTTGGGTATTTGTTCAAATTCTATCTTCTCAGTGAGTTCTTCTGTGGATGTACTGTTAAAAATTATAGCTGGTCATTGAACATGTGCGTATCTTCGTGTGCTTTGCACTTCTTCATAAGGTTTAGCCTACTTAAAGTATTATGTATTTTATTAATTGGATAGTGAAGCCTGCGTGTTTACTGCTGTTTCCCCAAACACAAGGCGAGCACTCCGTGAATGTATATTGAATGAAAAAATGAACTTGTGGTCTTTTATGGGAAAGGTTATTAAGATGGAAAAGAAAAAAAAAAGATACTGTATCACAATTACAGATAAAGCCAAATAACATCATGAAAACAATTCCACCAATGTATATTATACAGTACATATTCATATTACATGAACATGTTTTTCAATCTCCTAGGTTAGCTAACAAAGCAAACAAAATTTCCATTAGATAAAGCAGAGGAAGTATCTTATTCATAGCAGCCCAGAACCAAGAAGTACTAAACATAAGGTTGGGATCGGAAAGCCTTGGAGAGGAGCTGCTTATATAGAAGAGCGAGCAGAAGATAACTGAGCTCTTTCAACTCCCACTGGGGCTCCTCTAGTATCCTTTGGGTGAAGTATTGAGCATGTAAAGGTATAATCTTTCTATCATATTGTCCAGTCCTGGTAGCAATGAGAGCGTCCACACAGTTAAGTGGAGCAGAGTCTTGCAGTCTTGCCAGGGTAGTAGAGAGGGGCTAGACTCAAGTGAGAAAATTTATAGGTATGATAACACTACTGAAGCTCACTCTGCAGTTGCTAATCACCAAATAAACTCTTCAGTTGTAGAACAGAGTTTTAGTGAAAAAAAAATCTGAGAATACATACTGAGAATAGTAAGATTTAACTAAAACTCATCAGCTATTACACTAGAGAAAACTGCTAGTGTAGTTATCTGTGAACTCAACTTGTTCACAGCTTTTTTGGAGATGATACTACTTGTTAAATTGAGATGATGATCCTATTTATAGTAACATAGGAATGGGAAAATACGAAGAAAAAATAAACCTACAGATGGATATTCAGTGGGACTGATGGGAAAGGGATTGGGAGAAGGGTAATAAAGGGTGATAGAGGAGAGGCTCATGGCTTCAGCATAAGTGTATAACAGACATCAGGTGGCCATCAGCTAGAAGCTCATTTAGCAAGCATCCCATCTGAGTAGAAAGAATATGTGGAATGGAAGCCCTGAACACCAGACTCTAGACAAGGGAGCCTAGGTCCCTACAGTGGATAAGGCTGGACAGAGATGCCACAGAGAACTTTCTTCTTTATAGTGAGAAGTTTGTACCAGTTGGGGTTCTCCAGAGAAACACTGCCAACAAGAGATCTGCAGATGGATATACAAACGGATGATGAGAGATTTATTTTCATGGTGACAGAAGGGATGAAGAAGAATTAATGGAATTTCTTAGAAGTGTTAAGCCTAACTACCGAAGAGCCAAAATAGTTGTTGTAGATGTTCAAGTCTAAGAACAGTGAGGCAGGAGTAGTTGTATTCTGTTGAAGGTTCGCCTTTTTGTTCTATTTAGGTCTTCAGTTTACTGGATGATGATCAACACATTAGAGAGAGCAGCCTTCCTTTCAAATGTTAATATCACCCTCAAAGATAGCTTCTTAGGCAAACTCAAAATAATGCTCAACCAAAATCTGTATGAGTACTGAATCCCTATGAGAACAATGTTGTGCCAGAATTTAGACCCCAGATATTTTTAGTAAAGAAAGGACAGAAAGAGCAAGAAGACTGTGGATGGTAGTTTGGCCAAATAGTTCTTGCCCCTGAGAATATGGCATATTTGTCTTCCAGTAAATAGCAGAATCTTATTTGTTATTCTCCTGATTAACTACTCATTTCTTCAACTAATATTTATTGGTTTCTATACTTGATATTGGTTTCTGAGAGTGCAGCAATTAGCCCTACAGATGAAATTACACTCCAGTGGGAGAAGCAGACAACCCGAAATAAACAAAACAGACTGCTAAGAGGAAGGAAAGAAGGTGCTGATTTAATGAAATTTATAAACAAGTTACAATGGTAGTTAAGCTCCAAGAAATATCCCAGGTGCTGGTCTTATACAATGATCACTTCAGGAGCCATCTTAGCTGCTTCAGAGCCATACAAGCTTCTAAAAGCATGCTGAGTTTTAGAGTGCTGTGCAGTTCCAAAAGCTGTGTGGCTCACTGTTGGGTTAGAGCCCTTTGAAATCTTAAGAGCATCGTCAATGAACTGCACATTCCATGCCCACACTGCACAGCTGTCAAAGCTTCCTTCACACTTGAATTAAGAGGAACATCATGGAGGGGGAAAATAACAAACAATATTGGGCTAGAATCAGTTGCCTAAAGGCATCCTAGGACTCGTGTCTCCTGGGTTCCCATCTGTCCTCTAGGAGTGCTCTGTTACCTCTGACTAGAATCCATTCTTTTCCACTCTGGGCAGTTCTCTTTGTCTTCTGCTCTATCCTTTGGGGTTGTTTCCTAGCTCCACTCGTTTGTGGGCCCATTCAGAAAGCCTGCATAATCTTGAGGTAACTGCATTTGATAGTCCTAATCTTACTGCTTCCTATGGCCTGTTAGTGTTCCCTCTGCCCTATTTTGGGAATTATCTGGTACCTCCTGTCCATACACAGACCACCAGCACCACCTCTCCGAGAAGACTGTGCTGCAAGTAGATGAACACAGATGACAAAGTTCATTTGATTTCATTTGCCCAAGGTCTGCATCGTCTTGAAAGACACTTCAGCTTCAGTCCTAAGTTCCAGATGAAAACATGACAGATTTCCTCTGGCAACCGTGGAGGACAGCAGTCCCCACCACATGGCAGTAGCCTGACAAGAAGTCTTCAGATAGACAGTGATTTGCAGCATTACAGGGTCATCTCTGAATCTGCAGTAGACTCAGTATTTGCAGCTCTATTGTCTCCTCTCTGCGCTATAGTTAATTCTGACTGAACTGCAGTGGACTGAAAACAGACCCAACCGACAAGACAACACAATAACGTGTGTAATCTAATATCAGATCCTTTCAACTAGAATGTAAAGATGCCACCAAAAGCATTCCTATGTTGGTTGACAGAATTGGAATGCAGATGGTAGGATAAAATAGGCCATTAACGTACATTTTACTGAAGTTGGTAACTGTCATAGTTTCTGTCAATTTGATACAAATCTAGACATATTAGATCTAGAAGGAGTCTCAATTGGGGAGTTGCCTCCATAGATTGGCTTATGGGAATGTCTGAGGAACATGTTCTTACTGGTGACTGATGTGGTGGGCCCAGCCCACTAGCAGTGCCATGACTGAGCAGGTGGGCGTCCACTGACAAAGGGTAATCCAAGAGAGTGGGCGAGCAAGCAAGTAAGCTCTCACTCTGTTCCCTCTGCTTCAGATCCTGCCTCCAGTTTCCTGTCTGAATTGCTGCCTTAGCTTCCCCTCCATGATGGACAGTAACCTGTAAAGCCAAATAAATTCATTTCTTCCCAAGTTGCCTGTGATCAGTGTTTTATCACAGTTACACAAAACGAACTATGATAGCAATTGTTTAGGGATGTATACAGGAAGACTGACTTTGTAGGAACTATTGAAGGACAGAGGGCCATGCAAGTTACTCTCAAAAGTTTGGGGAAACAAATAAGGCAGAGGATGTGGGGAAGGAGTTTGTCAGACCATGTGCAGTGCTTAAAACAAATAGAGCAAAAACATTTGTGTTAAGAGTAAAGGGCCACCAGTACTTCTTTGTATTATTCTTGCTTGTTTTCTGTAGTTTGAAGTTACTTTCAAATAAAAAGGCCAAAGCAAACAAAACCAAAATGACCTAGGATAGACGTACATAGTAGAATAGTCTCCAAAGAGAGAGACTGGTATCATGGTTCATCTTTACTTTTAACTTGGTTTGATTTATAATCACCTAGGAACACACCTTTGGGTGTGTTGGAAAATTTCTGGAGAGGGTTAACTGAGGAAGGCAAACTATGAATGTGAATGGCATCATTCCATGAACTGAATCAAAAAAGAAGAGAAGATGCAGGCTAAGTATTTGTGTCTCGCTGCTTCCTGACACTGGGTACACCATGACCAACTGCCTCATGCTCCTGCTGTCACAACCTTAACTGAAGTGTTTTCTGTGCCATTATAGACCATACTCATATTCTGTCAGCCCAAAGAAACCCTTCTTGTCAGAAATTTTTGTTATGTCAGAAAAAAAAAAAGTAACAAATACAGTTTGGAATGAAAAGTCTGCTTTTTTTCCCCCTCAGCCAGCCATGCTTAAGAGTTGGTACCATAGACTATATGTAAAACATACAATTGACCATTTTGCAAAATAACAATAGCAGCTCTACTGTATGGACTATGACCTCCTTAACTACAGGCTTTTTGACAAGGACTTCAGTATCAATGATGAAATTTCCTGTTGTTGAGCAGACCACATACCTAGTCAGATTATGGGGGGTTAGTTATCCCATAGCAGTCATGCATGCCATTATTACAGCAGTGGGCATATCTTGCATATCAGGTCAGTATTGTAGCATGCATGGTCCAGACCTGGGTAAAAAACACTAATGCCATTTTCTCCCTATAGCCTAAATGACTTGTGCTTCAAGTTTAACACACACAGGGAGAATGTGCTGCATTTGTCTTTCTGCACTTGAGATACTTTATTTGCTGTGTTTTCTTTTGTTGTTGTTGTTTCATCCATTTACCTGCAAATTTCGGGATTTCATTTTTCGTTACAGTTGAGTAATATTTCATTGTGTATATGTGCCGCATTTCTCTTACTCATTCATTTGTGGATAAATATATTGATTTCATTCCTAAACTACCATAGAGCGTC
The DNA here is from genome assembly GCA_030674055.1 of Rhabdomys pumilio. Taxonomy (NCBI): domain Eukaryota; kingdom Metazoa; phylum Chordata; class Mammalia; order Rodentia; family Muridae; genus Rhabdomys; species Rhabdomys pumilio. Next base: position 84,474,846 of record JANHMN010000001.1, read on the forward strand.
AATGGAGTATAATCAGCTGTTGATAAATGACAATGCTCTCAAATTGCCTTCTAAATATTTATACATAGAAACCTGGGACACTTTCAGTCTCAGACAGAGAAGCTTTTTTTTTTTTTTTTGCAGAGAACAGTAGTTGATGCAGAGATGTGTAATTAATGAAAGTGCTGAGAATAAGAGATGGATGTTTAGTTTAAATGGGATATCTAGATTAACCCCTATTCCTGCCAAGTCTCAAAGAACATTGTGGAAGAGAAGGCAGAAAGAATGGAAAAGACAGAGGTTGGGGAAGAGTGCTGGGGAAGGCTTCTGCCCACGCTATTGCACTCATGAACTCCCAGCAGCCATGGTTGTCTGCACAAGACTTGCATAAGATCAAGCCAGCCAAACCCCAGCTTAGCTAAGCTCTCAAGACCTTACTCCTTACTGAAAGCTAATGGTAGTCTGTAGCTACTCAGAGAGGCAACCCATTCTTTTTGAGCTGTGTTTTATGTTTTGTGTTTTCTTTTCTTTTGTTTTGTTTTTATTATGACGAAGGTGTTTCATGATCCAGTGCATGTCTCCATATGCACGTCCATATGTGTAGCACTAATTGGATACAGAGGGTAATAGAAGAAGAGAAGAGAGGTTGGGGGAGGGAGATGAAATTGGGAAAGGACGCGTTGAAGGAAATATAGAGATAGTTGAAAGATATAAATTCAGGGAGTTGATATAATACAATTGTATTGTTTATGTATATGAAATTCCCAAGAATCAAAAATTTTAAAAATTAAAACAATAAAACATTTAACTAGGTTAGGCTATAATAAACCTGCTATTGCGTCTGGGCTTTTTAGAAACTCAGGAATATGCTAGACATAATCTGTTACGTTTTTTCTCTCAGTATGAAAAATGTACTGTTGACACAATCAGGCAACTGTATTGATTTTGAAGAAAACAGCCTGCTAGCTTTATTACAAGGAATGAAAAAGCCTTCTTTTCTTTATGAAATAGCACACCCTACCGACATTCACAAGCACTGCAAGGCAATTCAGAAGTTTTTTTTTGTGGGGGAGGCAGTGGATACGGTCTTTTGGTCTACGGTTGCTCTGTGGTCAAGAAAATTAAGTTTCAAAATACCTGTTGTTTTCAGAAGAACAACAACTTCCATATAAGAAAATACGATTTATGTAACTCTGTCTTATTCTTCAGCCTTGAATCGTTGATATTTTCATCAAGGCAACATTTACCCTAGAAAATCACAATGGAAATTTCAAAACAAATTGAAATTTCAGCTCTCAATATTCCAAGCTGCAATCATGCTCAGATTCTGGGACATTTCTTATTTAAAGTGACACTGCCAAACTGTATTTGTTTTAGAATGTCTGTTCCACTCCCTAGGCAATAAGCACGCTGTTCAGCACTGAACAGTCCGCTTTGCTCTGCCTTTCAGGTCCACTACCAGCAGCCTATTCAGAGTTTAAATCACATAGATTCTGAGCCTCATCCATCTCAGTGCCATCTCTGTCCCTCCAGAAACACTGTAGGAGAGACACAGCCTGAGGCTTAGGGAAATCAGCACAGGCCCCAGGACTGACCTAAATTAGACCGGCCTAAAATAAATCATGTCAGCGTGTCTTAATATGACTCCTGCACAGGCAGCATTTTCTAGGCTATTGTTTTTTAGACACGACCATAGCTACTTTAAGCAGGTCGGAATGTGCCAAGCATCCCATGGAAAAAACAGGCCATGGGAACATGTAAAAAAAAATGTATGTAATATGAGGGTGCTGTGAGGACAATGGTGAGTTCTATTTTAATACAAAATACTGTTCTTTGTCCCCAGTACCTCAGCCCTGTAATCTTATGGAAAACAGAATGGATTACTTTCCTGGTCCCTTCTATAAGCCTTCAATGTGAATGCTATCCCATAGGGTTTGTTCCTTTTGTTTTATAGAGTAGAAGGTTACACGGGAATCAGAAAGGGGGAGAGGCTAAGCCTGTGTGTAAATCCTTGAGTGAGGCTATTATATTCTCATTATGACAGAACACTCCCCCTATCCCTGAAAGGTGTTTAGAGTAAAAAGTGCTCTTTAGAATGTTTATTTTGAGATCAGTGAAAATCAATAGCTAACAAATACCCTCAAACTCAGACATATCCGATAAAATGTCTTAGCTGGGAAAGGTGCTCCTGACTTAACTTCCCCTTCGTTCAGCCCCTTTTGTCTCTTTGTGCACAGTGTAGAGCACTCTGCATGTTCTCACCTTGGGGCTCACTATCAATATAGACTGGACATGTTTTATCCTGTCCTCTTGGTTTTAGGCCAAGGTTATCTTCTTTCTGTTTCCATCTGCCTTCTAGAGACTTTGTGTGGTGTACCCTTAGCTGACTCAGTGTGACAGAAGCCTCTGAGATGTCTCCAGTCTGACAATACCGTCAGACACTGGGGAAAGCTAGCAGAAGAGGGACTTGAGCTTCTGGAAGTTTGGGTCTCTTTCATCTTATTCCCTCTTAAGTATTTTTATTCTAAGCACATTAGTCAAGGCACTAAGAGTACAGTATTGATAATAGGTACCATCATATTACAACCATTTGGAGAACAAGTTAGCTCAAGTTTTAATTTGACCAATTCATGTGTTAAATGAAGACATGAGAAAAAATAGCACTTTCTGAGTGTTATCTAAAGGTCTACTGCAGTAGAAGAAGCAATGAATTTGTAAATGCCAATGAAGGAGAAATGACTGTGAGCTCCTGATTGTGTAAGATTTACTTTGACAGTGTTTTATTTTCTGCCCATCTTTTAAAGAGAGTTAACATGTCTCTTTTCATCATTTCAAGTGAGGAAGATGTAATGACTGCAGTTTATAGTCTTATTACATAGGAGGCAGGATTGATTGATTGATTGATTGATTTACCATGAATTTGAAATGGAAGCCAGGCAAAGAGTTCCCAGTCCTGCCTTGACGAGTATGAGAGGCCTTGTCTACTTGGCAACAATAAACATGAATACAGAAATTCCTTACCCCTCATGTTTAAACAGAACTAACTAGTCAACGTTGGAACAAGTGTCATGTTAGGCCCACAGAAATACCTAAGAGTGAGCCCAGCCTCTGCAAATACATGACCTGCTACTGTGATGTTGAGTTGTCTGTTTTTCAGATGAGGAATGGGACTCAGCAAAGACAATCAGATAACCTTAGTGCCTACTACAGAAGGAAACAGGAAGCTAGGGCGCTGTTGTTGGGGATCCGATGTTCCGATTTGTTCTTTGATATTTTTAATGCTCCCCAACTTATGACTGGATGCTCCTCAATTAAGACCACACTTGTATTGAGAACTTGCAAAGTCCAACCGTTTGCAGAATTATAGAATAGAGAAGCTCTAATCCTCACTGTCATGGTGGAACTAGCATAATTTTGATTAGAAACACACACACTCAACTAGCTTATATAAAGAAAAGATCTGCTCATGCTATGTGAGAAAAGGGAAAACCCAAGGGTTGGGGTCAGCTAGGCAATGGGATTGAGTTTCTGGATGAAATGCTGAGCACAGGTAGAGAGGCTCAGTGGTTCAGGGACGAGAGCAGAGGGTTGGTGTGCAGAGGGATAGGACTGGAGCAAGAGCTGAACAAAGCCTGGAAAGGCAGACAAAATGGAATCTGCAGGAGCTGTGCATGTGAGTATGTGCATGTGAGTGTGCGTGTGTGACTGTGTGATGTATGACAGGAGTTGGAAAGACAAGAAAGCACAGGACTGTGACTTAATGGGCAGGAGACTAGTCCTCACCGTGTTGCTGGATAGAAATGTCACTTGAGCCAATAGTCAATCTCTCCCAGCTTTGATTTCTGCTTCTAGCGACTGGAAGAGTTTATCTCCAACATCTGTCCCATATCTAAGCAGCATCCCCCATCTCTCCCATTTCTTTATTACCTTCTTCCCACCTTTAATACAAGGCTATTGAGACATTGTACCATTGGCTAGAAATCAACACTGTTTTTTATTCTGCTTTGTATTTAAGAAACCCAAACAAGACTTGCTATTGGAAAGAAGGGAATGGATGTGGAAAGGGAGGGAGGGAAAGAGGGAAGAACTGAGGGAGGGGTAGAAAGAGACTGAGTTTGTATGATTACTATTGTGAAACTGACCAATATAGTTTGTATTAAACCCATGCTGTTTCTCCCTTTGCTTCTGCTGACCTATCACTTGCTGTGTTACCATCTAATAACATTAGGGTTCCATAGGCAAGGGTTCCAGAACCCTCAAGGCTCTGCTCGGTATAGAATGCTGCTGAGGACGTCATTCATTACATACAAAGAACCTCAGGATTATTTCTCTCCAAACTTCTAATCAGGAAGCATGAGCTATTGTTGAGAAGGCAGCTCATCTCCTCCTCCAGAAACTATTAAGAGTCTACTTCCTCTTTGGCATTTGATGTTGGAAGTCCAGGGACAGATTAAGGTCAATGTTTTGCAACTCCTCTGACCGGTCTGAAGTGTGCCCTCTCCCTTTGCTGAGTCTTTCTGCTCTTTTAGTCTTTCTTGGGCTGATATTTTTCTTTTTTTAAATTAATTTTTACCTTCTTGGACTGTATACATTTGGACTCTTTAAGTATCTATGAATATAAGGTTTAAAATAAATATAAATAAACAAATAACCCGTATAACTGAAAGGGTGGCTCTTGGGACCCATAGTCATCAAACCACAGTCCACTGGCCAAGTCCAGCATGCTACCTGTTTTTCCATGACCCATAAGCTAATTTTGTTTTTAGCGACATAAAGGGAAAGTATGAAGAATATCTGTGACATACTAAAATTTGATAACATTCAAATTTCTTTGCCAATAGTCATGTTGAAATATATGTCTGGTTGCTTATGTATTATTTTATTTATCTGTGTATTTATGTATTTATTTATAGAGACAGATTTTGTTTTGTTTGGAGGTTTGTTTATTTGTTTTCAAGACAGGGTTTTTCTATGTGACCTTGACGATCCTGAAGCTCGATCTTTAGACAAGACTGGCTTCAAGTTCACAGAGATCCATCTGCCTCTTCCTCCCAAGCAACAGGACTCAAGGGATGCACTACCACTGCCCATCTTATTTATGTATTATTTATGGCTACTTTCTCTACTACAGGAGAGGTCAGAATGTATAACCAAGGCAAACCAGGTCCTCAAGCTTAAGGTATGTACTTCATAACAGGAAGAGCTTGCTGACTCCTGGGTTAGAATCCTCCTGCCATTATAAGTACAATACAATTCCTTAAAACAAGTAACCTGTGGCTCTTTAAGAGTCTGGTTATGTCTTGAGCTCTGCTCAAACCTGCTCTTCAGTATATCTTGTTTAATATTGACTGCCTTCCTCAGAGTTAATGTGATGTAATAGAAATGAATAATGTACAGCCACTTAAAAATGAAGACTTCGGAAAATTCTAAGCTGAAAGAAGGACAACTTGGTACACATTTCTCAGACACTTCCCTCCCGTCTCTTTCCGGTTTATACATGTGTTTGCATATGGATTTATCCCCCTTTCCCGGTCAACTTTACTTAGAAATAGTAGCAAGTCTCTATGGGGTCACAACAGAACACCCTCTCGAAGATGACAGCAGGACCTCAGCAGCTGGCCCTAGGCTGAAGGCTGCAATGGCGTTTGCCCAAATTAGGAAGAAGGCAGCAGCTTCCCTAGCCAGCAGACTGCAGGGCTCTGAAGCTCAGCATGGGAACCTGCCCTGCACACTGAAAAGGTGCAGTGTTTCCTCACCTTTTGGTCCTGAGAATAATCTCCTATGACTTATATATCAGCTAGTGGGCTTTCATCTTCCCTTATCCCAAGGCTGACAAACAGACCCTATAAGGTAACCGGGAAGAAAACCTGAATGTAGTGCATGTCTACTGTGTGCCCTTTAGGCATCCAATGCATCATTTCAAGATCGATATTTCAGTTCTCAAACTGGCAGAGATGAGATACGGCTTCTGCTCTGCTTAATGCCAAGGTTTATCTTCTTTCTACTACGTATGAAACTGAAATGATATCCTTCAAGATGAAAGGACAAAGTCAAACTTTGGTCTCTTCACACAGTCATTGTTCCTTCTCACACCTTTTACCCTGGGTAAAAATGTCATAATAAACAAAAGTCTGGATATCACCATGCCCCAACTATCTTTATAAGAAATGAAGGTAAAACCCAAGTTGAAGAGAAACCAAGTGTCACACTTTTCTTCCCTAAAATTCCCTCTTTGACAGTTACAGTAAATTTCTAAGTTAGGTAATTAATAGGTGTCTTAAAAGAATAAATGAAGCACCGTTGAAACTGGGGGAAGTACAGTGGAACAGGCATTGGAAGGTGTGTCAGAGCACAGCATATTCAGCATGATTCAAAGCCTTGACTGGTTCACAGGGTCACTAATGAGTTTAACTTGGCTTTCCTCTCTTCAAAATCACAAAATATAGTAAAGGGTCCTTGGAGATCCCAGTTCTTAGAAGAGTGTGATTTAGGATTATAGGTGCCTGTCCAAGACCTTGTCTACAGGAGGGCTCAAATCCACAAAAGTCCATCCCTTTTCTATACCAGCCCTTTATTATATAAGCCATCTGTGGAGAACACATTGCTCTCCAGAGAGGAGCCACACTATTGCAAATTGCTTTATTAATAAAATTAGCTGGCAAATCAGAGCAGTGGCCACTCTACTAAAATAGACCATTAGAGTTGGACAATGAAACCATTGGGAATAATTTGTACTTGGAAAAAACTCACCCTGAGAACTCCAACTTTCAGTGTTCACTAGGACAAGCAGCCTTTACAAATGCTAAGCTCACTTTGTGTTTTCCATCCCCCTTGTCCTTCTAAGTGATTTGTAATCAGCCTCCAGTCTCTGGAGGAGGAAGGCCTTGTGTACAGGCTCAGCAGCCGCTGGCTGACTTACAGAAGGCCAGGACAAATTACTTCAAAAACAAATGATACCTTCTCAGAGCAATTGATAAATACCCACTCCACTTTATACCACGAGAGAAAAATAGCATCTCCCTTTCATTAACAAATCAGAAGGCCAGGGCAGAACAGGGGATTTATCAGATTGTGTTGGTAAAAAGCACTGTCATTTCAAGGAGAACTCGAACTAGTTTGTTAACCCTTAGCAAAGCCCACATGATTTAGGCTTCAATAAAGATAACAGTGAAGGCCTGGGCAACATTGGAAAACATTCTGCTCAGCTTGATTAACTGCTTCAAGAAGAGTGGAGTTCACATTTCTCATTTCAAGATGCTCAATCACCTAATTCCTCAGAGCCAAAGAGCTCTTTCTACTGGCAGCACATAGACTTCCTTTCACAGGTGACTGCAGGATCTTCCACATGTGTGCTTGACTCTCTTTTATATAGCCCTTTGAGCAAAGAGAAAGATAATTCAGAGTAAACCCAAGCAAACAAAAGAACTCAAGATGGCCCATTGCATTTGTATTGCTCTTCCTCCTAACGTCTTGTCCTGCTATTTCAATCTTTATTCTTTGACAACAATGACCTTTGAACTCAATACAGTTTCTAGTTGAATTTTATTGCAATCAACAGTACCTGTATGCCATGCCTGTCTTCACCTTGGTGGTTTCCTGCAATGAAACTCCATGGATGCGTAGAAACTTCTCCAGGCATTTCCATTCTGTAGTTCCACTTGGCCTAACAGGCCAGCAGGCTCCCTGAGGCTGAGTCTTGGTCACTGTTAGTTGCCGTCGGCATTTTAGAGCCGATTCACTGGATTTGGACAGACCCAGCTTTGGACTAGGGATGTCTGCACAGGCAGGTTTATAAAGATGCATGGTTCAAAAGCCCTTCGAGTCAAAAAGTTCACAGCTCTTAGCTTTAAGACTGGCTGAGACTAACTCAAGCTATCTGAATTTGGTTGGTCCCTAAAAGGAACCAGCTTGCTTTCTTTAGATCTCCCTTCTTCTTATTATTTTAATCTGAGAAGGCTCCCATGTCTCCCAAAAGGATTCTTGGTTGTGTTTCTGCCAAGGCTTGGGCAGAAAAGAGCCTGATGGGAACCAACAGACGTTCTCTGTCTTTAAAACGTCTCAGAGTCAAACTTAAGACAGCTATGTATTGGCTCTAGGGAAAAATATGGGCATGTTTTCCCATGTCTTTCTATTTAGGTAGAAGAAATATTTTGGTAGGATACCAGCCAGATCTGTTACCATAAAGCCTTGGCAATGATTCATACATGCATCAGTATTCCTCTGTAAATCTTCAAATATTTTATAAACAAATAATTTTTATATTAGTGGGAGGAGTCAGTTGGATGAAATGCCCATTAACTTTTTCTTTTTTGCAGTTGTTTATGTCAAATGATAAGAAAAAAAATCAGTGAAGTATAGATAAGAAACAGAAGGCTCATACAAATATGGACAAGGGTATTTAAAAAAAAAAAAGCCTAGGAGGAAGGATAGAGAATTTAATAGAGGGAGCAACTGGATATTTATAAGGATAACAAAATAAAAAAACAAAAGCAGAAAAATAAGATACGTGAATCTGGGCTAGAGAGACAGCTTAGCAGATAAAAGAGCTTACGGCTCTTACAGGAGAACATGGTTTGGCTCCCAGTATTACACTGGGAGGTTCACAACCACCTGAAATCCCAGCTCCTGGGAAATCTGATGTCTACTCTTGGATGCTACAGGCTTATCCACCCATATCCACATGCCCATACAGATGTACACACATAATAATTTTTAAAGCAAAGATCAATGAATCCTGGGTTTAATCTTAACATTTGTATAAGCATTAACTCAAAATGAAACATGAACCAAAAGTACATTTGAAAGTATAAAAACAGGAGAAAAGTATTTTTACACGAATTTGTTTATTGTTCCTTTGTATGTGTGTGCATGCAAGCACAGGTATAGGGACAGCTTGCAAGATTCAGCTCTCTCCATCTTGTTTGTTGTAAGAGTCAAACTCAGGTCTCGGGTTTTGGCAGCAAACACTATCCTTCTGGTCCAACAGGAGAAAATCTTTACTTGAGTGAAGAATTCTTAGATTTGTCACCAAAATCATAATCCCAGGAAAGAAGATCACTCAACATTGATTTCATGAAAAATAATTGCTCTGGGCCTACATGGTGTCACAGCAGCAGGGACATGATTGTAAGCCTGATGACCTGACTTTGATTCTTCAGAACCCACAAAGGGGAAGTGGAGAACCAGTTCCATAAATTGTTCTCTGATGTCTGCACTCATACTGTGGCAAATGCTAACCTGTGTTATAGCCACACCATGCCACACTACACCATGCCACGTCACAGAACTCTACTCTAAAGGAGAAAAGAATCAACTATATGCTTTTGATTTCTTCCCTCAGCTATGTGCATCTCCCATGGTATCCAGCATTATTTATTCTGCTTTCCCGGGGTTAGGGGTCTACAGCTATAAACCCCTCGATGAAAGTCAGGTATCTCAAAGGCTTCCAGTTCTCAGTTACTGTAAATAACTGACCCAGGCAGAAAGGAATTCCGTCAGTCCTTCCCTTTGCTCTCAACTTCCTGGCAGATTATGCCTTTGACCTAAGTTGGATATTGCATTCATGAATATGGGAAATAGAGTTGTTGATTTCTACTGGGAACATAGAGTTCAGCTTGACCATGTGTTTCTGGTTGAGTTTGGTGTGCTGGATCATTTTATGTCAACATGACACAAGCTGGAGTTATTTGAGAGGAGAGAACCTCAATTAAGAAAGTGCTTCCAGGCTGAATACCAAGTGGGGGGGGGGGGATTTGGGGGGGGGGGGGGGGGGGGGGGGGGGGGGGGGGGGGGGGGCACATCCTCATAGAAGCATGAGGAGGGTGGATGGGATAGGAGGTTCCTAGGTGGTAGGAGGAATGGGGTAAGGGAATAATATCTGAAATGTAAATATAATATCCAATAAAAAATAAAAATAACTTGCTCGAGGAAAAAAAAAAGAAAAAAAATGCTTCCATAAGATCTGGTTATATGCAAGCCTTCAGGACATTTTCTCAATTAATTATTAATTGGGGAGGGCCCAGCCCATTGTGGGTGGTGCCACCCTGGGTCTAGTGGCCCTGGGTTCTATAAGAAAGCAGGCTGAGCAAGTCATGGGAGCAAGCCAGTAAGCAGCACTCCTCCATGAACTCTGCATCAGCTCCTGCCTCCAAGTTTTTATACTGTTTAAGTTACTGTCTTGACCTCCCATCATGAACATCAATACAGAAGTGTAAGCCAAATAAACTCTTTCTTCCCCAACTTGCTTTTTGGACATGGTATTGTGTAGCAGCAATAGAAACCCTAAGACATCTGGTGATGACCCTTTCCTGACATGGTGTTTCTCACAAGATTCCAATATCTATTATTGCAGAAATAGCTCTGAAGATCTCGCTCTCTCTAGCTTGGCTTGCATCTGTGGCTGTCTCCAGTGTGAGCCCTGTGCAGGATCAGATGTGCTGCTACTTTCAGCATCCTGAGCAACTGACTCTTCAGTGCTGTCTCTGTTATTATCAAATATCTTCAGGCATTCTCTATCCCTTAAGAGAGGTCATTTGATTTCTTCTCCTTTTGCTTCTGCATCCATTCCAGGTCCACAGCCTCGTGCTGTGGTTCTCTCAGGCTTGCTGGTTCTACTTGAAGAAAACTGCACACACATCCCTGCCCCCTGGGCCCCTGGCATCTGTACATCATGATCTGTGTTCTTTCTGAGGAAACACCATATATACCAAACCATCATTAGGATCATTTCCAGTGCCTCTGATGATGTTCCCTCCAGCCTTGTCTTACTTTTCCCCAGTCTTTACTTTCTTCGGTAGCTGTCAGGTACCAGGAATCTCTTTTGTCTATATTTTTGTTGGAAAAGTTCTTCACACCAAGGCATGCACAGCTGACAACAGTTAGCATCAGAGGCCTTCAGATCTGTCGGCTGGTTATAGTAGCCTACAGTCAGGCATTTAGTAAGGAAAGCTTATCATTGCAACATACAGCCACAACGAGGAATGTTATTCATTTGCATGTGAACATTGATGGTTTCTGAAGACTCTGAACTAAAATTTAAACTTTTTTTTAAAAAAAGGAAATTAAAGGGTGTTACAGAGGTATTTTTGAGATAGTTCAGTGTGAATCTGGAACTTTTTTTCCTTTACTTTTAGTGGAGGCAATCAGAAATGCTGAAGCAAAAGGAAAGAAATAGGAATATTTTGTTTATGATATGACTCAAAAGTGCCTGCTACTCCATGTGTGTGCTAAACCTCTGCCCACCAGTAGCACTTGTACTACTTTGGGAAGCACAGAGTTCTGAAGTGCCATCTGAGATTGTTAGAAACCTCTTTCTGCATGTGCCCACCTTCACTCTGTCTACTCTGTCAGCACTTTGAGGGGAGATTGGTATCTGACAGGTATCTGTAATGTCCATTATAATACACATGCTTTGACACAACCAGTATCTCATAGTTAACAATGGTTTGCTTATTGTAATTCTGAGCTCTACCTAATCTAGCCCCTTTCTTGTCTTAGAAGCCAAAGCTCAGGATTCCTGGGAGAAATAAAAGATCACAAAGTCCTGAAAGACTGAGAAAAAAAATACATGATAGGATGCAATTTCAGAGAAATTGGGATTCCCAAGCAAAGTTGCCTCTCTGCTTCTATCACCTGATGTTCACATTTAACTGTGGGGCTGTGAACGTGGTTTCTAGCCAAGCGGGAACACTAGAGGCAATGGATGTCTCCCTCAGAGATGGCTCAGAGGTAAAGTGGGGAAAGGGGTAGTTCCTAGAACAGAAAGTTTATGCCGCTTTTTTGCTTCATGCCTGTGCTACATTGATCGAAGCAGAACTTCCAGTAAGTTGCCTGGTCTCATCCTTCCTTCCATTTGCCTGTTGGCCACTTCATCTGAAACCCATACTTTGAGGTAATGTGGGACTCCAGGGTTGCCTGCAAAACCCAGCATGCCCTCTACAAATGCCTGAATATCATCAGAGAGCATCCCCTAAGCTTACAGAAGACTTACTATTAGGTTCAGAAGGTAAAACTATTCCTAGCCAAGCTGAGACCACTCTGACACCCCATTCAGAAATCAATACTGAGTGGTCCCAAGACTGAACACCAAGCAAACTGGAGTAAGAGCAAACAGTGGTCCAAACAACTGTTCAACAAAGGAGACCAAATATCCACACCAAGAGATGCCACCAAAGACACAATTCCAGGTGTCTAAATAAGCTAAACCAGTTTATATATTTAAATATCCAAACACATAAGGCTTACTTTGTGTGTGTGTGTGTGTGTGTGTATGTATGTGTCTTAGTTTTTGAGACAGTTTTCCTTGCTGAACTAGAAGCTCATTAATTCTGATAGTGAAAGGGTTAAACATTTTCAGAAACTCCTAGCAGGTTGAGCAGAATCAAGAGTGCAGGTCGGCTTGGTCGTGAGCTCTGTGTTTCAGGAACTTGGCTGACCACAAGATAGATGGTTGATTCCGAATAGGCTTTTTGAGAATAGCCTATACAAAATGTTCTCCATGACCGTTCCTTGGACCCTGTCACAAACTGAATAATGGGCTGAGACTTTCCACTGGTACTCTCCAATAACTCTCCTTCACTCCCCCTGGGTTGTGGTTTTTTCCTTGTGGTTTTTGCCTTTAAATTTTTTCTGTCTCCAAAGCCCCGAGGTCAGACCCCACTACCCCTGCATGGGTCATGGGTCTTGACCTCAACATGCTGATTGAAATATACCTCTTGCTGATTGCATCAAGTTTGGTGTCTTGTGAGTTATTCCTGAGGCTTGGATGAGGTCCTCCCTTAGAGGGGGCCTTACAATAGGTAAGCAGATCCTAGGGTTCTTGCTCCTGTCTGCACCTCCTGAGCACTGGGATACAGGCAACCATCATGCTTGTGCAGCAAGCACTTTATTAACTAAGCTATGTCCCCAGTCCACAGACTGACTCTTGAAATGTCCTCTCACTGTATTATAATTATAAATGCTCAGCTACCAAATATAATATTGTTCCAAGGCAATAGTACATGAAAATAAATCAGCTGAAAAGCCCCAGGCCTACTATGAACGAGAAATGGGTCAACTTTACTTCTGATGGAATGCTCTGTTGGTTGGGACATTTACAAAATCTAAATAAAAGTGGTGTACCATCAACATTTTGGAAAACTGATTGGCTTCTAAATGCTTGGCTTCTCTAAAATCTCTAAGGGTTCCTCCAGACAAACACCAATCTGAGGTGACTCCAGGACCTGGCACTCTTTCAGACAGACTCATGTTACTACAGAGAGAGGAAGGACTGAGTTAAGTTTAGGAGTGACCTTTCTCCAATTTTTCTGGACAAAATACAGCCAAGAATCAATCAATCCATCTATTGATTTTTTTTCTTTTTTCTTTCCTTCTTTCTTCTTCTTCTTCTTTTTTTTTTTTCTTCAAAGCAGAGTTCTCTGTGTATCCCAGGCTGTTCTGAAACTCACTTTGTAGACCAGGCTGGCCTACAATCTCAGACATCCACCTGCCTTTGCTTTCCATCACTATCCATGGCCTAATGGTCTTTCTTTAACATATTTTTTTTTTTTTTTTTTTTGGTTTTTCGAGACAGTGTTTCTCTGTGTAGCCCTGGCTGTCCTGGAACTCACTCTGTAGACCAAGCTGGCCTCGAACTCAGAAATCCGCCTGCCTCTGCCTCCCAAGTGCTTTTCTTTAACATAATTTATGCATGGCTGACTTCTTTTTTTTCCTGAGACTCACATAAGTAAATTCCTCACCTCAGAATACTGAAATGATGAAAAGAGCCACTAGGGCCAGGCATTTTGAGATCTGCAAGAAAAGTCAACATCAACGAAAGACCACAGAGGAGGGGGCAGAATACAGAAACCAAATCCAAAGCTCAAGTACCAAATGCTTCTCATCTCCAAGGCAAGTCTCATACAGTTTAACAACCTCAGGGTATATTTCATTTTTTAAAAAGTAACATATTAAAATAAAATCATCTAACATAAAATAGATTGTCTTACAGTAAATAATTTAGTGACAGTAGTGCATTGACAATGTTCTGTAGCCACTCCTCTATCTTCCAGCAAAATGCTTCCATTCATCTGATGTAAAGTGTCACAGGCAATGATCGGTTTCTTCTGTTTGTTCCCACAACCCAAGAAAACACCTCAATCTTCAGTGTGGGAGGATGGATTTACTTGCTTTTGATATTTTATTCAAATAGAACCATAGGTGGTCTGACAATGTGCATCTGGTTTCTCTCATTTACTTGACTGTTTTGGAGGTCCGCCTTATTATTATCTTCTGTGAGTAAAGTTTCATTGCACGTTCATGCTACCAACACCAGTTTGTTCATTCTTTCCTTTCTGAGGAACAATGGCCATTTTGAACAGTCCTGCTCTGAGGTATGTAAATGTGCAGATACTTTTTGACACAAAGGTTTACCGCAGCACTGTTCACAATTGCAAAGTTGTGAAAGGAACCTAAGGAGTCAACAGCAGAAGAGTGAGCAAGGAAAATGTGTTATCCTGGCAAAATGAAATCCTTTCTGGCCATGAAGCATGAAGCTTGGTGGTTTTCAAGATGCTACTGGAGACCATCATTAAGAAAACTAATCTAGTCACAGACAGATGTATACAGATACATAAAACAACGTGAAAGCAAAAGTAAAACTAAGTGGACTACCCAAGTCATGAGGAATAATATGTTCAGCATATAATATACATATGTACAAACCCATAGAAACATTAATGAAATAAAATTAAAATGTTTTAGAAAATAGCTAGGAGTTGAATTATAGGGTCACCTGAGACGATGGCATTTAACCTGAGAAACTGCCGCACTGGTTTTCATGAGGAATGAACCATTTTATATTCAAGCCTTATACAAAGTTTCAAATCTCTGCACCTCTGGCAGCATCTCTTTGTGTGGTATGTACTTCAAGTGTAAATGAAGGACTCATCCCTGTGGGTTCCATGTAATTATTACCTGAGCAAACAGCTTTTCTTTTCCTTCCTTTTTCTAGAATAGCTTTTAAAGAGGAATGGTGTAGTTCTTCTATTTTTAATTTGTGTGCTTGTTGTTAAATTATCAGACTTCTTGATATAATCTTTTTAAAAGTCTTAACAGGTATACATCTTTTTTAGCACTTTCTCACACCTTGCAGGTTGTCATTTTGCATTTTTAAAAGCTTACTTGTTGTGTCATTCTTTTATGGTTTCCTCATGTATATAATGAATGTTAGTCCTTCTTTCACCCCACCCCACCCCCAGCACTTGCCTTCACTTCCTCTTCTGCTAGAACCATCTTCTCAACAAGTCTCTTCCTACTTCCCCCTCCTCCATGTCCCTCTCCCTGTCCCTGTCCCTGTCCCTGTCCCTGCTCTCTCTCTCTCTCTCTCTCTCTCTCTCTCTCTCTCTCTCTCTCTC
>JANHMN010000001.1:84490226-84503623 GCA_030674055.1 Rhabdomys pumilio
CTCTCTCTCTCTCTCTCTCTCTCTCTCTCTCTCTCTCTCTCTCTCTCTGTGTGTGTGTGTGTGTGTGTGTGTGTATCTGTGTGTGAAACTGTGCATGAGTGAGAGGTTATCCACTGGAGCATGGTAACTTATTAATGGTGACATCCCCAAAAATGTGATACCTCTTCCTCCAGTCATCATCATCTATGAATATTCTCTCGGGAGGGGTTAGGCCACATGAGCCCTATCCTTTTCCACAGTGAACTGTGGAGGGCACAGTTCAACTTGGCTCTTAGCTCTTTCTTTTTCAATGATCTTCCTACCCTACCCGCATGTCACTGGTACCAAGTCCTGTGTATCTCGGTTAAAACCTGTTGCAATGGTGCATTTTGTATGCTGTTTTCCCTCGTATTTTCTTCCATCACTGTACTCTTCCAAAATGAACCACTTGATATTTCTATAGAACTTACTGTATCACTTCTAATGCCACACCCATTTACTACAATTGTCTTGGGTCACTGAAAACACTCTAAGGCTGTTTGGACGAGAGGCCTTCCTGAATAATCCTGGTGTTTCTAAAACTAGACTATGATAATGTTGAGAGCTTTTTAGTGAGTTAATTTTCTAGTGGGATTACTAGAGATTATTTTAATATTACACATATAGAAATGAAAGAACATCCTAGAATGTACATTTGTTTTGTTTTTGATTTTTTTTTATGCTTTCGTTCTTTCTCTTTCTTCCTTATTAGTTCTGAAGACAAGTATCATGGGAAATGTATGTAATGGAAAATACTTTAAAACACATGTAAACTTAATGCTTTCTATCATTTACATCTGGAGTGTAAAATACTACAAACAGGTTTAATCACTCAATGTTTTGCTTAACAAGTAACTGTTATTTGGATAGTCTCATCATTCAAATTACTAAGCTTCCAGACAGAGGGGGGTCTTTTAACACATCTTGCTTGTGAATTGTTTATACTGATTAACAGCTACTTAGCCTTAGAGGAGATCAAATAGCTTAACAGCCCTCCCTTTTTTTTTTTCAGTTTACTTCATACTTAACATTCAAATTCATTGTAATCAAATGAAATGTGAATATTAAGCTATAAAATATACTTTGTTTTGCTTTTTTAGTAAAGAATTGTAAATGAGAGAGATTTGTATTAAAACAAGGCCCTTTGAACATAAACTAAAATTGTCATAAGCAATTATTCTCAGAGTCCTCACTATTCTGTACACACAGACACACACACATTTACACACATGTTGATTGAAAGTAGTGAGTCAGACAAGGAATGACTAGAATCCTTAAGGATATATACTTTTACTAAATGCTATTACATATGAAAAACACACTGTATCCTGTTTCTGGAAACTGAAAGACTGGTTTGACTGCCATCAAGCATCCTGCAAGTTATACTATTAAAAAAACCCACATAATAAATGTCATTTGGGTGAACATACTAACGAAGACTCTTCTCTTACAAGCCCATGCTTTGATGGTTCTGAAATAACAGACTGAATCAACAGGTTGCCTGGCTCTGGACCCATGCAATCTGACTTATGTTTCCGTGCGCCTGATCCTGTCTCATGAGATGCCAGCCTGTGTGTCTGGCGCCAGAGGCTGTGGCTGTTGCCATGGGAAGGAAGGAGCTGTTCCACTACCAACATGACCTCTGACAATTCAAAGGAGGAAGAAGGGAATATGAGATGCAGGGAGGCTCAGCAACCCTCGTGTGAGCCTTAGGGCTGCATGGAACTGAGAAACTCAGAAGAAGAGCAGTGTCCATAGATGGACATCGAATAATGTTTACTTCATCAGTGTCCCATGTCCCTGCCAACCTGGTATCAGATCACCTTCTACAGTTTTCTGAAGTGTCATCAACCTTCTCAGCAAAACAGAAAAGTTGAAATCCAAGAAGGGAGGCTTAAAGAGATTGACCTACCATGTGCCCAAAAAAAGGTCAGGTCAAAGGTCAGTCTTTGAATGAAAGAAATACTGTTAAAACTAAAGGGTAATAGAGATATCTCCTTGTTAAAGGGAATTGCAAAATTCATGTTGCTTGCTTAAAACACTGTCCAGTGCTAGAGACTGGCTAGCTGCAACATGTCTATTTCTCTTTTTTCCTAAGCATTCATTTGAACTACAAGTCCCAGCATCCCATTCATTTAAGTGTGGTCATGTGACAAAAGTCCACTCACAAATAACATTTACAGGCCCAGCATCCCCCATGTGATTCTTCTTTTTTCTCTTCTATCTGATCAATTGATGCCAATGCTCAAACCATCTAAGAAAAGCAAAGGTAAAATGACAGAGCTCTCCCCTCAGGTTCTATCTATGTGGACCTTCAGACTCATGACTGGGCTTGAAAATTAAAACATTCCCATATCAGGTCACTAATATGTCAGGATTTAGCAACTAGATGTAGCTTTATAATTAATGATTAAAGTAAAACATATTTGTGTACACCCCTATTATCAGCATCTGGAGCCCTTCCTCAATTAGGAACCAGAGCCACAAGACTGGATGAAAGCCCAGTTCAAATTTCTGCCCCCTAAAGAAATGTTTGGCAACTTTCCCTTTGCATTTAGGTTATAATGTGTGTGCCTGCACACAAAGCTGTTAACTTTTCTTAATATAGAGTGGAGATTCCTGCAAGATTGAGGCTTGATGGTATTTAATATATCTGGAAGACTGTTACTGAAGACTGTTACTTCAGCTATCATCTCCAATGGAACATGAACAAGTGATCCTCAGCCCCCTGTAATGCCTCCTTCCCATGAAGCCGAAGCATAGAAGCCAACAGGAAGAGTTTCTAGCAAGGCAACAGTTTCTGGCTTGCCACTTAGTGATGAGCACTGGGAAGGCCAGGCTGGTTGTTTCCATCTGCCCTTCTTGGAATTCAGATGGGATAGACCTGGCCAAGCATTACCTCAAGTGCAATTAATGAAATCAAGTTCAGTTCACCTAGCAGGAGATACCACTTCAATGCCTTTGCATAGATCCTTTTGATAGAAAAAAGTCATGTAGGAAAAAAAGCCCGGAGAAGACATAATGAAGTTTGTGGCATACTCCATTGATCCAGTTGTTTGATTGTCCGTGTGAGTGATTTCTTCCTCATCTGGCCCCTTGCTAAACATGTGTGGGGCAAGAAGCAAGAAACTCAAACATGAGGAGAATGTGTGACTCTACCTCCATTTATGTATCCAGAGATACTACCATGATTTAAACCTAGGTCTTTCTATTCCAAATCCAAAGGGATCTAGCCATAGCATGTAGAGAGAGGACATGGCAAATGGACATTTGACTTACTACATAGAACAGATTTTACCCCTACCCCCACCCCAACACTTTTCATTGCCAAAACCAACACCAGTATTTGATACTCATCACCTGCTGTTCAAGCTGTGCACATCGTCTAAGTCCAGATAAACCACTCCTGCCAGGAACCCAGATCCCTCCTCTTAATTCTCTGACCTCTCCTCTATAGTATTTCTCTTGGGTACATGTCGATTCTGTAGTAATTCATCTTCGTGTCACCTTGCATAGACCAGGCGCTCAATCAGTGCTCAATCAAACTGGCACATGGTATTCACTGACCTCATGATGGATATTTACCTTCTTGCATAACTTTCCTTTATAGTCTCAGGCCTCTCACAAATGCAGGCAGAGTCTTCTAAACTCTGGGATCATTTGTTGCTCTGCTGGCTGAAACCACGCCTACCAAAACTCATCTTGAGAACTGCCTGAGCCAAGAATCTTGTCTCACCTTCTGGAAACCTATGGAGGTGAACAAATTCTGGGAATTCAAGTAGTTCTGGTAACAGTCAGACCAACATTAGGATGCAGCCCAGTAAATCACTGTCCTAGATCATAAGGAATATGAGTTACAAGGTGAAATCTCTGTCAGAATGCTGTAACTAAATTTCCACCCACGTGTTTGTGTGCTGAATACTGAACTACTCCGGTCATTTCCACTTACTAGGTCAGACTGATCTGATTTGGAATGCTAATACTGCAGGTATTTAAAAACCTCTTTGTATCCCAACCTCAACTCACTTTTGCCCAGGAGGATGGCGTTCCTCTCCATACCTGATGGAATCTTAATTGAACAGAGCAGGGTGCTCAACACTCAGGTACTGGGTGAAGGACACATTCTTGCTAGACACCTTTAGAGTCTTAGTCCTCTTTGTTAAGATGTAGCCACATAGACCACATAGCCACATAATATGGGTTATATCTCAGTTCTAAGCAAACTATGAAAATAAAAACAAAATGCACTTTTCATTTTTTTAAATTTTAATTCGCTTGTCTCACCACACTTGTTTACAATGGTAGTCATCTCTTTTTCAAAAAAATGATACCTTAAATTTATCCTTTGAAAATTTTGTATGCATAAACAACATATCTTGATCATATTCACCTTTATCCACTTCCTTCTAACACCCTCCAGGACACTGCCAATGTCATGGCCTCCTTTTCAAAGTTATTTAGTTAGTTTTAAACTCTGAGTCTAGTTAGTGCCACCTGTATACACATAAGGTGCAGCGTTGTGCACTGGGGCATGGGCTACTCACTAGTAGCCACAGCTCCAAACAACAGTGACTCTCCTTCCCCCAGCAATCATCAATTAGCTCCTCAATTTGGGTCTGAGAATTTTCATCTCTTTTTGATGGCTTGGTCTTTGCAGGTCTTGTATTGTGAGTTCACATGTGTAGTAACTATATCTTAGCCATAGGACAGCACAGGACTCCTTCCAGTTCTCTAGTCCTTACATCCTTTCTGTCCCTTCTTCTGGGATGCTCCTTGAGCCTTGGTGACAATGGGGAAGGTTGATGTGGTCCCATCTGTGAGAGTTAAGTACTCACAGTGTCTTATTGTCAGCACTTTGAATGTCACGACTGTCTGCATTAACCACTACCCATTGCAATAAGAAGCTTCTGTGACAAAGGTTGAAAGCAGTACAAGTCTATGCATATGATGCTATTTAGTTTTTGTCAACTTGACACAATCTAGGGTCATTTGAAGAAGAAACTTCAACTGAGAAAAGCCTGAATTATATTGGTCCCTGGGAACATTCCTTGATTGATGATAGATATAGGAGGGCCCAGGCCATTATGAGTAGTGCCACAACTGAGCTGATGATCCTGAGAGATACAAGAAAGGTAGATAAACATGACCCTGAGGAGCAAGCTAGTAAGCAGAATTCCTCCATGGCCTCTGATTCAGTTCTTGTTTAAAGTTCCAGCCTCCTTCCTTGGCCAGTTCTTGACAATGAACAACTACCTGTAAGCCAAATAAATCTTTCCTTTCCAACTATGTTTGTTTAGTGTTTTATTATAGCAAGAGAAAGCAATATATAAACATAAACATTTAGAAGGCAGCTTAATAATGTGACCTTTTTAGAAAAACAGCATCAGTAGATTTTTCCCCTAGGGCCTATGGTTGACATAACCATGGGTTTTGACCATGTTTCCCTCCAGTGCAACAGGTTTAAAATCTAATCAAGAAAGCAATTGGTTGCTCCTTGTCTTAGGTATTGTTCTATTGCTATGACAAAACTCCAAGGCAACCTATAAAAAAGTACTTTGTTTGTGGCTTACAGTTTCAAGGAGTTATAGTCTATGATGGTAGACATGCCAGCAGGAGCAGCTAAGAGCTCATATCTTGATCCAAAAGTGGGAGGCAAAGAGAAACAGGCTCAGAATGGCATGAGTCTTTTGAAATATTACCCCAGTGATACACCTCCTCCAACAAGTCCACACCTCTTAATCCTTCCCAAAATAGTTCCACCAACTGGGACCAAGTATTCAAATATGTGAACGTCTGGAACCATCCTCATTCAAACTATTACACCCTATAAAGTACGTTGCCATTTTTGGGCCAGTGGGCACATCATGAGAACAGATCGGTGTCATAATATGAAGGATTCAGTGCTACATAAAAGCACTGACGTCTTTTCTCCACTAACCAAAAACAAAACAAAACAAAACAAAACAAAACAAAACAAAACAAAACAAAACAAAACAAAACAAAAAAAGCACCTTCCAGCATTTTGAAGGAAAGTTACCCAGCAAGCGAAGAGTTTCCTAGTTAGTTCAAGTTTAATTTCTGTGTTCTGCAACCAAAGTGTGTGCTGTATTCAGCACTAGGGTTATACATTCTAATTATGGTGGGTAGCCAAAAGCAATCTGAATAGCCCATACTGTTTGGGGTGTCTCCAAGACTTACTGACCAATAACTCATGGCAGGGTAACTGGTCCCTGGCACTAAGACTTTCTTTTAATAATGTCTCAGGGAGCAGTTCATGAATATGAGGCATCACTGTTCAGACTTATTTTTAAATAACCGTATCTTTAATTAAATTACAAGCAAGTAGGGCTTTATATGACTTTTTCATAAATTTTGTTTTGGTTAACCCACCTTCTATCCCTCTTTTTTATTTCCCTCAGTCCTCTGCCCCATCCACCTATTTTCCTACTCAAACCTTTAGCTTCCCATATGCCTGTCCTGTTCTTTCATAGCACATGTGTTCTGTTATCTCCCTTATTATATTTTTACTAGGGTTGCAAGATCATAGGTTCCTGTGTAGCTTGTTCATACACACTTTATATTAGTTAACTCTTCCTCAGTCTTCTCTTCCATCTTTATCATTCTACTATCTGCTTGAACCTTTCTGCTCCCAATATTTCCCATCTCTACTATCTATCTATCTATCTATCTATCTATCTATCTATCTATCTATCTATCTATAGGGTATATAATGTTGTGTGTGGTTGGTAGAGGACAACACACAAGAGCCAGTCCTTTATCCTCCATGTGGGTCCCAGGTCATCAGTCTTGACAGCAAGTGCCTTTACCCACTGAGCCATCTCTCCAGTCCATAAAATCACTGAGTTTTGTATTTCAAGAAATTGTTAAGTATGTGTGGTTAACTTTTTGAGTTTCCATTTCTTTGACCACAAAAAGAGCAAGAAGTTGTGTGCCTTTTCTGAATTAGTCTTTATCTTGTTGCTGTAAGACAGCATCTCCCATTGAGCTGGCCAGTGAGCTCTCAGTATTTGCCTTTGCTTCCTTTTGTCTCTATCCTGCACTAGTACTGGGGCTACATGCATGCATGCACAGCCATGCAGACCTTTATATTGGTGCTGGTATCAAATTCAAGTCCCCATGCTTGCAAAGTAAGCATCTTAGTCACTCAGTGATCTCTGTGCCCCATACTTCCTTTTTGAAACAGTCTGTCACTGGATCTGGATCTTACAGTTTGGCTGGCCTGGGCTGTCCAGTCAGGTCACGTTCTCCTGTTTCCACCTATCCAGAGGTGAAGATGTGCTTCTGGAGCTGCATAATATTTTTGTGAGTTCTCAGGATTTTAACTCAGCTTCTCATGCTTGTGTGTCAAGCACTGTACCAACTATCTCTTAGCTTTCTGGTTTACATTTATCTATTTTTAAAACATTAGGCAAAGTCCAAAGATTACTTCTGTGTTCAGAAAATTTATTTTAAAACAATAAATAAAATTTAAAAAGTCATGTCTACAATTACATGGTGTTCTACTTGGCTTCTCTGTTGCGATGGCAAAACAGTTGACCAAAATCAACTTGCAGAGAAAAGAATTTATTTGGCTTTTACTTTCACATCATAAACTATCATGGTAGTAAGCCTGACCTGGAGCTGAAAAAGCAGGTACCTTGGAGGCAGGAACCAAAGCAGAGGTATGGACAAATAGCTTACTGCCTTCTTCCTCATGGTTTGCTTAGTCAGCTTTCTTATACACTCCAGGAACACCTGCCCAGGGGTATCACTGCCCATCAATGAAGAAAATGCCCCCACTGTCTTGCCCACAGGCCAGTCTGCTGGGAACAGTTCTTAGCTGACTTTCCCTCTTCCCAGATGACCCAAGTTTTTGTCAACCTGACAAAAACAAAGTAACCAAGCAATCAAACAAACAAAACAGGTAGCATACAAGGGAGCAAAGAGGAAAAGTCAAATTTTGCCTCTAACTTTAGAGCTCTGGCCCCTGCTCTGTTCTCATTTGGCAGGCAAGTAACGAGCTGCCCCAGACGATAAATATTTCCAATATCACCATCATCAGAGGCAGCTCTGAAATGCACAGTCAATATAAAGCAAACTTTATTAGGTTATTTTATTGTGTAATTCCATGTGCACACAGCTCAGAAAAGGGAACAGGGATACTCTTAAATCTGCTCTCCCTGTCCTTCTTTCTATATTTGTTTATTAAATAAATATACCAGGAATCTTGAGCCCTGCTTCCACTTATAATGCTTTCCCCTGATCAGTTCCTTTGAAATGCAGGTTGTTGTGGGATCCAGGCATAAAACAATCCAGTATGAGCTAGAATGAACTCTCTATACAATATTTTATTTCCATTTTTCCAGGAAGGGTATCAGAGTCAGGGTACACTGATGCCTTACTGATGCCCATCGAATTCTTCTCAACTACAACATGTGGCATCTTTATATTCTCCTCAACGCATTGCATGTTCTGCTGTATAAACAATATTTCATAGAGGCATAATGTTTCAGGGATTTTCTCTTTAAAGGTTAAACACAGTTATCAACTACATATAAGTCTAAAGGAGAAATATCAGGAGAGCCAAACTATTTGAGGAAAACACATCGCAAATCCATAAGAACTTTTATAGCTTCCTGACAGCTAATCTGAACACCAGGGTAGCTCAGGGATTTGCATCCCAACGTGAGCATTAAACTGTGAAATATTGCCTAATTAGTCATTGTTTAGGAGACTCCTCAGAACTGGGTGCTTCCCACACTGGCAGTTACAAAAGCAGGGAACAGTCTTGGTCTTCTGACCTACACAAAGTCTAAGATCTTCAGCAAATTCATATAAGCTAGAATTGAACTAAGTGCCAAGTGCCAACTGCCTGCTCTAATGCCCCACCCCCCAACCTGGTAACAATCATATTGCAACACAAAGGATGGATGGGCAGCTTCTGTTCTGATGGTGTTCAATTGAAAAGACCTTGATGATTTCAACACACTCATTAAGCAGGTGTCAAATCAACGATTAAACAGTATTGCCCTGAAGAGTGGAATAATCTCAAACTGTGTCTTACCCAGTCTTTTCTGACAACAGGGCCAGTTATAATTTAAGTAGAACAGCAAAGAGCAGCTTTTTTTCTCTCCAAATTTCTCACTAAACCTCATTAGCTTAACCGATATTTCACTCTGACTTGGTAAATGTTGCTTCAGTGTCAGATGACAGCAGGGAATTTGTGGTCTTGTATTAAACTCCTTATGGAAAGTAGCAGCTTTAGCTTAAGTCAAGGAATATGTCAGAGAAAGAAGCCATTATCAAGGATTTCCCTTGTCACTTAATTTCCCCCAGAGGCCCTGTAATAATAGCTTTATAGACATGAAAGGTACACAATGATTTGGGATACTGGTTATGTAAGGAGATGAATCTCTAGCAAGCACAAGCTCCCTCAAGCTTTCCTTAAATGAGACTGTCAAGCTCCCTGTCACTGACCTAACACCCCCCCCCCACCCTCCTCCCTCATACACAGTTGCAGGTATCAGAGTCTATTCAAGAGCTCAGACAGGTCACCCTGGACATGAACGCTACATCTAATTCCTAGGTATTTCTAGAAGATTTATTTCATTCTGCATTTTAAGTGCTGATTTTTTTCAATAGTGACTTACATCTGGAAATATCTATTTTATTACTGCCATGGAAAAAGGGAAATGTAAATATGTCAAGGCATTTTGAATTGTGTTGTCCAAGTTTCTAGAGAATACGCACTATTTAATTCAACTGCTTTAGAGGTTTCCCTTTGAATTAGAAATATAACAATGGAAGCTGGGGAAAGGGGCTCAGTGGATAAGAGCATTTGCTCTGAAAGTGTTCAGACATGAGTTCAAACCTCAGCACCCATGTCAAACATGAGGCGGGCTGGATATGCTGTAACCCCAGCATTTGGGGGCAAAGACAAGCAGCTCCCTGGTCAGCCAGCCTAGTCAAAATGACAAGCTTCTGATACAGTGAGAAATTCTGTCACATAGTAGGAAGGAGAGGAGTGATGGAGAAGAAAAGCTGATGTCTTCCTCTAGCCTCTGTGCACACTTGCACACTCATGTGAATAGAGTACACAACCAAACACACACCACAAACACATACCACACACATTCAAACAACATACACAAAGATAATCACATACATACATATCACATATAAACAGTACTTACCACAGACACGCAAAACATATCACCCATGCATAGTCACATGCATACACACACATACATACCACACCACAAATACACATACAGAAGTTGCTAAGAGCATACTGGATATTTTGACATAGTATGCTGTAGTCTTAACAAAATACATATTTTGGCCATATATATATATATATATATATATATATATATATATATATATTTGGCTATTTCATTAAATTTTTTTCTATTGAAATTTTGTTATCATTTAATAAAAACTTCTGGGCTTATTTCACCATAGCTTTTCTTGCAAAATTATCTCTATTTCCAAGAGGATTTCCTATACAACTTATAGGAAATAAGTACACTTGGGTTTCAGGACTCCAGACATTGTTCTCAGTGCCAGTTGCCTTGCTGCACTGGGTTTAATGAAACTATCCTTCCTTACTGATATGCAAAGCCCAGGCTAAGGAAAGAAGAGAAAGGCAATCTTCAGGAAATCGGTTTGTATTTACGTCTTGTAAAACAGCACCCCTTTCTCCTTGTGTTACATGTCTCAACTACTGAGGTATACGATTGTCAGTACATCCTGCTCTGCATCCCTGTCAACCTTCTGACTGAACCTTCATCCAGCAAGTTAACACTATTCAACTTTCAAAACAGCTCAAAAAGCCCTCTTCCCATTCCCTACTTCCCAAGGTTAAAAAAAAAATGCAGGTAGACTGCAATAATATTTCATTCTTTGGAAAAGAAACTTTTTTTAAAAAAAAATACAATCTCCGAATTCTTCAGATTTTTTTTCCCCTAGAGAAAAATATTGACTCTCCACCAGTAAGCTCATTACTGGCTTTCCAAAGGATGTTTTCTGAGTCTCAATCCTGAGAGCTTTGCTTATTATCGTACCAAGTTCCTGCCTTTTGTTGTACAAGTTCTGAATTGCCCAGCGTCCCGCTGTGAGAGCTGCTACTAAGATTTCACAGCCGGAGAAGGAACTGCAAGGCACCGGCTCTCCAGATCCCGCCGCAGCTCGGGATGATGCCCCCATCGTTGCGTGCTCACCTGTGCGGCATCCCGGTGGTGTGTGCGGTGGTGTGCTCGCTCGACAGCTCGCAGAGCTTTAGGTACCAATTCATCTCCACTTCCCGCAGCAGGGCCAACTGCCTTGCCCTGAGCTGGCTTTGCCCAGAGGGGCTGAGGCTGCTGTCTTTGACATTCTCGGGGGCTTTCTTGGGAGATCTGTCTTTCCCCCCTGAAGAAAGGCCAGACTGCTTTCTGAACTTGCTGTTGTCTTCGGAGATCTGACTCCCTGCAGCGCCTGTGCGGGCTGCCAGCATCCTGGAAGTTGCTGTCTGCCTGTCTGCGAAGAGGCTAAGCGACTGTCATTAAAGTAATTTGAATTGATTTCTGCTTCTGTCTCCCTCTGCTGCCCTGCCTTCCTGCCCCCCACCTTAACCTTATCCTGTCACAGACCTGTAACTGAGCCTGCTGTACTTGGGATGAAAGGCTATCTACCTCTAAAGTTTCCTGGTGGAGAGGAAAGGCGGCCACTACCTGTCACTTCTTGGAAATATGGAAATTCAAGAGCAAGTCTCCAAAACTTTGTAATTCTGAAGTTTATAAAGTATATTCACTTTAAAGTTAGGAATATGACTTCATTCAACAATGGTAACTTTTACCTTAGACAATAAGATTTGGGTAAATTATATTTCATTGCCACAGTAGAGTCACTCTTTCTTTATATTTTTTAATATAAAAGCCCTCTTGAGACCCATCAGCTCTTTTCGGAATTTTGAAAGTTTTAATGTGAATTTCTTCCAATCAGAGTAACAGTCTCAATGCATGAAACAAGTTACCTAACCTTTTGGCTAAGTTGTAAAATGAAATATTTGGTGAATTTCACATTCCATTAGGAGCAGAATGCTCTTTGAACGTCACCAAACCATATAATATACTAGGTGTTTTTTGATTCCTTTTGTAAGAACAGTAAGCCTACCACAGCTGAGTCCAACAATTGATCCTTCAGCTTTTTATAATTCATGGAAGGTATGAAAATCATTTTACAATTGGATTTGTAGCTAGAGTTGAAGTGAAGGAGTCAGAGGAAGGAATAGAGATGTGCTTACGTGTACATATGTATTTGTATGTGTCTATGCCTACGTCTGTTTAGTGCATGTGAAAACTAGCTCTGAAGAAAGGAGAGTTTAGTTAATGCATTTTTGATTAAGACACATGGATAGGACCCAAGCTTTCTCAAGGATATATGACCTGTGTTCTGTCTCAGAAGAGCCATGATATCCATGATACCATTGCTCACTCAAGAGTCCCATGACAGTTATTTGGTATAATTAACCCCTGACTCCCCTAATCATCCAAAGTCCCTCCTATTTATCCCCTATCCCAGTGTATGTTATATGTGAGCCTGGGAATATATGTGAATTTTCCTGCTTATGACAATACCACTGGTTAAAATCATACAGATACAGCAAGGTCTTATAGGCTCTGAGAAGGCAAGAGAGGAAAGGGATGAAGAGATAGAAGAAACAGCTCTTCAGAAGCATGCCACATGCAAGCAGTTGTTAGTTGATCTAAGCCAAGAATTAAATGACAGAAGTCATATTATGTATAAAGAAATGCCATTCGTGTTGAGTCTAGGCTTAGAAATGAACAATGATCCATTGAAGTCCAAAATATATTGAAGCCCAAGGAATCAGCTGATATCAACCAACAGAATCAGTCCCACCTAAATGAAGCACCAGCCACCAGATCTGCAATCTTTTTGGTATCTTCCATTGACTTTATCTCTTTGATCATTCAAGATTTCTTGCAACATAGTATCCATTGCAGCTAGGCTCTCAGCTGCGTAGACTTTGGAGACAATGTTGCTAGTTAGTCATTCTTGGACTTAAGTCAGAGATATGGACTCTGCACTATTCACAATTGCCAAGGTGAAACCATCATACACATCCATCAAGAAATAAATGAAATAAATTTTTGTTAAAGTTACATAATAGAATTTTATTCATCTATAAAAATATTAAAAGTATGTTGTTGTCTACAAAACAAACAAACAAAAAAGATGGAACTAGAGATCATTCTAACAAAATGACCAAGAAAGGCAAATATCATATTTTCTCCCACATGTGTAATCTATTTATCTACATATCTAACTACACACACACACACACACACACACACACACACACACACACACACACA
>JANHMN010000001.1:84503633-84515778 GCA_030674055.1 Rhabdomys pumilio
ACACACACACACACACACACACACACACACACACACACACACACACACGACATAAAGGTAGAAAAGGGATACAAGAGAATAACTGAGATATAGACAAACAAGTGTTTTTATGCACAGAATTTATATATCTATCTATCTCTATCTCTATCTCTATCTCTATCTCTATCTCTATCTCTATCTCTATCTCTATCTCTATCTATCTATCTATCTATCTATCTATCTATATACATGTATTATTTAATTCTTTAATACTTTCATTTCCTTATAAGATAGATAAACATATCTATTTATCACAGTTTTAATATGTGGATCTCAAAGCTCTCCACTTCTTTTACATTTTTTTGTATGAAGAGTAGAATGGTTTTCCTACTCATGGATATAGCGCTCTGCCTGCTTTCACTAGTAAAATATGGGGCAAGTGATAGTATATGACATCTATGGTTAGATTGGAATGGCCATGAGGTTTTTACCCACTAGTATAGGGCAGTTCACTTTGGGAGATTTCCACTGTCTTGGGGAATGTGCCTACCAGATATTGCCATCCCAGAAAGTATCACCCAGGTGCTCTGACCAGCAGCCTCAGCTGACTTCCCAGACACCATCAGCTGCCAACTGAATGATTATTTGTTATTCCTCATATCTGCCTACTGTACAAGACATCGCCAAGTCAGCCCTGCATGCTCACAACCTGCTCAGATTCAAATCGCCAAGGTTGTGATTTAAATAACTCATTGCCTTATTGTGACCATTACGTTTGGGGTTATTTATGAATCATACTAGTAACCAAAACATTATGGATACTTTTTCTTAGAAACCTATTATAAAACGTGTGAAATACTTAGAATGTTGACTATGTATTAAATTCAACAGATATCAACATCAACTTTACTGCAGCCTGGTTACAGAGTAAAATGCAGACTTTCTGTGTATCCTCTCCTTTCAAACACTAAGTATCAAGGTAAATACTAAGTATGCAACATTGTGTCATGTATTAAGTAGTTGCCAAGGATACATGCCTAGCATATTGAATTGTTGTTTTCAAAATTTCTTATGTCATCATCTTAAATTTATCCAATGGAATTGACGTCACAAAGTGATTAGACATCATCCTTTTTAAAGGAAACAGGAGCAAGCTCTTCCTCAGCAGCTAGGAATCTTACATGCTTCCTTCTTCTCTGTGAACTAGTTTCTTCTCACCACAGTCCATCACTCCAACTACATAACATTTGGTTGCTTCATAATCTTTTACCTATGACCTTATGAAATATCTCTAAAATATAAAAAATAGTAAACATCTCAATTTTGTGCCTATTTTAAAATATAGGAATTGAATTATCATGACAACAAATTACTGTACATAATTTATCAAAACTGGATTTGATATATTTTGATACCTTGGTGCCTAACTAATAGCAAACTAATTTCACTACATAAAAATATTATATTATATCAGATCATATATCATATTATATATTTTATTACTTTTTGAGAATTTCATACATGCATAATATATGACTGTATTGTAATTTTGTGTTCTCTTTAGCCCACATTCCTCCCCTTAACTTCTTCCAGACTCATCCTCACCCTTCCGACTTTCTTTCTTCATTTTCATAATCTAACTGAGCCTAAATCATGCTGCTCACATGAATGGACATCAAACCTATCACTGAAGTGTGACCAAACTACCAAGAACCATACCCCTAAAGAAAACAGATTATTTGTCCCCTAGAAGCCATCAATTGTCCAAAAGCTCCTCAGCTAGGGGTAGGGGCTTTTGAACCTCCCTCTCCAAAATGCTGGAAAGTCAACTGGCTTGACCTTTACAGGGTTTGTGCAGGAAGCCACAGCTGCTGTGAGTTCATGTCCTGCCTGGAAGGCACTGTTTCCTCCTGGATCTCTGGATCTTACCCTCTTTCCCCCACACCCTCATCCCCACCCCCACTTCCATAACATTTTCCAAGTCTTGGGGAAGCATTGTGATATAGACATCCTATTTATGACTGAGCACTCTGAAGCACTCACGTACTTCATACCGCTGGGGTTTTCTACATGATTGCTATCTGGTAAACAAAGAAGCTTCTCTGATGAGGACTGAGAGTTGTCTTGATCAAAGGGTGTAGAGTACACATTTAGAAGGCAGTTTGACACAATGTCCATTTAGCAAAATAATAGGAGTAGATTTACACCTATGATTTATGAGCTCTCCAGCCATTGGTTCTTGGTAAAATTGAGAGTACCAGACATCTGTTTCCTCATACTGAGTAGGCTTTCACTTCACCATAAAGTGATTGGTGCCACAATTGTACTCATGGACATATCTTGTCAGGCCAGTCATTATTGCGCATCACAGCGTCCACAGCTGGGGAAGAGTGTTGATGACTTTTGTCTCCAAAAGCCTACATTGTACTTTCTGGTATTAAGAAAGCTGGCCAGCAAGAAAGATGAGTCCCAGTAAGTAACAGCTTGATTTCTCCATGTCCTGGTGCTACGTGGGGTATACTGTCTCCCAAGTTATTTGTCAGAGCTATCCTAGAGACCCTCAAAACAATACAAGCTATTACCATTTGTCTTGGTTACTCACCAAAACTTGACAGAAAAACCCTATTGTTGAAGACACTATCTAAAAATAAACATACAAACTCATATTTTTCTCTGACTTCATAATGAAAAAAACTAAATAACAATTCACATTTCTGATATATTATTCTTACCCCTCACACACTATGGTTCTTGCTATCTGGTAAAAAGAAATAAATCTGTTTCTTAGCCTTCCTCAAGATAGAGGAACGCCGTTTTGCATTATAACCTAATAAGTATTGTGAGGATACCTTTGATATTTTCTAATAATTATATCAGCTTACTGGATTGCATTGCCTCAAAGAGAACCTTATTAATAAAATCCACAAATACTGTTAATGACAAAATAAATGGTAAAAGTAAGTCAACAGTTATCTAACTATAAATGAAGACAGAGAAATCACTTAATTCTGCAAAAGCAAATGGGTTTTAATGGGCATCAGTCAGAGGTATACAGCTCTCAGTTCCATCTTATGTGAACATGTGACTTTGGCAAGTTATTTATTTTAAGTCCCTGTCTTAGTCAAGATTGCTATTTCTGTAATGAAACACCACGACCAAAAGCAACCTGGGGAGGAAAGGGTTTATTTGGTTTGGATATCCACTGAAGAAATCCAAAACAAAAACTCAAACCTGGCCAGAGCCTAGAGGCAGGAACTGATGCAGAGGCCATGGAGGGGTGCTGCCTACTAGCTTGCTTTTCATGGCTTGCTCATTCTCCTACTTTCTTTTCTTTTTTTATTGGATATTTTATTTATTTACATTTCAAATGTTATCTTCTTTCTTGGTTTCCTCCCTGGAAACCCCCTGTTCCATCCTCTCTCCCCCTGTTTCTGTGAGAGTGCTTCCCCACTCAACCACTGACTCATGCCTGCCCATCCAGTTATTACCCTACACTGGGGCATAAAGCCTTCACAGGACCAAGGGCCTTTCCTCCCATTGATGCCAGACATGGCCATCCTCTGCTACATATGCATCTAGAGCCATGGGTCCCTCCATGTGTACTCTTTGGTTGTTGGTTTAGTCCCTGGGAGCTCTGGGGGTTCTGATTGGTTGATATTGTTGTTCTTTCCATGGGCTGCAAACCCCTTCAGCTCATCCTACTTCTTTATAATATCCAAGACCCCCGTATCAATCATTGATTGATATCACTCATTGATTGATACGAGGGTCTTGGATATTATAAGAGAGAACTAAGAGAATGTTCTAGAGGCGTGCCTACAACCTGATCTCATGGAGGGATTTTCTCAAAAGAGGTCCGCCTCTCAGATAACTCTAAGTTTGAGTCAAGTTGACATACAACTATCCAACACAGTCCCCATGTATACAAAAAAACAAAAACAAACAAAAACAAACAAACAAACAAAAACATGCTTATACTGTTTCTATGAGAATTGTGGATACTTTGGATAAAGCAATTGAGACCTTGTAGGGCATCAATAAATATTCTTGCTATTATTATTGTATTATTTTCACTTCAACATCTAGAGTGATTTTTAGATGTGTCAAAACATCCACATATGTTTTTTTGTAACATTGAAGTATTTGGCCCATTTTTTAATAGTCTGATTAATAAAAACCACTTTGTGCGATGATTACCAGTTTTCATGCCAGTTCAGGTCATATCACCAGGGAGCTCCTGATTCTGCAGTGCCTGTGACCCAATTTAGGACACACTCTTTGAGGGCTGATCAGTAACAGGAAGACTGGGAATCTAGGCGTTTTTCTATAGAATATAGGGTGCCTAAATGCTGTGGCTAGTCAGGACACAAGTTAGGGAAGTTTAGGATCCAACAGGATCACTGACTACAGAACTGCCTACAGAGCCTCTATCTTTCCTAGAAGAGCCAGGAGACATTCTAGGCTTTCAGTTGCTGAAGGCACAGAGCTCATTAGCTTTCTTTTCTCACATCCACATAAACTGAGGGTTTTTTATTTAAAATATTTTGAGAACAGAATATTTTTTATTTCAGATTTTAGAATATTTGCATACAGATTAAAGTATAAATAATATTTATCTATGCCACACACACATACACACACATTTTATCAAAAGTTGCCTGAAGATAGTTTTATATAATATTTTTAGTATGGCTGCATTTTGGCCATGTTATGTATGGGATTTGCCATTTTTTTTTAATCATACTAACTTCAAAAAGCTTCAGATTTTGGAACATTTCAGCTTTGGGGGTTAGATTTCAGACTAAAGATTCTCAACCTTCATTGTAAAAACACACAGTTTTGGATTCTCACAATGTGGTCCAAGGACCAGCTAGCTGCCCAAGCTTCACCTGGGAGTCTATTAGAAACACAGAATCACCAGCTTTACTGAGTAGGGCCTGTATTTTAATAAGCCCCCTCAGGTACTGCATTTGCACACTGAAGTTTGAAAAACAGGCTGCATATCTTAGGAAGCTGGAGAGTTTGAAGGGGTTGTACAGAATGGCAAATGCGTAATTCTTAAATAGTAAAGAGGAAACTGAGATCTCAAGGGGTTTGGTGACTCTCCTGAGTCCACCTCTCCAAAATGATTCCAAAAAATCCATGCATTGTGATTAACCCATATTTTTATGTAAAAAGTACATACTCTTCAGATATGAATTAAATAGCAGTTAAAAAATAAATATGGTATTTATGTAAGATTTTCTTTTCACTAATAGTGGCTATTGGGTTAGTACAAATCTGCCCAGGTACCTTAGATTAGGGAAAAGAACACACTAAAGATAAAGCTGAAACCAAGGTAAGCAAATTTCTATAATGCAGAAAAGGCTTCCATTGATAGATCAGGATCGCATGTGAACTCAATACCCAAGAGCTGCTTCCGCCCTGTGCCCATTTCTTGACACTAATGATGCTTTCTGTCTCAATATGAGACATTTCTGTTTATTCTGTGCCTAGAACTGACCACAGCATCCTCTGTTAGGTTCTTATGCCCCACTGTAGTTCTATTGCAAGTTTGTTTTGTTTTAATTGAAAAGTAAAAATAGGACACTGGCATTAATAATGTTTAGCAAACATTTTGTCACCAAACTGTTCTGGTTTTTTAAATGTAAATTTCAAAAAAACATCCAAATCTTTATTAAAGCTGGAAAGCTTGATTTGGTTACTGGAAATATAGTACTTTCAGCCAACATGCTGCCCATTCAGAGCAAGAGAGGACATGTAGACATGTTTCATCCTTGGTCAAGAGAAGGTGAGGCTACAGAGATTCAAAAAACTTTTGTCAGTAGATTGATGAGCTATGACAGAAAGAAACATTACACCTGAATTTAGGACTGTTAATCATTTCTGGAGATAATAACATCTTCTCATCTAAATACTACTCTCTTTTATATTTGGTTGTGAAACTAGCCTTTAATGGCTAAACTTTCCCTCCAACCCATAAATGCTACTCTCAACTCCCTGCCTCTAACCTCAGCAGATAGCTAAGGGTAAGCTGGTGTTGAGAATGTGCTTTGAGGATGGGAATGCCTTGACCAACACTGACAATGGAGAGAGAAAAGGCAAGGTGAGACTCAGGTTGAAGATTCCAGAATGAAAGGACAAAAGGGTGATCAAGGTCTTGTGGGAACGAGGTCTTAGGATACAGAGAATGGACTGCACAGTATCTACCTACTTGTCTACTGAGTGATAAACTGGCGAAGGATGGTGCAGACTAAATGGAGACTGTGGACTTTCCCTAACCGTGACCTTTGTTTTTCCTAAAGAGTAACAGTTGGAAGTCACTTCACTTCTGAGGTTGAAAAAGTCATTGGGAAGGCTGCATACTTGTCTCTAGCTGGAAACAAGTTGCGTGCCCAGAATGCTTTAAAGAGAATAAGGCTCAACTGAATGCTGTCTGAGGTAAGGGAACACATAAAGGAGTGTGAGGAACATAGGAACTAGTGGTGACCAGAAAGGGGAGAGAAGAAAGCTGAGAGCGTTCAAAGAGCTGTGAAAAAGATTTGCCTATCACGGACTGTAGTCGCAGAAACTGAGCCAGGAAAGAAGCAAGGGATAAGGAATCAACATTTGTCCTCTGATTCTTCTGCCATTTTCTCTCATGTAAACGCAGTCACAGACAAAGGAAAGGGACATCAGCTCTACTCTCTGAAGAGCCCCCCGCCCCCAAGAAAATCATAGTAAAGGAGTTGATGTACAGGAGCAATACTAACCAGCGGGTTGAACATGCTCAAATGGGCCACTGCTTGGCGATGGAAGATGGCTCGGTTGGTGAAGTACTTGTTGTGTAAGCATGAGGACCTGAGTTTAGAGTCCCAACTCATGATCCAGAGAGCCCTGAAACATCTGGTGGCATGTACCTGTAGCCCTAGAAAGAGAGAAAAGGACTGGAAGATCTATGGACCTGGCTAGCCAGTTACTGCAGATCGATTAGTGAGCACCGTGCTCAGTGACAGAACTAGTCTAAAAGAAATAAGGTGTTCACCAAGGAGGGCAACTACTGTCAGCCTCTATGCATATACCATAACTCACAGGTACACACACACATAAACACATGTGCACACACATACACACACACACACACACACACGCACATGCACATGCATACATACCTATAGTCATACACAAACATACACAGATACACACGTACATGCATATATATATATATATATATATATATATATATATATATATTCATACACGGATACATATACATACATGCACATATACATATTCTCATACACAGACACACACACACACACACACACACACACACACACACGGGTTGTAAAACCATGCCAGGAAGTTCCATAAGGTAGAGCAGGTCAAGACCTGGACACTCGGTGGGCACACACCCGAGACTTAGATGACTCCCAGCTTCCTGCCAGACTCCTGACTTGGAACATGTGCCATGCTTCTCACATAAAAGAGATGTGACCTGTGCTCACTTAATCCCAAAACAGAGTTCTCCATGCTAATGAGGTACCTAGAGGTTCAGAGGGCTTAGCCAATAAGCTTCTTTTCTCAGACATTCCTCCCTGCTGATAGTAGCATTTATGAGCTGGAGAGAAAGCTCAGACATTTAAGGCAAGTTTTACAATCAAAAATATAAGAAAGTAGCATTTAGGTGAGGATACATTATTATCTCTAGTCCTAAGTACAGGTGTAAGTATAGAGAATCTGTTGGGTTTGGTGGGCCAACAACAAGCCAACAGAAAAATAAATGAACCAAGAGGAGACACAAGATTCAGAGACCTCCCTTGTTCATACGTTTGGAAGTCCCATAAATGTACTAAACTGAAATCTGTAATATAAATGCAGAGAATTTATATTAAATCTATGATGCACATCTGTGCAGGCCCTGTGCTTGCTGTTTCAGTCTCAGTGAGCTCACATGAGCTTTGCTCAGTTGTTTTAAAGGATCTTGTTCTCCTGATGTCCTCTGTCCCGCTGTCTCCCTGATTCTTCTGTCTCCTCTTCCATGGGGTTTCCTGAGCTCTGGGGAGGGTTTTGTTGGAGACATTCCATTTAGAGCTGTGTGTTCCAAGTTCTCTCTCCCTCTCTGTGTAGTCTGGCTGTGGAGCTCTGTATTTGTTTCCATCTGGTAAGGAAGAAGCCTCTCTGATGATGGCTGAATAAGGCACTGATCTGTGAGTGTGGCAAAATATCATTAGAGGTCATTTTATTGTTACTTTTTTTTAAAGACAAGTAGTGTTTTACCATAGATGTCTGTGCTATCTGCTTTCTGGTTCTTGGTCACCTAAGCAGTGTCAGGTATGGGATTCATCCCATGGAGTAGGTCTTACATCAAATCAGACATTGGTTGGTTACTCCCATAAGGTTTACACCACTATTACCCTAGCATATTTTGTAGGCAGGAAAGATTTTAGATCAAAGATTTAGGTTTTGGGTTGGTATTTACATTTCTCTTTTGGTATCCTGCAGAGGAGCTTCCTATGTGAAAGACACTAGAACATGGGGTGGGGGGTGTGAAGGCTCTATGTAGGCACCAGCTTGATGTATTTACATTCAATAAGTTGTGTAGGTGTTGTCTTAAGTAATGGGGCCTTGCTGACAGTTTGTGAACAACAACCTATTGTCTTAGAAAGAGCCTGAGTTGTTTGGAGAGTTCCTTGGGACTTTTTCAACCAACAACTCAAGTGGATGGAAACCAGTCCTGTTACTGGAAGCTTCCTTGGTGACAAGCGATAGTCATTTGGAGTTCTGTATCCCTCATTATTTGGACACTTCATTAAGATTACCTTCATATATCATAGGAAGTTTCCACTGTACTAGGTTTTCATACAGCCCCTCAATGGCCTTCAATTATAGCTGCTACGCTCCTCATTTCATCTCCCATTCCCTTCCCACATTGTCCTCTTGTTCTTGGTGTCCCCAACTCCATTTTACACATAAAATCTATTCTATTTTTTTCCTTCTAGAGAGAGTCATGTGCCCTCCCAGTCCCTTCCTCTATACCTAACCTCTCTGACTCTATGAACTGTAGCTTGGTTATCATTTATTTAATGGCTAATATCCAGCTATAGATGAATATAAACCATATTTATCTTTCTGGGTCTGGGTTACCTCATTCAAGATGAGTTTTTTTCTAGTTCCATCCATTTTCTGCATAACTTTTTGTATTGGTAAAAAACCAATTCTCCCATTCCTTATAGACATCATATTAATTTCAATGTTTCTCTGGGCTCTGGTAACACTAGCGGCCATTTTACATAGGGCTTTGTATCATGGCATTGTAAATATGTCACTTGCATTTTACCATGCAAGGAATACGCACATATATCTAACAGAATTTCATGTATGTATGCCCTTCTACAGGATTGATATGGAGGCTGGAAGAGTGAATGGATGGCAAGAAGAAAGAATGGAGGAGGATGTCTGTTCCTACTGTAGTGCAAACCAAAGACTATAGGTGTAGCTCTACCTGCACCAACGGGGCTCTTAGAAAGAGCGAGTCAACTATGGACAGTGGGAGAAATGAAAATGCGAAGTTTTCATAGTTAGACAAGGAGAGTAGAAAGCGGAGAGGATAAGAGCAGTATTATCACTTTAGCCTCTCAGTTCAATCCTATCAGGTAGGTTTCTGATTTCAGAAAATAAAAGCCCCCATTTGTCCTTTATCTGGGTTTTATGGAATTTCAGTTGGTTTTTACGCATGTCTGTTGCTTCTCACCATGAGTGCTCTTCATTACAGAGACAAGGGTCCATGGCAAGTGCCTAGCTTGACTGTGCACTTGCCTGACATTCAGCTTCCATGCTGGGTTTAGACTGAGCCTCCATGGGCTACTCTGCAGCTCAGAAGAACTCATACAGTTACCAATCCTGAGTCCCTTTTAACTTGGGGGACACATCTCCACAACTCCATCAGCTTTTCTCTTTTCCCCAGACTCACTCCTGTCTCCTGTGGTCCTTCTACCTTTCTCCTGGAAGCTAATTCAGGTTAATGGAGCTGGATGGTAACAACACAAAGACTCATGGACATTTGAAGTCCTAATGCAACATTAACTTATAAGAACTGACCTGTTTCCTTAATTTTACAAATAAGTAAATAGCCAAGAAGGCTTCTTTCTTGTGGACACCAGCACCCAAAGTACTGAGAGCGAAGTAAAGGGACCTAATGGTGTATCAAGATCTCATCACGTGCCTTACCCTGTGGCCTTTTCTCACAACCATCTTGCAAAGTAGAGCCATTGTTGCTATTGTCAGATGGGGACTCAGGGTTCCAGGTTTTCTGTAGCTTGGTAGTAATTATTTAATAGCTGAGCTAGAATCCATGATGTGGTCCCTTTGCCTCCAAGCTTTCCTGACTTCTGAAAAGTCAACAGTGCTAGAGCTCTATTGCAAGTACAGAGTGAAAGGCTGAAGAGGGGGCTTTAATCTGATGTTCCAGGTAGACTCTACCTGGGACACACTGAAAGTTGGCCTTCCTGTGATCTGTCTATGCAGTTGTGACCTTTGGAGAAAATAGCACACCTGATGAGAGATGCAGAGTATTACAATACACTCATGGTCTCAAATGCCTCCTTCAGATAACACAGATGGGATGGGGAGAAAGAAAACAAAGGGCAGTTTCACAGTCAAAATAAGATGCTGCTGACTTCTGCAGAACAGTCTCCTTGGGATTTATCTAATGAGAACAGAGTCAAGTATTCTATTCTCTTTGCTCCTGACAGAATAATTTGGGTGGTCAGTTCAGAAGCATGAGAAGAAATTCTTCTGGGAACTATGCAAAATTTGGATTAACTTGAAAGAAAGTCCTGCCATCTCCTTGTGAAGAGCATATAGCACACACAGGAATAAACTCAGATGAACTACTCAGTACTCACTGCCACTCTATAGCCTGCTGTTCTCCTAGGCCTGGTGGGTTTAGGGGCAGTTATTAAGTAAGAATGAGGCAGACAAATATGGGGAGAGTACTCGTTTTAGGTTATACACAAGCTTCTCTTCTAATAATGCTCTTGTGAGTCCTTTACACACAAGTACTATGCACACTCATCTCTGTCTGAACAATGTACCTGGCAACTTTGAACTCCTATTTTTGTGTTTGGCTACATTCACAACCATCTCTGGCCAATTAGATAAATTTCTCCTCTAACAACCAAATAGACAATTTCTTTTCAAGAATATTCCCAATATATGTAATATAAGGGGTAAAGGACAGACTGGGGTCTCTAAGTAAACTTTTCAGGAGAATCCCTACTATATTATTCCTCTCTCTAATTGATACACACATGATGTTAAAAAGGTAAATTATGGGAAAGGACACCATAACAAAAATGATTATATGACCTCATTTGTCAAAGTAGCCAGTCAAACTACTGCCTTCTTAGTAAACAGCCCCTCCTTCCTTTGGACACAATAGCAAAATACTTTAGGGAATAACCAAGGACCCTTGGGTATCTTCACTCCTGTGGCTGCAGCTCTCTTGCAATGCATCTTCATCTTCTCTATTGTTTTAATTAAATAAAAATTTCTTGCTGCTTTTGCAAATATGTGTGAACTTTTTATTTTAGTTCCATGAACTAAGAATCAAGAAACATTCAACTGCCATTAACAGAGACACAACACACTGTTCCTCTGACTCCAGTAAAAGAATATCCCTGTTTCTATTGTCACTAACACTAGTTTACATTTACTGAGCACTACTTATGTGATAGCATCTTGTCAAGTATGTGTGCATCTTATTTAAAGACATAACGACTCTACAGAGTACCTAGCCCTATTACCTATGTGTTATAAATGAAGAATTAGAGCATTGGGAAGCTTGGCTAATTTGATAAACATCAGTTTTGTGCCTCCTTATAAAGCAGAGTAGAGTCACTCATATCTTCACACCAAGAAGAAAGGGGTGACCAGCCTTCTGACTATTATAAGCTCCACACCTTGCTAGGCAGTATGTTTTTTTTTTTTTTAATCACCTCTTCCTCATGACAAGCTTGATTTCTATGAGACCCTTTTCCTGCAAGAGTTGATGAACCAGAGAAATTAACCAACCCCTAGTTGGTGATTAAGTAATGATCTGTTACTTTGTCATTCTACTTGGACATCCCATTGATTTTTCACAGTTGTAGGATATTTCTTTTTGTAATTCTGTGGTCTAACCTAT
>JANHMN010000001.1:84515788-84547203 GCA_030674055.1 Rhabdomys pumilio
ACTTTATGGGCTATGCTGACATGCATAGAGTTTTAAATCCCCAGGCCCTGAGAAAGAGGGGCTAATAGTGCCACAACTTTTCCAAAGACTAATCACAGCTGAGTGTAGGTTCACCATTGTGGTCTCCTACCGGAATGGCCCATCAACTTCTGCTTCTAGCATCTAGCCCAAAGCACCAAACAGTTCCATGTTCCACCTGCAGAACAAAGGCCTAAGAACCACACGGTCAGGATTAGTGCAGCAATTGTTTTCACTTCTTGGTACCAATTTCTCTCCTAGTTTGTTTTCTTGCTATTGTGACAAAATATCCCCAGAAAAGCAAAACAAGGGAGAAAGGGTTTATTTAGACTTTTGGTTTAAGGATATATTTCATAATAATGAAGTCAAGGCTCAGGAGGCTGACACAGCAGGTCATACCACATCCACCATAAGGGAAGTGAGAGCCATATGTGGCTTTCAGCTTTCAGCTGGCTTTATTCATTTACATAGTTCAGGATGCCAGACAAACTGGCGCCATCCATGGTGGCAGGTCTTCACACTGCAATAAATGCAGTCAAGATAATCCTTGACAAATAGAACTGGAAGCTCATGTCCCAAATATGAATTTAGTGATTCAATTCTAAATTCTGCTAAGTTAATTAATTATTACCATTTTTCTCCTTCTTCCTCCTTTCTCTCTTTTTCTGTCTCCTTGTGCGCTCTCTCTCTCTCTCTCTCTCTCTCTCTCTCTCTCTCTCTGTGTCTGCGTGTGCGTGTGCGTGTGCGTGTGCGTGTGCGTGTGCGTCTGCGTCTGCGTCTGCGTCTGCGTCTGCGTGTCTGGCCCTGCAGTCCTTAAATGAATAGATATTCTGCCTTGACCTCCTAAATATTCTGGGATTATAAGTTGTATACTCTCATACCTAGGTATAATTTGTTCTTAGTCAAAGTAAAACAATAGCTAACATGGGCATGCTTTAGCCCTGTGACTTGCAAACCTGCGACCTTGATATCCTGTGATCAGAAGAGAAACATATGGGTAGATTACATAAAAGGTTATTATACAGCAGGCTGGAGTGGACTCATGGAGAGTCTGACTAGGGAGTTCACTCTGTAAATATCAGTATGTGTTGCAGTTTTTTACGACACAAAAGAAGATCAAACAGATTTGTTCCTTAAATTGATAGTTAGGGATAAGATTGAACTTGGTAACAAAGTGGATTGGAGAAAAAGGTGAGAAAGTAGACCCAGCATTTGTGATTATGAGTTTCCCAAGACATAGAACAGATGCTACATAGAACAGATCCTGACGGTTTGGACAGGACTGGGGAAGAGGAAAAGTATGAATCTGGAAATGCAGAGAGAAGGTGCTAAACAGCTGGACTCTGATGCTCCAGCAGCCACAGGACACTGTCTACTCTTGGTAACGTGGTATTGACCTCTGAAGTACATGCACCTGAAAGGTTATAGCACTGGTGAGCCGCAGATTGTATGGGCTAATTTTAGACTTCAGAGGCCACATTAGGAATTTAGAAATGAATGAATAAAATAGTTGTCTATGTTCTGTTTTAATAGTGTTCATGTTTCCAATTGACTGAAGAGTTCTCAGAGTGAGACTAAAGAAACATTCACCCCAGAGTCAGAAGACATCACAGAACAAGTAAGAGCTTTAATCCTGAGCACTTGAAGCTGAAAAGGCATTAAGGGATCACACATACTGAAAGGGGAGAGAAAATGAGAAGCATAATAATTTCTGATCTCACCATTAGCATTTGAGTACAAATCTTTGCTATTTGCTGAAGAGCAGGCTTGTCTTACTGCTTTAATGAATTCATAGTCACTTAGAATTTCAGCTAAGCTCCTTCCTCTCTTTCCAAGCTGGATTTTACTGAGAGTGAAGTCATTGTCTCTAATCTAATCCAGCCTCAAAGTTTGGTGGAATGGACTTCATCTTGTATAATTACTGATCTTTACGGATATGTTATTGGTATTTAAGGCTCACCTGTGTGCTGACCCATTGAGAAACACAAACCTTGGGGTATATGCTGAGGATGATATAACTATGTCATGTGGTAGTTTATCTTTTGCTATTTGGGAATTCAATACTGATTTCCTAGTGACAGCACCACTTTGCAAACCCACCAACAGTGAATGAGGGTTCCCTTCTCAAAAAAATAAGTGAAAAAAATTAAAAAACAAAAGAGAAATACGTGTTGGGATAGAAGAGCCAGGCTATTTTTGGGAACACTGAACAAGTGACCAGTTGATGGTCTGTGGGCCAGGCACACAAATAAACATCCATATATTTCTCTTCTGATCACAGGATATCGGGTTTACAGGCTGCAGTGCTAAATCATGCCCATGTTAGCTATTGCTTTACTTTGACTAAGAACAAATATCATTTTATATTAATAATCTGTAAGCAAATGATGTACACACTATCTACAACTGTAATAGAAACAGGCATGTTTTTGGCCTAATAAACTTTTGCAGGGGGTGGAGTTTGAATCTGTTTTTTTTTTCCCAACATAACATTTTTATTGGTTCTCTGGGACTTTCAAATCATGTACCCCATCTTATTTCATTATCAGACATTCCATGTCCACCTCCCCACCCTTGTGGCCTGACCCCTCCAAAAATAAAAATAAGAATAAAAACAAGTTCAATTTGTGCTTTCTATATACTAACTGGAGCGCTGTCAAACTCTCAGTGACCTGTCCCTTAAATTGAACTGAGCCCTTCCTCTTCCAACAACACCCCACCCCACATGGCATCAATGTGGAGAACTACTCTTCAGCACCCCCATCACATTTTTAAATGTGGCTTCTTGTCTAGGCTGTTACTCTTTTTGAGGGGAGGGGAGGTTGTCACAGAAGCCTTCCATGTCCCTCCCTCTTAACTGTGTGCCTGCAGTCATTGATATCTCAGCAAAGTCAGTGAGAGCATGGAGCATGCGCCTCCATATAACTTTTGGACACAGCACAGACCAGAAAATGGCCCCTTGCTACAGCAGGACCACAGACCCAGAATAGGCCCTCTTCGGTGTCTGCCTGGTCCACAGATACCTACATGGCCTCCGGCTGCAACACAGATCACAGATATCCAGATGACCTTCAGTCATAATATGTGCCACAGCTACGTCAGGGCCTGGCTGGGTAGGATATGGCCTAGCTGGCTCTTCTGCCTCATGCTTGCCCAGACTAACAAAACTCTAAATGCATTTTGACACTAATATTTCTAGGGCGTCTCAGAGAGACTGTCAAGAGAAACTGAAATCAAGCAGATTTTGGGGGGAAAATAGCTATAATCTTGTAGGTTTGAATTAGCAGCATTTTCTTAAGTCACAGATGAGCTCACTCTACATATGCTATCAAAGTGTTAAGTCTGCAACTCTGAGATCTGAGTAGACAAATAAATGATGCTTCCAGTGATAGGGAAAGATGTCTTCAGAGCTGTGGTAAGTATACTTTTGAAAAACTACATTGAAAAAGACAAAGCTGTGTGGTTCATAGGACTCAAGGACTACTTCCTTAAAAGCCAAACCTTAATTGACAGGTACAGTAAAATCATCAAATCCCTATACTTCTTTAGAGTAAAGGGAACTGGTTCTTATCACCTCACCTCTGCTATGTATATACCATGTTTCTACATTTTATAAATTAAGAAGCTTTTATATACTGCTATAGTGCTTGTTGGCCATGCCCCAAAATGTCAATTTCAGCACAGGTGAATTTACCAAAACACTTTAATAAAGTGTGGTGACACATGCCTTTAATCCTAGCACTTGAAAG
The DNA here is from genome assembly GCA_030674055.1 of Rhabdomys pumilio. NCBI lineage: Eukaryota > Metazoa > Chordata > Mammalia > Rodentia > Muridae > Rhabdomys > Rhabdomys pumilio. Next base: position 84,519,556 of record JANHMN010000001.1, read on the forward strand.
ACAAAGCTAGTGGATCTCTGTGACTTTGAGACCAGCCTGGTCTACACAGTGTGTTTCAAACAAGACCCTGTTTCAAAAAAAATGAAACAAAACAAATAAAAACAAAAATAATTTCACAAGACTCCATACTCCAGCAGAAGACAGATTATATTATCACTCTGTTGCTGGCCCATGGCCTCTTCTACTCCCCTGGGAGACTCCAGCCATGAAGCTTGTCTTGAAAGTAAAGTTTTGCAGCATTTTCTGCCTTGTATTACTTGGACCTTGTGCTTTTAAAATGTTTTATTCATTATTGCTCTTATATATTGCTTTCCGTTGGTAATTTTCCACTTTGTCACTTTTATGTGCTTTAGGCCAACTGAATGCAAATAGTGCTGTGTGTGCATGTGTGTCCTGGAGAATCCAGTTTCTACTGATAAAACCTGTAGCACATGTACTTTATTATTCAAAATGTTTATACTAGAGCCTGGAGAGATGGCTTCTAAAGGCACCTGTACTCATATAAGCGTCTCTCTCTCTCTCTCTCTCTCTCTCTCTCTCTCTCTCTCTCTCTTTCTTTCTTTCTCTCACTCCCCCACACACAGACACACACTCTTTCTCAAAATAATATAAATAAATATTAAAATTAAAAAAAACCTTATGGAAGAACAAGGCACGGTGACGGACAGTTAAAAGCCCTCCGTAGGAAGTGCCTTCTCAAGAGGACAGCACAGGCTGTACACTTAGGAGAAAGGAAGTCTCATAGGAGACTATTGTACAAAACAAGATTAATGGAGCCAAGAAAGGAACCAACCCACTTCCCAGGAATACTCTCATCTGATGACATTTGGGTCAGTTAATTTTCTGTGATGAAGGGACTGTGCTATGCTCCTCAAAGTGTTTAGCAATATTCCCGAACTCTAGCTCCAGATACTAACAGTTTCTTTTATCACTTTATTACTAAATAGTGTCAGGGGTACAGGGATAAAAAACCTGAGCTTGAGGAAAGTGGTCATGGCTTATCTAACACACAACCACTAAGTCTTTAAAAACTATTAATACAAATTGATTGATTGATTGATTGATTGATTGTGCATGGTGGGGGCACACATGTGTCCTGGCATGTATATGGAATTTAGTGCAGTTGGTTCTCTCTTCCCATCATGTGATGCCCTGACATTGTACTCATGTCATCAGGCTTGGCAAGAGGTGACTCTATCCACTGAGCTATCTGTCCCACCTTTATTTTCTTGCAGCAATCTCTGTGCTACTGTGTCACCTCTCGGTACTCAGAGAGTGAGCTACAGCCTTAGTACATGAAACAAAATTGGAAATGCAAGGTTTCTGATGCTGTACTGGCCAGTCATCCTCATGTCTAACCCTGGCTGAGGTGAATATCACAGTGGAAGACAGAATTCACTCAAGTGTCATCAAGACCACATACAGTCACCTGGGTAAGACACCACACAATTCCAGAGGGTATTGTGCACACAAACTACAATGGGAAAAGAAGTCCTGGCACTGTACAGTGACACAAGCCTGAGGTGTTATCATGTCTCAGACATTTGTCCTCTGTCTGTTAGCGAGCATCTTAGGAGGATAAAGGAATAAACTAGCAAGCAGACTATCAAACAATATATAGGAAGTCATGAGTCACTATTTCAGCTTTAATAGGCAGTATCCAGATGGTATTAAATCCTCCAGAGATAAAGCAGATTTCAAATCTGAGAACTCTTTTTACAATTTTTCTTTTTAATATTTCTATACTTTTGCAAAGACTCTTGAGTATCTTTTAAATCTAAAGATGATATGCAGCCTTGGGGCGAGCTTGAACTTCTAAAAAGTATGTCTGCCCTTCAGCATGCTCTTGAGAATCTGATTCTATTTTCTAGTCATTGATTGGACACAAAAGTAACCTTTCTTGTTCCAGAATGTTGTAGTCACAACTGACAAACTGAGATGGGAGTTGTAGAGTGAAAAATTATAAAGACCATTTTATAAAATATATACAGGCTCACTAGTTCCAAGAAAGCAGAACTGAATATAAGATTCCAGGCCTTTCACTGCCCCGGATACATTCCTCAAGCCTCAGGGAAGAAAATCCACCTGTGGGTGGGGTAGGCCCAAAGCAGGAAGACACATTCCTGGCCACAAAGAAAGATGCAAGACATCTAGGTGGTTCCAAGAACTAGCTAACTTTCCACTGATCTTGGTTAACCCCCCTCCCACCTTGAGGTCTTTTCCAGTGTTACAGCTTGCTGAGTTCAAATTTATAAAACAACCAATCACGTGTAACCGCACAAAAATACAACCAATCATGTGTAACTACGTGAAAATTCCTTCCTTTTCCTACCCCTTACTATAAAAAGCTCCTTAGCCCACCACTCGGGGTCAAACTGTACTCCTGCAAGAGTGTGCAGTTTGAACGCTGGCTGCCAGCTCTCTTTCCTAATAAACCTCTGCTGATTGCATCCAGGTACGGTGTCTTGGAGTTTGTGAGTGTTCGTGACTTCCTGAGACTTGAATAAGGGTCTCCCGAATTTGGGAGTCTTCAGGAGTGTGCATACATGTTTCAAAGAAATAAAACCACAACACAGGAACTATTCAAATGCGCACACAGCAGTACAATTTGAGCTGTGTGAAGATTTGAGAGCATTTCTGGAGATATTGAGGGTGTCTTTCTTCTACTCACTTTCACATTTTAAGAGACCCTTTAACAGATGTGCTGGAGAGCACTACTGTTCTCATGATACAGTGCTATGCCTGAGGATCATAAAGGCTCTCCCTCTGACCAAGAACAAGAACAAAGTCTAATGACTGGATGGTAAAAGAACATGAAAGATTATGGGAGCTTTTTTCAATTTTTGCAAGAGAATTGCTTGCTTTTAGCTTAAGGGTAGATGTTCTAACTATAAAAGCAAATATATGATGATTTTTGAAATATTTATTAAAAAGATAATGACCACTTTGTCATTCTTTTCCTAATTACATAGCATGTTGGATATTGATGAGACTACATCATATACCCTATACTAGCACAATCATTTAGAAACCTAGAAATATTTTAACAGTAATATACCCCTGTAGAAGAATGTTTTATAACTGGTGAACTATTATCTCATCAGCTATTAGATTTTTCTTGTCTCTTCTACCAGTATTTAGAAACCTTAAATAGAACTATAAAATTTAAAAATTTGAATTCTCTCAAAGACCATGGCTGCAAATTAAAAACAAATCAGTTTAAAATACTGACATTTGGTGAATAGGAACAGGTAAGATAGAAAATTGTATTCTCAATATTTTCCTATACTGAAAAAAAAAATCATGTTTCAACTTACTTCTCAGAAAGAATTATATCAATTTATCTGTCTTTAGTAACAGAAGAATGTACCTATTGTTGAGGGCTTTACATTAAACATATTTACTTTTTAATTTGCATACATACGTAGGAATTATTCATTCACTCTCCTTGCAGCAGAGAAGGCAGGATCCCAAAACAAACAAGAAAATTAATTTGAAGAATTTAAATTCTCAACTTCAAGTTAAAAAAAAACAAAACAAACAAACAACAACAAAACCAGTGCTTTAAAATCAAAAGAAACAGCAACCTGGAAGACCAATTAATTCCCTGCTTGTGCAGAGCTGCACCTTTAGAGAGGTGAAAGAATTGCATGCCAAAGATCACGATGTGGGAAGTCCTGGAACACAAATCCAAACCTCGATCTGGAGGGTACAGAAACATGGTGAGACCCCCTGAGGGTGCAAATGAGTCCTCTCTATGCTGGGCAGGTACAGAAGAGTACTATATGGTCGGCCGCATGATCAGCTAAAAAAGTAGCAACTTCCACAAATACTCCTGAGAAGTGAGGACGGTATTTGGCTGCCTTCCAATGACTTCTGAAAGATACTCCAATGAGAGCTGAGGCTGGCTCAGCTGTTGAATAGAAGGCTCTCTATTGGCTAAGGACAAGTGGGTTGTAGCAATATCCAAATTAAGGTGTGTGTGTGTGTGTGTGTGTGTGTGTGTGTGTGTTTAATAGAATCCTTGAAAATTACTAAAATATGTAGCATCTGCATTAAAATTGGTCTGATACTGTGGGTTGTGAAAGATAATAAACAGCCTTTTCTTATGTGACTCTACATCATGAGTTACTGAATCTCACTACTTGAACAAATGATGTTTCTGCTGAGAGAGCTGTCTTTCCATTGCTACTCCAGCAACAAGCTCCCCTCAGCCAACTAGATAAATAATGCATAAAACACTCAGACTCTTCTGGAAAAGCCAACTAGGCTCAGAGTCATTCCGGATAACCTTACCTAGAGCACAACGCCAACTAAAGAAACTCTATAGCTTGGGCCTGGTAGAAGGTCCAATTATAGCCAATGGGGAGGCTTGTTGCTTTCACTGGCAAGTATTTCTTTATTTGTGGTAGCCCCCAACCCTTTGACTAGTGTCCTCTGGACCCTGAATGACTCCACAATTCAACTCGAAAATTACAGCTTAGTAGATCTACGGTCTTAAGGACATTTTACTCGAATGATCTTCTTTTAGGGGACTCAGGAACATGTGATCACTTGATCAAAGCCACAAGAAAATCCATGGCAAGGTAGAATTAGAACTCAGGACTGCCAAACTCTAGTCTAAACTTCTGCACAGAAATTCTGTCCTCTTTCCCTAACCTTTCTTGGTTGGTTGGAAAGGGAAGGGGGGTCCCTGGCAAAGGGCAATAGCATCTTGGCTGTGTGTATACTGTGACATCACAGTTTTGTGTGACCCCTGAATCTGGGGGATGTTAACTGTCCTCTAGATGCTCAAGTAATTCATAGAACATAATTACTAATGCCACATTTTTTTCATTAAGCTATTGACTCATCTAAAAGAAAACCTTTTTGATCTATCTGCAGATTAGTAGCTGGATTACAAAGCAACAAAGTCCATTTAATCAAGATATACTCTACTGTCTCTTTTTGAAGTAACCCAAAAATAAATAAATAGGAATTCTTACTTATTTAGTATACCAGAAGTCTAACTTTTAATGGCTAAGCCATCTTTCAAGCCAACATTAATCTCTCAATGGACACTTCTTGATGATAGTAATGGGAGAAACAATAAAGTTTTGTAGTTTATTTTTCAGTGTGAAAGATAGATATTTTCTACAGAGCACAAATCTTAAGAAATTATTCATCCTCAAGCTACTAACTCAGCCCTTAAAAGGGATGAGGGAATCCATTACTAAATGTAACTGTTTGGGTTTTCTGTCTGGCCCAGTTCCTGAATAATGACACAGAGGATTATTTATTTATAAATTAATATTGAGGCCTTAAGCAAGGCTTGTTCCTGGCTAGCTTATAATTCAGTTAACCCATTTATACTATTCTATGTCTGCCACATGGCTGGATACCTCTTCTCAGTTTCATACATTCTATTTCTTCCATATCTCGGCAGTGAATCTCCCTTGCCTGACTTTCCCAGAATTCCTCTCTCTTTCTCCCTGTCTGCCAGATGTTCCACCTTCTATTCTCTCCTGCCTTGCTATAGGCTATTCAGCTTTTTGTTGACAGGTGATGCTCGTACACACTTCACAAGAGATTATCCCTACATAAATAGTTTTACAACCTACTTATTAAAAATACCAGTGGTTTTCAGAATAGATTTCCACATGTGATACAAATATTTTACATGAAGGTCTAGGATTTTGTTCACTAACTGTTATGCATTTTGATGGTTTTGATATTCTAGAAGAATGAGCTAGCTCATTTTTAAATGATTTATAGAATCTTACAAATTACCACACTGTACTGTGCATTAATCTGAAACCCCAGAAACTGACTTATCCCCCTTTGTGAGACATCAGTGTCCTGGGGTGTGCTTAAAGTCATGGAGTTAATTATCCCTAGAAATAGAAATAGAGCCCATGACTCCTGACTCCCAGAATATATGGGGCTAATCACTCCACAAAGTTTATATTAAGCATTTAATCACCAATGTCTGTGAGTTTTCATTACATGAAGATTTCAGTAAAATTATTTCTAATAAGCAATCACACCTTCTAATTAGACACATTTAGCTTCAGAATCTATAGGCTTTGCCAATGACTTTCCTCCTGGTTTTTAAGATGCCACAGTCACAGTGTACAGAGTAGAGAACTTAGGTTATGGCATTAGATAGGACAGGAGTCTGAAACTTAATTCTGCTACCAGCAATACAAGTAAATTACTTGAGATGTCTAAGTCTCTGGAGCCTCTATTTTCTGTTTTTCTTCAAAACTTTATAATTTTTATAAATTTTAGATAAGCTACAAAACTGATATCCTTGCAGTTTCCTAAAATGTTTCTACAAGATATGCCCAAACAATAAAGAAGTACTTCAATTTGTTTTACACACACACACACACACACACACACACACACACACACCTTAAAGACAAGTACAAGATGAATTTTTTAACAGATTACTGAATCAATTGAAAGCCAACAACGACTGAGTCAACAGGTTTCAATTTTACGTTAACATCCAATGAGAAGCTGAATATTGAAAATAATGGTTTTTCTTCTCCCCTTCCATCCTACCAGATTCTGAAAACTGATTCCAAAATGATTTACAAAACATACATATAAAATTTAAAGATATAATTTGGTTACAGTCTCTCAAACGATTCCCCAGCCTTACCTTTCCTATAGTGTTCTGAGTACTGTTCTGAGTACTGATTCATGTGCACTCTATTCACAGTGCTCTTCCATCAAGACAATTTGAACAGAGACCCTGGCTTGTAACATTGAATGCTCTCTGAAAATTTAACACCCTCTGCCATGTTCTGTATAAAACAAGAACCACACATTTACTATACAACTTTAGCACTAATCATTCGCTTCCAGTAAATTTCTTAACAATAATCTGATAGCTAAAGAGTGCATAGCAATTCCACAGCAATTTGTTTACTGATCACCCAATTTATATCCATCCTACACAGCGTATACTAAAGAACATAAAAGACCTCTTATGTTCCTTTCAGATCATTCCTTTGTTGCCACAAAGGGGTGGTTATCCCTCTTAAAGACCATATGCCCTTGGGGGTTCTCTCAGTACCATGCAAGTTCTTGGTAGGAAATGGCTGCAGACCAAATCTCACAGTCAGTTATGTCTCGAACACCTATGGAAATCGTGGTAACTAATTTCCACATTTCTTCAAAAGCAGTGTGAATTACATTAGTTATTGGTCTCAATTGGTAATTACTGACTTTAAGACATAAGTTTGTGACAATTTTTAAGTCTTAAATAGAAAACATAAACAAGCATTGTGGAAAAGACCATTTTCAGAGCTGTGAAGGGATTACAAGCTTCTCTAACCTATACCTCAGGCACAGGATAGTTTTTTCAGGTTTGCAAAGGACAAAGAATATATATATTTTTCCTTTTTTTTTTTTTTAAATAGAAAGAGCCTCTTTACAAACTATTATGTTTAGAGTACAATTTTTAAAAGAAACCAAGTTTGCTGTTAAGATAGGATTTGTTAAATTTTTTTCTTACCCCTCTCTCACCACCACCCCTTCTTCAGCACTGGACCCAGACTCCCAAATGGCTGCTATATCCTTAAACAATTTTTGAAGTATCCAATGTATCTTGAAATGCCATGAAGTTTGCACTACTTGGTATTTGTTTATTTTTTGAAAACTGTTTATTCTTTGTAAGTTTCCCATCATGCACTCCAGTCCTGCTCATCTCCTTATCACCCCATAGCAGTCCTTCATTCTTGCAATCTTCCTCCCCAAAATCACACACACACACACACACACACACACACACACACACACACACACGCCCACACATACACATACTCGAAAGATAAAAGAAATCTCATTGTGGAAGCTGTAGTGTGTCACAGAATGTCCCAGAGTATATCCCTCGGTCCACACATCTTCACTTGCAAATGTTTATTGTAATGAGTCATTGGTCTGGTTCAAGGTCTCTGACTTCTGTGATAACCATCAATATTGAATCCTCACCAGTACTCCTGGTTGTCCCGATTTTCCCTGTATCATGGAGATCGTTAGAACAGCATAGCTGGCCCTGTCATGAGTGCCAACGGTTAACAGATGATATAGATTTGGGGATGGGCCAATTCAGAGCCTTGGATCTGAGCTTGGGTGCTAGCTGAGCTAGTCAGCAGGCAGGCTCTCCCTTATTTGTACCACCAGGGTAGCTCTGTAATACTGCTTCAGCTAGGCCACCAGATGCTACCACTGGCAGGAGGCAGGGTCAGCGCTCCTGCTCTCATGCCCTTAAGCTGGCTCACCTAACCCAGTCCTCCAGAGCCACCTCCACTGTGCTGTCCAGGAAAGATGGGGGGCACATTTTCTCAAGTGCTGCTTCCTTTGATGGGTTAAGATAGCTCTTCTCTCACAGCCTTGGGCCTGACTAACCCATTCCTTCACCATCAAGACCTGCTCCACTGTGTTGCACAGATAAAGTGCAGGCTCAGATCTCCTATGCTACAGCCAGTGAAGGGGCAGGGCTAACTATCCTGCTTTTATGTCCTCAGGGCCATCTCTCCTGACTACTACAAGTTGTGAGGGGTAAGTGTGTGTGGTATCACCCCTGTACTCGAGCCATCTCATGGCAGTCAAGAGGCATGGCCAGCTCTCTCTTGCTCTTGCCCTCCAGGCTGGCTCACCTACAATCCCACTGCCAGGGACAGCTCTACTGTGCTGCTCAGTCGAGGTTCAGGGCCCACTCTCCTGAGTGTTGATGTTCTCATGACCCTGGGGATGGTGGGGTAAGGGGTGGGACTGGGGACAGATGGACATCACCCCTGCACCCATGCTACCTCATGGCAGATTAGTGGATAGGCCCACTCTCCCATGCAATCACCTTCAGGGCTGGCTCACCTACATCACCACAACTAGGGTCAGCTCTGCTCTGCCATCCAGGCAAGAATCATTCATTTTCTTATCCAAAATTATACTAATCAATGCCAACTTTAGTAAGGTTAAGACAAGCCCCAAAGGTGGTTACCTAGAGTTGAAGGGATTCTCTTAATATTTGAAAACTATCAGTTTTCTGGCCTATCTAAACCAACGATTTTATCCATTCATCAAATACTTACTAAGCTATCATCTATATGCAGATGCTGGGGATTCAACAGTGAGCCTGATCGAGAACATCCTGCTCTCCTTTGGTTGACCCTCTTGGAGTGGGATGTAAACAATATATAAATAAGAATACACAAACATGGACAGGATTTCCAATGTTGTGGGTGCTGTGACAGAAATTGCAGGGTGGCACATCGAACACTTGGAGTACAGAAGTTTGTGATTTGCTGTAAAGCCTGGCAGGAGGCCTCTGACTATTCGGTGTCATTAGCTCCTTTGTATGTCAGTCATGGACCATGTTCCATGCAGCTTCTCAGTGTTTACCTGTGAGTCTGCCCAACTGACTGTGATTTTTCTCTGCATTGCCTTATTACTAAGTAGCACATGACACTTAGTAATGCTAAGTCAATACTGATCATCAGCCCAACACTGTGCCATTATGCCAACATCTCACTGTAATCTTCCCTTAACTCCGTAAGCACCTATAGACATAACAACAGGGAAAAGAGACTCAAGAAGAAAGAGGTCCCAGGCTGGGAGCCAAACTCAGGAAATTATCTGCTGTTCTAGAAAGACTAGTCAGTACAAGGTTAAGAAAGGACGTTCACAGTTCTCAGGTCCCAGGAACTTAAAGAATGTCTGGCATTTCCTTGGGAGTTGGTCATGATAATGGGATGGTCTGTCTTAGACAATAAGGATTCCATAGTAGGATAGCCCTAAGCAATGACCCTCGCCCAAACTTCCTGGTTTGCTGTGTCTTTATAACCTGCCCCCAAAATTAAAGTTTCAGAGCTTGATCATAACTTCAGACTTGCTCTCATTCTTTGTGTCTATTGTCCTTTCATTCGTTCGCCCCCTTCCCTAAGGTCTCCTCGAATCCCCGAGCGCCCGGGACAGTCCCAGACAGCAATTGACCAGACCAATGTATTTGGTCATAACTGCCTTTTATTGGCCAACCACTTAGAATGCTCCAATGACTGTGTGCAGGTTTGTTTCCCTGGCTAGAATGTGAATGCTCAGGATGAGACTCCATCTTCATTCTTCCACAATTTTTATTCATATCTGTCTTCTTATATACAGTAAGAACTTGGTAATTCTAATTCTTGCCATTCAAAGTCTAGATGAGATCACTGGAGTCACCTGGCCCAACTGATATTCTATACTCTGTCAGGGAAATTCTGTCTCACAATAGGCAGGGAAGTAGACACCACCAAACTCTCCTCTTTGTCACTACTCATTGTTGGTGTATATTTTTTTTAGCTATTTTATTGGGTTTTAATATCTACCACCCTTCCAAACCTTATCCTATCCCAATGCCTTCCAGCCCCCCAACACTATACAGGAGAGAAAGAATGTTAGAAGGAAAAGGAGGTTCAAGTCCAATCTTCTTCACCACAACAGTAGCAACCAGGAGCAGCAAGGGGAGCAGCAGCCACCAGAGAGCCTCTTGGGGCCTTCCCACTTATACTCTCTCCAGACTCTTCCAAATTAAACTATCTGCAGCTGGCAAAGCCACATCCCTGCAGTGAATGAGGCAAATAATTGCTTGTTGTAAAGTAGCCTCACACCTGGAATTAAAAACAAAAATATACCCATATAACTGGGTTTTTAATCAAGTGTGGGAGAAGTTCAGAGGGTCAGAAATTGAAAGGAGGTGTGTAGCAGTGGGGAATGGGAAACAGACTAGCCACTAGAAAGTCCCAGATGCTAGAAAAGCAAGAGGCACCCAGAACTCAACAGGGATGACATTAGCTGAAATAACCAACAACGGGGAGAGAGAACCTGTAGAGACCATATCCAGTAGATAGGAAAGGCACCCAGTTGAAGGATGGGGCCACTCACCCATCTCAAAAATATTAACACAAAATTGTTCCTGTCTAAAAAAAATACAGGGACAAAAAGTGGGGCAGAGACTGAAGAAAAGGCCATCCAAAGACTGCCCCACCTAGGGATCCATCCCACCTGCAGACATCAAACCCAAACACCATTGCCAATGCCAAGAAGTGCTTGGTGACAGGAGCCTGATATGGCTGTTCCCTGAAAGTCTCTGCCTGAGCCTGACCAATACAGATGTGGAGGCTCACAGCCAGTCATTGGACTGAGCACAGGGACCCCAATGGCGGAGTGAGGGGAAGGACTGAAGGAGCTGAAGGAGTTTGCAACCTCATAGAAAGAACAATATTATTAACAAACCAGATGCCCCCCCCCCCACCTCAAAAGCTCCCAGGGACTAAACTGCCAACCAAAGAGTACACATGGAGGGACCTATGGCTCCAGTTGCATATGCAGGAAAAGACTGCCTTATCTAGCATTAATGGGAGGGGAGACCCTTGATCCTGTGGAGAATCCATGCCCCGGCATAGGGGAATGCTAGGGTGGTGAGGCCAGAGTGAGTGGGTGGGTGGGGAAGCTCCCTCATAGAAGAAGAGGGGAGGGGGAATGGGATAGGGGGGTTTGCGGAGGGGAAGCCAGGAAGTGACCCGGTCCATGGGTCCATCAACTGAGTCTGCAAGAGACAGAGTGGGGATGGAGGGGCAAGAGATGCGAAGAATGGAGCCAAGACAGAGTGTCTGATCAAGTCTCCCTTATTGAAAGAAAATCATGGATATATAAGCACAAGCCAGGGAGTGCAGCTGGAGACACTTTACCACGTGTGCCTTGCAGCTGGGGACACTAAACAACAAGTCAGAGTGTGTTCAGCTGTATAGGCATCATGCTAGAAAAACAAGTCTCTTGTCAGGGTGAAAAAGTATCAACCTTCAAATATATGGCCCGAGACGACTGCAAAGATGATAGCCGCTTTCTGCTAGGAGTTGGCTCCCAACAGGGAAGGGGGATAACATTTGAAATGTAAATAAATAAAAGTAACCAATAAAAAAGGAAAAAAGCCATAACTGAGTTTTTAAAGAAACTAAAATTCTAACATTTTTGTCCAAAAAAAAAAGCCTTTTTCTCTAACATCGGTAAACTATATACAATAAGAACAATTATGAGAATTTTCACATAAGAATTATAGATACAATGTGCAGTCCACATGTATTTGGCAAACTTGGAGAATGTACTTCACCATCTATCCTATCTTGGTGAGTCTAAAGTTTTCTACCTAAATCACTTTCTTGCCGTAACTTCATTTATCAACTTAAAAAAGATCTTTTTAGACCTTAAAACATCTTCTTAGACCCTACACAACTTAGGTTTTTATGTCTTTAATCTTAAATAGTGAAGAATGTAAGACTATAACTATCTAGTCTTCAACCCCACCAGAGAACGGAGAAGAGTAAATATTACCTGAGAAAACAGGAAGTACTGAATAAGCAGCTTCCAAAACTATAGAAATGACAGAGACTTCTGGCAGCCTGGACAGTCATCCAAGATTCCTCTGTGCCCATGGGGCATCCAGAGTACCTGACAGAATATCTTAACTTATTTGTTAAGCAGGACTTTTGAAGAACTGGCCTACCTTATCTCTGCAAAGCTGGGCAGTCAACTTTCCAGTGTCCTGCTTTTCCAATTTGGACAGCATGCTCTCAGCAGTTGAGGTGAGGGCAGGATTTTTACTCAGTGGCTAGCTTTGCCACGTTTAAGGCAAACTCCATGCAGAGGTACCCATCATCTTCTTTGAAGTAGCTTAGGGTGCAGTGAGGAACAGATGTGTCTGTCAGAAACGGCTTGTGTTATGAGAGCATCTTAAATGTCATATTCTGTCCATCTCTGAAGTGTTTGAAGACCTATCTATCTCAGCATATCTAAATGAACCAACACTGCTTGTTACTACTTATTTACTTTCTGCTTAACTTTGAAAACACATACAAGAGGCTAAATAAAGTTTATTTCTGAAATTAACTAAGCTAATACCAACAAGTAAGGTTATTTATAGACTATTAACTAGCATGTCTAATTATCCTAAACAGTTTGCAATAGCAGCTTTCCTAAGACTAGAACTTTACATTACATTTTAAATGAGTTGCGTATATACAATACATTAAGCATGAGTTGAGCAAAATAACCTTAAATGTCTATCAACAAGAAGCCATACTAATGTAAGCTATTTGAGACTTGTTTTCTAGTGGACTCAATAATCTACCTTTTATCCTATCATCTCTACTCATCTACTTTTTGGGGAATCTCTTAGTAGATAACACAGAAGCTGGCATGTTTTTACATCATAGATTCCCAAGACTACTTATGATATTTTTCATTTTATTTATTTTGTTTGTGCACATATGTATGGATGACCATATGGATGCCCTGAGACACATGTGGAAGTCAGTATATTTTGTGGGAGTTGGTACTTTCCTTCCACTACATGGGTCCAAAGGGGTTGAACTCAGATCATCAAGTTTGGTGGCAGGCACCATTATCTACTAAGCCATCTGAGCAGCACTCTCTGCCCCCAAGGCTCTCTGAAAAGACACCTGTATTTACCAGTTCCTTTTGAACTTTGGTTACATTGAGCTAAAATACCAACCTCCTGTCCAGCAGGCCACTTGGTACTGTACAATGATGGGGAACATGCCAATATTAAGTCGATCAGGTTTTAAAGTCTCTATTACTCTGCTTTTAAAATATATTAACACATTAAGTCAATGTATAGGCATACATTTTTCCAACCTACTTTTTAATAAGGGTTCAACCTCTCCTCTAGCCCACCACCCACCAGAGACAGTGGAAAAGAAAAGTTATTAGGACACGGGGGAAGTAGACCTGTTTAGAAATAGTTCTTTGAGGGAGAGTCCAATCTTGTTCACAGAATATCAGCAGTTCAGTCCAGTAGCAAACACCAAATAGGAATCAGTACCTGTAGTCCAGTTTTTTCAGCAGACACCACACAGGAACCATCATGGGCAGTTTAATCCAGAAGAAACTGCAAGGCTCACCAAGCAGCCCAAGGTTGCACAAGTGGCAAAAAACTGCAGAAATATCATGAGAAGTGCTTTGGTGAGTTTCTCTCAATGGTGTCACAGCAAGTGGATCTCTGCAGTGCAATGTAAGCCAAACCAATACATGCGAGTCATTAGCAAAGAATAGCATGGTGGAGAAAAACAAACCAATGCTCAAGCTCCCACTGTGGGTGGGATCATATTTATACTCCTTCATCATGCACGCTTCCACGTGTCTGCTGTAGCAAAACATCCTTTCACCTGTGTCTGCTTCAGCAAAACATCTTTTGACATAATTGACTTTCTGGAGAAACCAGAAGTTTCCACCTCAGCCATGTATCTATACTAGACTCTAAATTAGAAGTATGAAAGGTGAGTCCAGTTTGAAATTCAATCAAATCAACTTTATGAAGAAAAGTTCTCTTCTCCATACTTCAGGGCTTAGAATCTTTAGAAACTGATGGGCAGCCTTGAAATACAGGTAAGAAATATTGTAGAGCATTTACCTGACCATTACAAGACACAGTGGCATGGCAGCCATGAACAAGCTCTTGTTATGCTGTAAAATCACTGTATAGTTAACACACACACACACACACACACACACACACACACACGTACACATACATCAGACAACTATAGTCTATTAAAATATATTTCTCACTGCTTACAACAGGGTCATCTGAGTCCTGTCATGTGCTTGATTCTGGGTGGGAGTGTTTCTTCCCCACTGATTCTCAACATTTTAAAGGAGTTCAAGTGTCACATCCTTGGCCTTTGTTATTGTTTCCCTCTCGAGGGAAAGGAGAGGATCACATCTGAATCCAGATACCTTTTCCATCATTTTCTCAGAGAATGGGGTACCCACCAGAGGTAGAATTTTTCCTTGTTCCCCAAGACCTAAGGTTTCCTGAGATTCTCCTCACACAGAGAGACCAAATGTTCCAGTCCTACATTGCCTACATACAACTGGGTGTTAAGTCTATTTATTTCTTAGAATCAGATGTAAAAACCCCTCTGATTTTCACCCTGTGAGTAAAATAAGCTGTACCATGAACTCAGTATCTAGCATAATAAAAAAATGTTGGCCTGCCTTCCTATACTCTGTGACTTGTATTCTAATGTATTATAAACCTGGAAAGAAAAGAAAGACAAGTCTTTGTGTGTGTGTGTGTGTGTGTGTGTGTG
The DNA here is from genome assembly GCA_030674055.1 of Rhabdomys pumilio. NCBI lineage: Eukaryota > Metazoa > Chordata > Mammalia > Rodentia > Muridae > Rhabdomys > Rhabdomys pumilio. The sequence goes on from JANHMN010000001.1 coordinate 84,534,693, forward strand.
TGTGTGTGTGTGTGTGTCTGAGTGTGTGTGTGTCTGTGTGTCTGAGTGTGTGTCTCTGTGTATGTGTGTGTGTGTGTGTGTTCTACTGGTAACTGTAGCACTTCATAGGCAGCAATCTGAGAAATCCCATAATCTCATACCCCAAATTAGGCAAAAAGGTATGGATTGGAAAAACACAAAATATTGATTCAGAGGTTATTTTAGGGACAAAATTGAGTACTGAATGCAGTGGGTGAGGAGAGTATTTTGGTCTTTTTGCTTTGTAGAGCCTGTGTTAGATCAGTTTTCCTGGCCACAGTCTAGGCCTAGGTGTAAGGTTCTCAGCTGACAAAATGCTATGTTTACTTTGATGAATGACTACAGTTTGTCCTGGTTTGTCTCATGGACTTGAGACTATGTGTCTTATTTAGGGTTTTACTACTGTGAAGAGACACTATGATCAAGGCAACTCTTATAAAGAACATTTAATTGGGGCCGGCTTACAGTTTCAGAGGTTTAATCTATTATCATCAAGGTAGGAACATGGCAGCACCCAGGCAGGTGTGGTTCAGGAGGAGCTTGTGAGTTCTACATCTTCATCTGAAGGCTGCTAGCAGAATATTGGCTTCCAGGCAGCTAGGACGAAGGTATTAAAGCCTACACCCACAGTGGCACACCTACTCTAACAAGGCTACACCTAATAATGCCACCTCCTGGGCAAGCATATACAAACCATCACACTATGTTTCTAGAAGCAAGGCACTGTTGTACATGGTATTTACACCATAGCTGCTTCTTTTAAAAACTAGAACTGTGTGGTGCATTTGTGTGTGTGTGTACATGTGTGAGAGTACACATGCCACTGCACATTTGCAAGTTAGAGGACATCTTGAAGGAGTCAGTTCTTTTTTCCATCAAATGAGTCCTAGGGATTGAATTCAGGTCATCAGGTTTGGCAGCAAGCACATTAAATCATTGATCCATCTTGTCAGTCCATAATATAGCTTCTGCCTCCTGGAACAGGGGGTCTCACTATGTTGTCCTGGCTGGCCTGGAACTCACTAAGTAGACCAGGATGGGCTGGAACTCACAGGAATCCACATGCCTCTATGACATAGCTTCTTAAACTGTGTTGAGACATCATTTAGTCATGTAACTGAATGCAGAGTGCAAAAATTTGGCAACAGTGAAAGGTTTCTGAATGAGCAGCGACCAAACCTTAGCATCAAACACATAATAAACCCAGGAGTTTCTAACAGGGTCCATATTGTACCACACACCTTGACTGTTCCTTGGCTCTGCACACACAGCATGCACATTCTCGGGACATATGCCTTCTTGTTCCAAAACACCAACAAGGACTGTTTGAAATGCCCCTGCTCAAATTTCAGACTATCACATGTTATAATGTGCAGTGTTCTTATTATACATAAAATGTTTTTTTGTTCTTATAGAAACATAATGGTTTAATAACGGTAAACAAGGAGGTAAATTCTTTCACCAATTTTTCCTCAATATGTAGATGTCAAAATTAATATATCCTAGTATATATTATATATAATTAATATATCCTACTATATATCCTAGTACAATTACATTGTACTACGATGTTTGGCTTTTAAAAATTGCTGTTTGCTTGACTGGTTTCATTTCATAAAATATTATTAGATAGAATTTGTCTTGTAATTACAACAGAATTTCTAACAGTTTCTGAAATGGATCTAAACATACTTTTGCCATTTCATGCAATGTATTTCTATGAGGGACTTCATAGTTTTGGAAATTATAAAATCAAAGTATTAATCCAATCTAAAAACTCTGGAAGATTTAGTCTCAAATAATTAGATGAGATTGAATTATTTAAAGAAAAAAAAACAAGCACATCTATCTTTCTGGTATGTAAATTTGCTTTTGTTTTCAAAATGGTAAAATTATACCTATTTATGATTTTTCAAAATACATTAAGTTTTGATTTATTGCTAGTAATTGCTTAATTTGTATACCTATTTTAAAGACTTATAGAATTGGGTGATATAAAATTTTCCCTGCTGGGCAGTGGTGGCACACGCCTTTAATCCCAGCACTTGGGAGGCAGAGGCAGGCGAATTTCTGAGTTTGAGGCCAGCCTGGTCTACAGAATGAATTCCAGGATAGCCAGAGCTACACAGAGAAACCCTGTCTCAAAAAACCAAAAAAAAAAAAAAATAAATTCCCCAGTAAAAATAGTTCAGTAGTGGAAAATATCTAAGACACCCTGGTTTACAGTAAAGCAGACCATGTCGGAAAAACTTCAGTGCAGCCATAACCATGGACATAAGTACAACTGGATGCCAATATGACGTAGGAACTTTAAAATGAGCAAACAGTAATTATTTGCAGTTCTCTCTGTGCCTTGATTACAATGACCTAAGACACCTCTGAGTTCAATAGCCACCTGATACCATCCAGTGATATTTAGAAAGCATTTATCAATTACATATCGTGTGTCAGGTCCTCTCCTGGGAATAAGAAACACAGAGGTGAAGAATGCAGAACAGCCTGTCTTCAGAATGCTTTGCCCAAGAACGTTGCAACATAAGATGGTAAATGTTCGCATCAGAGGCACCATAGCAGTTCCTAGGAATGTACCTAATACCAGCTTCTTTGAAAAATGCTGGCAAGAAAACTTCTATGCAGAAGAGATGCATGCTATACTCTTTGAGGGAAGATGACTGAAAAAGATGGAATGTCCCAGGAATCAGAAGCAACTATTTCTCAGAGGTGTTGCATTCAGGGAATTGTAATAATCTGACTGGAGGAATGGGAAATCACAAAGGGTCTGAGAGGGATGTGCTGAGTTAGCTTTTCCTAGGGAAATGTAAGTAAACATTCATTACTCCACAGCAGACCATACTGTGATTTCACCACAGTTTAATTTGGTGAGACCAAGAAGTTTATTGAACTTTCTTACAGATCATAGGTAAGAGATTAACTCACAGGAATGCAGGTGAATCCCAAACAGCCATATCTCTGTGATGTCCACCCCCCTCCCCCATCGTGAATGGTCACTTGATGGAATCTGCATCATGAAGTCCCTTTTTCAAGTTTAACCTTCTCCTTCTCATAGCATCTCTGAAAATCACTTGTAACTGGATGAGGAGAGTTTCAGTTGAAGTCTTCAGATCCCACTCCTTCCTTTACCTCCTAAGGACTACCCACAGTTCCATTACCATTCCATAGACCTGGCTAGCATAGTATTGTTCTGCTCTGGTTGCCATGGCTATAATAGCAAAATCCAAGAAGACATGATACTGGTGGGAAAACCTGCCACACAACAAACAGTATGCACACATCATGAGGGCTACTGAGGGAGAGTCGTTGCAGGTGAGTGAGTGAGCTATGGCTGAAACAAAGCTTCATAACCTCTCTTTTCACCTGCAATCTCCAGGGTCTTATTAGCAAAACCTACTGGCAACTGTAAGCAAAGTCAGTTCATATTGAAGACCACAGATACCATTGTGTAGAAAGGGAGAAGGGCAGAGAATGGACAAGTAAAAACCTAGCATCATCCCGAGTCACTGCCTACAGGGTACCATTCAGGAGAGGAGCCTGGCTCCTCCCACCTTCCATCCTCCACACACTGTGTACTTCTCCTCCCTGTCTTTCATTGATACAATTCTCCCATGCCTTGCAGGGTCGTGGGTCAGCTACTCCAATAACTATTCATCCACCCATCCAAAGACTGATCATCTAGATACAGTTTAGGTGTTAAGGCTACAAAGATAGAGATGGGTGGTAGATACAACTCAAGTTCCTTTCACAAAATAAATTGTAATATAGTGATAATGACAACAATGAAAGAGGACAACCACAGTCCGAATAAGGGAGAAAAGGGACAGTAATTTAAGGTAACCACAAAATCCTCCAATACTACAAATAAAGAAGGGAAGCTGGTACATCTGCCATTTACCATGCTATCAACAGTAGATATGTAGAACCAGTTTGTCATTTCACACAATTTAGTTCTTGGTTTTTAGGATTTTTTTTTAACTTGTCAACTCACATTCACGGTCACTGGACCTCCGTTCTCTCAGTCTCTTCTCCATTTTTGCCCCTGCATTTCTTTTAGACAGCTCTCCCTCCTGGCATAAGTAGTGAAGGACAAGGGGGGTGAAAAGGACCTCTCTCTCTTGACCACACTGCTACCTAGAAGACAAGAGGCAGGGCTGGCTCTACTGCACTCATGTCCTTGGGCCTGCTTACCTCCAACTCCCATACCCAAGGACAGCTCTGTTGTGCTGCCCAGGCAAGGTGCATGACCCACTCTTCTGAGTGCTGCAGCAAGTGAAGCACAGCAGCTGGCACAGGTGAGGAGTGTCAGCTCTCCTGCTCTCATGCCCCCAGGGCCAGCTATCTTATGTCCAGGTGAGGGGTGGGGCAGTTCTCCACAGCCTTTGGATACCAACATGTCCTGTGGCAGCAGCTCAGACCAGAGAGTTCTGGCCTTTGGTGGCAAGAGACTCCTGCTGATGCAAGACCATGGACCCAAATGTGGCCCCCAGTTGCATCAAAGGCCCGGACCCCACCATGATCCCAGGAGGCATCACCAGCTACTCACGTCAGGCTGATCCTCACTGTGCTGTCCTCCAGTATCTAGTCATGGCTGTCTTCATCATCCGTACATCCTTCTGTTTTTCTTTCTCTTTCATTTCTCCATCATTTACTTGGTTCTCTTAGTGGTACATGGGGACTTTTGACTGATTGGGGTTGTCTCAGGAATGGTCTCAGGAGTGCTATGCCCCTCTGATGCACTATGATCACCCCCCAGGCCTGTGCTGTGTCTGACTGGTGGTCATCTCAGGCTCATTTTTTTCATACAATGTCATACTAGTAATCATTAAGTTGTTCGCAGGTCAGAACACTGAGCGTAGACACAACCTCTCTCTTTTCTGCCACCCACTGACACACATGTGACATAGCCACCACATCTTCTTTTAGAGAAGGACAATTCTGGGTCAGGGTTTTTGATTGTGAGATGGCAACTCCATCCCTCCACTTGACGACCTGTCTTTCTCCTGGAGGTTGAATCTACAAGCTCTGGGAAGTGTGTTCTTATTTCAAAGAGGGATAGGATGTCTTCTCTGGATCAGGCTTGATGACACTTTCCTGCAATCCAAGAATGTGGAAGGCTAAAGAGGATGGCTGGAAATTTGAAACTAGCTTGGAAGAAATGTGCGTGTGTATGTCTGTGTGCGTGCACGCATTCACGAGTGTGTGTGTGTGTGTGTGTTTGTGTGTGATTATGTCTCAAAAACAAACAGAAAAAAAATCAAACCAAAATAGAAGCCTATGAATTCTTCCATCATTAATAAACATATACTGTTGATGTCATAGTAAATACTTATAAAGTTTGCATTCGATTATAGTTGGCGGCCTGTGTAAGAAAACTATGAACTTCCTCTGATGGGGAAGAGTTCAGATTGTTCTTCCTACAAAATTTCCTTCTAGAAGAAATTGTGTAAACAATGATGAGAGAATGCACTTGCAACAAGGACCTGAAGAGAATGCCCGGTGTGTTCACATTAGCCCTGTGGGAAAGGGAAAGGCCTAGGAGGAATATTCTTGACTCTTTCACATGACCAATGATAACAATAACACCAGGTATATTCCTTTTCTGCACTTGCATTTGATTAAGCTAACCTAAGGTATTGTTTTCTTGTGTAATAAAAAGAGATGTGCTCTTCTCGCATTGCTCTTAAGCCCAAAAACTTTGAGTCCCTTGATCACCTAACTCAGATCTTTGGCATTTCCTTCAGTCTCTGGAGGTGGTGGAACCAATCACATTTGAAGCAACTCCAATATTCAAATATAACATTAATTCTAGTAGAGAAGTTAAAAAAAAGTAAGTGTGGCGATGCTGTATTGAAATCTTAAAATAGAAAATTGCCGTTTTATTGTTTTTCTATGATGTTAATTAGAAAAAGAGTCCCCAAATCATTTGGCAGACAGGAACTCTGTCTTTATTCTTTGTTCTGTGTAAAACATGAGCACCTATGCTAAACTTAGCTTACCGGTACAAAGGGAAATGTCAAGCGTTTTCCATGTGGTAGTTCACCATGCAGGGAGTGGGGCAAAGCCATAGAAGATCTTACATATTTCAGGTTCATCATCTCTGACATGTTTGCAATGATAGAAGGGTCTGTATTGTCCTATATGTTATATGTCCCTGGCTACATGAGTCTACCGAGCTTTTGATAAGACTAGTGTAACTCGGTGACTGAATTTTAGGGTTCTTTTTTGTTGTTAACTTTTAATTATTTTAATTTTTTTCTTTTGTTGAAAATAAAAATGTGAGCAAAAGTGTACTGTGTGACATATTGTGACTGTGTGACATATTGTGACTGTGTGACATATTGTGACTGTGTGACATATTGCGACACTGCAGCTTCCACATGAGAAGAGGGGATAAGAGAGGAAGAGATGAGTGGGATTGGGTTGCATGATGTGAAATTCACAAAGAACCAATAAAAGAGTTGAAAAAAAAGAGAAAATAGATTTTTTTGTCATCTAATATATCCTGATTACAGTCTCCTTTTCTTCTACTACTCCCCAGCTTCTCCCCACCTCCCTTCAAATCTAGATCCACCTTCTTTCTCTCTTATTAGAAAAAAAAAACAGCTTTCCAAGGAATAACAGTAAAATTAAATAAGATAGACTAAAACCTAACACAACAGAATATAACAAAACAAAACACTCTAGGAAAAGAGCCCAAGAAAAAGCCCAATAAACAGATAAAGACTCAGAGATCCACTCATTCTCATGCTCAGAAATCCTATAAAAATACTAAACTGGAAGCTATACTATATAGACAATGAAACACATACACACACACACACACACACACACACACACACACACACACACACACTAAGTTTTTTAAAAGCCCAGACACAAGATCATTAAACAATGAATCTGTAAAGATGTGCCCCAGCATGTGGGGTGGTAAATGGGGACTGGGAGACCACCTGAAAGAGAGAATGGGGGGACAAGGGATGCAAAGAACGAACAGCAAGTCAAGAAATCTAATCAAGCTGTTGAATTTTAATTGTTCCCACACAGGTTATATACACATAGAAGCAGGATATGGGGTAGGGGGGTGACGTAGGGTCTCTTTGTTTCTGGCAAGTGCAGGTGTTCTCAAGAACAAGATGTTGGCTGGGTGAAAAGTTCAGCAGAAGGAACAGAGAAGAACAGGTTATTAGGTACCGGTCCATAAAATCTATAGTTATTTGTTCTTAACTAAGCTAGTACTTTCCCACAGAGGCTACCTGTCCCCAAGATCTATAGCTACTTGATCTCAACTGGGTTAGTGCTTTCCCACAGAGGCCAAGACTTTGTGCCAGTAAGCACATATGACTGACATAGCAATTAATGTTTAAGCAAGGACGCTCCCGACAAAGATGTGGTTGAGTTTGTTTTCTGTTGACCATCTACTGCTGGGCATTCTGTCTACCCATAAGAGTAGTTTGTTTTCCCAACGAGACTCTTGTAGAGAAAAGCAAATTGTCCATTGCGAGTGGTTATCCAGTTAAGATAGCTCTGGACTTGGGATGGGGGCCTGTGTCCACTTAGGTCTTTGGCTTACCTAGTTTCAGATTCTTGGCCGCTGGAACAGTGACAGGCATGGGTTCTGTCTCATGGAGTGGGCCTTAAGTTTCATCAGAGAATGGTTGGTTACACCCACAGTTTGTGACATTACTGCATCAGGATACCATGCAGACAGGTTTCCACTCTAGAGAGAAATGTTTACAACTGGGTTGGTTTTTACCTTTCTCCTCTGGTAGCATGCAGAATGCCTTTAAGTTCCAGAAGGGGTGAAGTCTCTAGTTAGGCCCCAGCATGGTATTTCCATACATAATTGTGATTGTGTACGTGTTTTCTTCAGCAATAGAGCGTACCATCAGCTTGTGAAGGACAAGCAATAGCTTTGCCAATTGCCTAGGTTATTTGAAGGTTTCCCTTTGACTAACAATTTAATTTAATGTAACCCATTTCTGGCACTGAAGGTTTCAATTGATAGAAAAAAAATGTCTAGTTGAGACTTAATCACCCTTGTTACTATCCTGATTCCATTTAGGTTCCGTACATATATGTATTTGTTTTAAGATGCTGCTACTGTAGTCTTTTTTATGAACCTTCAAATGGCTCTTATTGTTAACTGTCTCTTCTGCATTCCTTCCTTTACCTCCCTTTTCCTTCCCTTCATTCAATCCCCTCATTCCACTTCCACCCTGCTCCCTGTCCCTACATAATTATGTATTCTATTTCTTCTTCTTTGGGAGATCCTTCACTCCCTGCTAGTGCCTAACTTCTGTGATTGTAGGGATTGTAGCATGCATATTAAAGGCATAAAACCCAACATTTACAAGTAAGCAAATACATACCATATTTGTCTTATTGTATCTGAGTTACCTCATTCAGAATGATTTTCCTAACTCCATCCATTTACCTGTGGATTTCATAATTCTATTATTTTAACAACTGAGTGATATTCTTTTGTGTAAATGTACGATATTTACCGGATTCATTCATATGTCGATGAACATCTAGGCTGTTTCTAATTTCTGGCTATTGAGAATAGGGCAGCAATGAACACAGTTGGGAAAGTGTCTCTGCCCTAGAATATTATAGGTGGATCTTGAGGTAGATTTGTTTCCACTCTGAGAAATGGACACACCAATTTCCACAGTCACTGTACAAGTTTGCATCTCCCACCAACAACGGATGAGTGGTCTCCTTACATTCTTCCCAGTGTAAGTTGTCATTTGGTTTATTGATCTTAGCTAGTCTTTGATTTGTAGTTCCCTGATGACTAAGGATGTTGAACATTTCTTTAGGTGTTTACCATCCATTTGAGTTTCATATTTTGAGAATTCTTTTTAAGTATATACATCCAATTTTTAAATTGGGTTGCTTGTTTTTCTGATATCAAGATTCTGAGCTCTTTATGTATTTGGATATGATCCCTCTATCAGTAGCTTGTAAAAATGCTTTCCCATTCTGTAGGCTGCTGCTTTGAATGTTGGTGTCCTTTCCAATGCAGAAACTTTTCAGTTTCATGAGATTCCATTTATTGATTGGTGATCTTAGTGACTATGCTAATGGTTCAGAAAGTCTTTTTCCCTGCCAATGAGTTCAAGGCTATTTCCTACTTTCTCTTCTATCAGATTCAGTATATCTAGTTTTATGTTTCAGTTTACCATACCTGTGTAGCTGAGCTTTATGAAGAGTCATAGGTTTGGATCTATTTGCATTCTTCTACATGCAGCCATCAAGTTTGACCAGCACCATTTGTTGAAGATGCTGTCTTTTTCAGTGTATATTTCTGGCTTAAAAAAAAAAAACAAAGCAAAACAAAAACAAAAATCAGGTGTCTATTAGATGGATTTATGTCAGGGTCTTCAATTCAATTCCCTTGAACAACATGTCAGTTTTTGTACCAATAATGCTGCTTTTATTAGCATAGGTCTGTAGGACAATTTGAGGTCAGTGATGGTGATACTTCCAACAGCTTTTATTTTTTCAAGATTGTTTTAAATATCCTGTTGTTGTTGTTGTTGTGCATCTATATGAAGCTGAAAATTGTCCTTTCCAGGTCTGTGAAGAATTCTGTTGCAACTTTGATGGGGGTTATATTGAATGTGTTGATTACTTTTGGTATGATAGCTATTTTTACTATATTAATCCTACTACTATATGAGCTTGGGAGACCTTTCCATCCTGGGGAGACCTTTTCATCTTCTGATAGCTTCGACTTCTTTCTTTAATGACTTAAAGTTGTGTTATATAACTTCTTCATTTGCTTCATTAGAGTTACCCTCAAAATATTTTATATTTTTGAGGCTATTGCAAAAGAAATTGCCTCCCTGATTTATTTCTCTGTCATTTGTATATAGGAAAGTGAGTTAATTTTGTATCAGGCTACTTTGCTAAAGGTATTTATTAGCTGTAGGAGTTCCCCAGTGAAAATTTTTGGAATACTTCTGTATACCATCATATCATGTGCAAATAACGATACTTTGACTTCTTCCTCTCCAATTTGCATCCCTTGGTATCTTTCAGTTGCATTTTTGCTCTAGCTAAGACTTCCAGTACTATATTGAATAGGTATGGAGAAAGTGGACATTTGTATTCTTCCTTCCTTCCTTCCTTCCTTCCTTCCTTTCTTCCTTCCTTCCTTTCTTTTTTCCTTTCTTAATAATTTGAGAAGTATTGGCATTAACTTTTCTTTGAACTTCTAGTAGAATTCTGCACTAAAGTCACCTGACCCATGAACTTTTATTTTGGGGTTGGGAGACTTTTAATTGATGAGTCTATATTATTAGAGGTTGTAGATCTGTTTAAATTGCTTGTTTGATGTTGATTTAACTTTAGTAAGTGATGTGTGTCAAGGAAATTGTCAATATCTTTTAGATTTTCCAATTTGGTGGAATATAGGTTTTTAAATTATGTTTTATGATTTTTTGAATTTCCTCAGTGTCTGTTGCCATATCCCCCTTTCATTTCCAGTTTTGTTAATTTGGATAATTTGGATAATAATCTTTTTGTTTAGACAAGGATTTGTCTATATTGTTGATTTTCTCGAAGAATCAATACTTTGTTTCATTAATTCTAGTGTTGCTTTTTTTTTCTTTCTATTTTATTGAATTTAGCCCTGAGTTTGATTATTTCTTGCCATCTACTATGCTTGGGTGTGAACAATTCTTTTTGTTCCAATGATTTCAGGTATTCTGTTAAGTTGCTAGTACAAGAAGATCTCTCCGGGTTTTTTTTTTTTTTTAATTTTTGTTTATTTGTTTTAATGTAGAAATTTAATGCTATGAACTTGCCTCTTAAGGCAAGTGGGAGAGCTGGCCCTTAGGTCATGAGAACAGGAAAGATGGCCTTGCCCCTTGCCAGCTGCAGCACTTTGAAGTGTAGACCCTGCACCTCACCTGGCACCGCAACTGAGCTGACCTTGGTGGCAGGAGTCCAGGTGAGTTGGACCAGCGGGTATGAGAAGAGAAGAGCTGGCCTTGCCCTTTGCTGGTACTTGGGTGAGCTAGGTGAAGCAGTGCTAGAGAGCTGACGCTAGTGTGTGGTGTGAGTGTTGGAGAGCTGGTGAGCTGACCAACTCAGCTGCCACCTAGGCCCAGATCCAGGTTGTAACTGTTTGGTCTTTTCTATGTTCCCTAGGTTTCTTAATAATTACACAGAGTTATTTATTAATATATATTATTTATTATTTTTTACAGACATGTGATGCCTTTACACAGTTCACAAGAGATTATCCCTACCCCAGGACCTTGAGTTGACCCACTGCAACATCTACCCTATCTCTGAACTGCTGGAACTCCTAAAGGGGCCAATCCTGCAGATCCAAAGCAACAACAGGATGTCTGAGAGGACTCCATTGAAGATCTAGTGTTGATGGTGTAGAAGAAACCCGTGAGTCATTGCAATGAACATTTGCGAGCAAAGCTGTTTGGTCAAAAGTGTGTAATGTGTGACAAACTGTGAGACACTGCTGCTTCCATGGTGAGATGCATTTTGTTTTGATTGTTTTGAGGAGAAAGTTGCAAGAAAGGAGGACAGAGGATATGAACGAACAGGGAGATGAGTGGGATTGGGGTACATGATGTAAAATACACACACACACTAATAGAATTTCAAGGTTTTTTGGTGTAATTTTTTTCTTTGATGGGTCTATAGGGCCCTACCCTAGCTCTTCTGATTAGTTTTGGTTTGAAATTCTAGGCACTGATGCCTGGTCTTGTCTTTGTTGGGTGAATGCTTTGTTCCTTGTTTTTTGTTCCTCTCTCTGGTTCTTCAGAGAGTGTGGTAGCTGTGTGTTGCTTGGTAGGATATTCTTATAAGATCCTGCTAGGTGTAGCCACTAGGCATTTTTGGTAAAATATGTTTTTACATATTGATAGGTGACATGTAGAGAATGGGGATGGGCTGGGAGGCAAAGAGGAGTCCACAGGAAGGAGGAAAGCAATATGTTCTACGAGAATCTGTTTAGTCCTCTAGAAATGGGGAGGGAGAGTTAGGAGAGGCCACAAAAAGTACTCTGCTACAAAGCTGGTAGTGAGATGGTGGGAATGAGATTTGGAGAAGAGGAGGGAAAGGTGAAGACCCACAGTCAGTCTACCTGCTTCCCTGGCCAGAGTCAAAAGGTATGATTCATTTCACTTTATTTATTCACTTTTTTTTGCTTGGGAGCTGGACTCAGACTTAGGTTTCATTCCTGCTGGGCAAGCGCTCTGCCACTGAGCTATATCCCCAGCCCTGATTTAATTAGTTTATATCTTAGTGAAATCTGTAGTTGAGGGCTACGTGATTATAGTCTGAAAACAGGATGGCTTTAGATGAGAACTAAGAGAACTCATGAAGATTGGGCAGAGCAGCCGAAACAGAAAAAGGTAGTAATAAGTAATTATCCACCAACATCTACATTGAGAAAAGCAAAAAGAGAGAAAACAATCTGCCATTGAATCTCAAAAAGCTAGAA
>JANHMN010000001.1:84548047-84579106 GCA_030674055.1 Rhabdomys pumilio
AGAGAGAGAGAGAGAGAGAGAGAGAGAGAGAGAGAGAGAGAGAGAGACTGTCAGAGAGACAGACACAGAGACAGAGAGATGGAAACAGAGAGACAGAGTCAGAGAGAGAGAGATTAACCCTTATCTTAAAATAAAGCAATATATTGTTTGGGCTCAAAAAAAAAAGTCACCCAGTTATCATTAAGAATAAATTGCCATGTCCTTTTTCACGTCTGCCGAGATGATCCAAGGAAAATCTGTAGCATACACAGCTTGTTTGACATTGTTTGTGATTCTTAGCTGAGTCATATCCAGATAGGCATTTTTTTTTTCAGATCCTCCAGCTCCTTCTCTCCAGTACAGAGCTGATCAGACATGTCATACAATCTGTCTTCTTTAACAGTCATATTCACTCTGTGGGAATATGGGAATTGGGCCAGGCACAGTTAAAAGCTGAGAGGATCCAAGGAAAATCTATAGCTTTCATAGCTTTTTTATTCTTAATGACAACTGGTTGATTTTTTTTTGAGCCCAAACAAGTATGTTGCTTTAGTTCAAGATACAGGTGTAATTCAAAAGAAAAAGATATCATTTGGATAATGATAAAAGGAATTAATGAATAATAAAAGGAATTCTGGTATAAATGGTCCTCGATATTGCAAATTCAATAATTCCACCAAAAGTATGGGAAGTATTCAGGCTTTGCAATGAGCGCAGAGGTAATCCAGGCTTCGCTGGCTATCCATGTCCTGTCAGTTATGTTATGATGAATCACTTCCAGCACTTTCAGCACGGGCTGAGGTCACTGTCAGTTGTATAAGCACAATGACTTTGCCAGTGGAACTCTTTGTTGCATTAATAGCTTTTTGCATTTTCTCATTGGAATAGACATTGAGAATGGTTTCAGAGAAAGCAACACAAAGGTTACAAGTCTCCGTTTTCCCTTTAAAGGACTTGATTCAGTATTTTCCATTTCCCCCTAAAGGACTTGATACAATATTTTCCATAATCAACATCAGTTGAAATAGCACTTATCCGGACCCAACCAAAGCAAAAATTTGAGTCTTCACCATGGCCTCAGACTGGATCTTTTCATAGTTTACTACAGTGAAACTACATGATAGAAGCTAGAATTTGTCTCTAAGAGCTGAGCAGGAATATATTCCACCTGCAACTAAAATTATTCACAGTTATTCGGAGCAAAGACCCAAGTCTTAAATGGCACAACTTCAGAATGTATTTATTGAGAGGGAGTGAACTGGACAATGCTCATTTTTCCCACCCATCCATCCAGAGACAATAACTTTCCATTCCCCCGACTCAGTTGGGGGAATGCTTTGACTGACCAATCAATGCGAAGGATGGTCAGGCAGCCATTACTACAGTGAGGACATCTGATGCTCTAAGGATGGTCAGGCAGCCATTACTACAGTGAGGACATCTGATGCTCTAGTTTTCATGGGTGGGGCTGTATTCCTGACAGGAATGCCATTTTCTTTTATCTGATCTCTTCCTCAGCTTTAGCTCTCATATACAAAGGTGATAGAATGAGTCTACTCTCAGTCTACTTAGTAGCACCAGCTTCTCTCACCTATGCTCTCTGTCTCTGCCACCATCACATCTCCCATTACTTTTATGTTTTTCCTCTTCTTCTCTTTCCTTGATTTCCATTTCCAAGACTTTTGAGTACGTAATTCTTAAAACTTAGTTGGAGATGGATGGTAAAGTGTTATTCCAATCTTGTATCTAAGCAGTATTTTCTAATATGTCACTAAACACTCATTTTATATGGGCATATTAAATAAAAGGAGTACTTTTTAATCTCAGAGTTCATTGATCTCTGTATTTATTTCCTGATTGTCTCACATGCATCTTTGCTGTAGTTAACCACCCATGTTTTGACTATAGCTTAGAAAATGCTACTTCTCTATGCAAACTAATGTTACTAATACATCACTTCAAGTAGAATCACCTATAACCCCATAGCTCTTAGACTGTTGGTGCATTCACAAAAGAAATGTGGCTGCAGAGAGTGAGAGACCTTGGAACACTCAGCCCTAAATGGAAAGTCTCCATCAAATTCCTCACCTTGTGCTCAGAGAACATTGTGGAAGAGGAGACAGAAAGATTGCAAGATCCAGAGGCTCACAGAGACTGTGGCAGGATGCACAGACACAGTACTGGTCCTGCCCAGGTCGACTCTCAGCGCTGAGAAGAGGAGTAGACAGAAACCCCCTACCCCTAACTCAGACGCTATCTCCAATTGACAATCACTGACAAAGGAAAATTATTTTCTCCAGCGGAGCATCACTGGGTATACAAATCCCACGACCAGCAGTAGATGACCAACAAACTCAACGAAGGGGTTTTGTCTCACAGTGCTTTGTCTGGTTTCTTGTTGTTTTGTTTTGGTTTTTTGTCTTGTTTTGTCTCTTTGACTTAACCTTACAGGTCTCCTGGTTATATATTATTATGCTTTCTGATTTTGTTTTTATGGATTTTCTGTATGTTTGAATGTGTGTGACTCAGAGTCAATATGTGCCCCCCCATTCCTGTTTTGTGTTGTTATTTTTTTGTTTTATTTTGTGTTGTGTTGTTCTGGTTTATTTGTTTTTATTTTATCTTATTTTATTATTATTAATTTAGATGTCTGTTCTTATTCTAATAAGATAGAGAAAGAAAAGGTATGGACTTGGGTGGGTGGGGAGGAGAGAGGACATAGGGGTTGTGGAAAAAGAAAACAAAATCAAAACTTACTTTATGAAAAAAATCATTTTCAGGGGAAAAAAACAAAGAAATTTCTCTGCTTAAAATAATAATGTTCTTTCCTTCTTGGTTGAATCCCATTTGCTTGGTACGTTTCACCACTGAATGATAAATCTAAGACACAAGAGACTTTTCAGTAGGAACAGAACTGAGCCCTCTGGATATGAGGAATATATATATATTAATCTGAGTTTCATTTGTATAAAATGATTAGGGCCTAGGTTGGGGTAGAACATGTGCATAGCATGCGAAAGGCCCTGCGTTCAATTCCCAGACAAAAAACAAATAGGATTCCACACAGAAAATGATAATACTAATGCTTGGTTGTCTTTGCCCAGTGGAATAATAACCCTGAGATAAAGCTGGCTTTTTCTCTCTACAACATGCAGAGTTTGACTCTAACACCATCTGAGGTCTCACCCACTCTACTGCAGGCCGGCTTTCTTTGACTTTGTTTACATTTATTTTTACTTTTTGTTTTTATAGACAGAGTTAGTTATGTAGCCCAGGTGTCCATCCCCCACAGCCTTCTAAGCACTGCGGTTATAAGTGTGTGTCAGCATGCCCAGCTCGTCCTTGTATTTTATTTATACAGTATTTTATGTATTCAAATGCTTTTTCTTTATAAAATTTAAGAACTGAAAAAAAAAGAAAGAAAGAGAGAGAGAAATGTGGCTGCCCCTAGAAGCATTGAAGGTGTAGTTGCATGCCACATGTGAGTCAGTTGGTGGCAGAAAAGATCAAGGCTATGACTATGCTCAGTGTTCTGACTTGTGACCATCTGAATGATTAGTAGCCTAACATTTCCTTAAAAGACAAGTGACCAGAGATGACCATTAGTCAGATGCCATGCAGGCTAAGGCAGGGAGCAGGTTAGCATCAAGAAAAACCTTGGACCTGGGGCCCCAAGCAGGAGTGAACTGGATACAGCCAACTCTATCCCCACCACATAGAGCCATGGGGGCAGGTCTGGGCAATCAGCAAGTCCAAGACAACCACCAGTCCACTGCCCCTAAAATCTGGTTTATATCTTGCCTGGGCAACAGGGTAGATCTTGCCCTGGTTGGGGAAAGGTGTTGTGGGTGAGCCATCCCCAAAGGTGTGAGAGCATGAGAGCCATCCCTGTCTTTCACTTGCTGCAGCACTCCAGAGAGAAGACCTAGCATCTCATTTGAGCAGCACAGTAGAGCTGACCATGATGGCATAGGTACAGATAAGCCAGCACCAAGGCTATGAAATTGGGAGGTCTGGTTCTGTCTCTTGCTGGTTGCACTGGATGGTCCAACCAGAGAAGAGTAGAAGAGGTTGCCCTGGTGGTATGGGTGCAGGAGAGCTGACATGTTGACCAGCTCACATACCTTGCAGGCCCAGATCCAAGGCTTTGAATTGGCCCACACCAACATCTATGCCATCGATGAAGATGAACTGCTGGAGTGCATGAAGGGGCGGATCCTACAGATCCCAAACTACAGGATATTCATCACCCAGGGCAACAACAGGTTTATCCAATAGGAGTCCCAGAGAGGTTCCAGTACTGACAGTGTAGCTGAAGCTAAAGGCCTCATAACAGATCAATGAATCATTGCAATGAACATTTACAAGCAAAGAAGTGTGGACAAAAGGGTGTACTTTGTTGGGATGTGATTGCAAGGGTAGAGAGTGGGTAGCGGGGGAGGGGTGGATGAGTGGGGATTGGCGTTTATGATGTGAAATTCAAGAAGAACTGATAGGTTTTTTTTTTTTTTTAAGACTTTTATTTCTGAAGCAAAGACAACTGATTTCTATAGCTTGTTAAAGAATTCATTCATTTGTGGGAAGAATAACTAATGTTTGAAAAGGACATATAGAAATCTAATATTTTATGTTTCATAAACATATTTACATAATACATGTTCATATAATTTAGATCACATTAAAGTATTTAGTTGGTGTTACACTACTCATGGGAATATGCTCATCTGTGAAGTTACAGGTTACTAAATAAGAAAGCATAGTGTCAGCTATGGAATATCTCCCCTGAAATTGTGGGTTAGAGGTGTTACAAAAACTCTCAAAAACCATATAAAGTATTACCATTGCTCTTTGTTGCGCACAACAATTTGATGGTAATCCCTATTGGTGAGGATAACACACACACACACACACACACACACACACACACACACACACAGAGAGAGAGAGAGAGAGAGAGAGAGAGAGAGAGAGAGAGAGAGAGAACAGAATGTGGATAATTCAAGTTGCTACTGACCACAGAGCTTCTTTCCTGCTAGCTAGCTTTCATGCTACTAGTATACAGGCTGCAATAATAAGCAAGTAGTCAACAGCCTTACTCAACTATGAACTCTGTGAACTGTAATAATGTCTGGCATGGCAAGATATACCCATGGGTTCAACAATGGCATGAATGTTATAGGAGTATACCTTTCTGATTTGGATTTAAACCTTGCTCTGCAGGAAGAAAAATGGGACTGTAAATCTGACCAGAAATCCATGGTTGGGGATTTTATAGGTCCAAAGGGTGAACCTACTAGTATTATTTTACAAAATAGACATGACATCCAACTTTCCTCTCAATTCCTATTTCTGCCCATAGATAAGCAGAGTTCTGAGATGTCACCAGAGAAGTTTCCTTGAGCAGCCACAAATGAGGCATCTATATCATAACCACCTTGCCAAGACTAGGGTGCCATCACAGAGAGGGAGCAGTAAGAACTAGAGGTCATAAATGGCTGGAACAAACCTGTGTCATTTGGACATGACAGAACTGGTGTATGCATGTCTTCAGAGACCACAATTACCTGCACAAGGTCTGCACACCATCAAGCCAGTGACTATCCTAGCATGGGAGGGAAGATGCTCATAAGTCCACTCCTAATCGAGATGTGGATAGTTGATGGCTTTGGGAAAGAAAGAATCAGCTTTCTTTAGGAGTGTGGCTCCTGATAGGTTGACCCCATACCCTGGAGTACATGGGCAGAGTACATTGGGTTCCATGGGTTAATAAAACAAACAAACAAACAAACAACAACAAAAGAATATAAATTTAGGGGGAAGGTAGAGAGGTCGAAGTAGATCTGGAAGGAATTAGGAGGAACAGTGTCACTGAATATGATTAAAATATAATTAAATAAAATTCTGAATAAGTAAAAGTATTTTTTGCTATATATATATTATATTTATATATGGATATTTTCTTTATTATCCATATATATGGATATTTTCTTTATTATCCATATATATGGATATTTTCTTTATTTACATTTCAAATGTTATCCCCTTCCCTGGTTTCCCTCTCAGCAAAACCCCTATCCCATTCCCCCTCTCCCTGCTTCTATGAGGGTGTTCCCTACCCACCCACCCACTCCTGCCTATCCACCCTGGCATTCCCCTACACTGGGGTATAGAGCCTTCACAGGACTAGAAACTCTCCTTCCATTGATGCCTGACAAGACCATTCTCTGCTACATACGCAGCTGGAGCTATGGGTCCCTCCATGTGTACTCCTTGGTTGGTGGTTTTGTTCCTGGGAGCTCTGAGTGGTCTGGTTGTTGATATTGTTGTTCTTTTATGGGGTTGCAAACCCCTTCAGGTCCTCAGTCCTTTCTCTAATTCCTCCATTGGGGACCTCTTGCTCAGTCCAATGGTTGGCTGCAAGCATCTACCTCTGTATTTGTCAGGTTCTTGCAGAGCCTTGCAGGAGACAGGTATATCAGACTCCTGTCAGCATGCACTTCTTGGCATCCACAATAGTGTCTGGGTTGGGTGACTGTATATCCCCTACCCACCGACCCACTCCTGCCTACCCACCCTGGCATTCCCTTACACTGGGGCATCGAGCATTCACAGGACCTAATCACAGGATCCATATGGGATGGATCCCCAGATGGGGCAGTCTCTGATGGCCTTTCCTTCAGTCTCTGCTCCACACTTGGTCTCTGCATTTGCTCCCTTGAGTATTTTGTTCCCTCTTCTAAGAAGGACTGAAGCACCCACTCTTTGGTTTTCCTTCTTCTTGAGCTTCATGTGGTCTGTGAGTTGTATCTTCAGTATTCCGAGCTTTTGGGCTAATGTCAGTTATCAGTGAGTGCACCATGTGTGTTCTTTTGTGATTGGGTTACCTCACGGATGATATTTTTTAGTTCCATCCATTTGCCTAAGAATTTCATGAATTCATTTTTTTAATAGCTGAGTAGTACTCCATTGTGTAAATATACCACATTTTCTGTATCTATTCCTCTGTTAAAGGACATCTGGATTCTTTCTAGCTTCTGAATATAAGGCTGCTATGAACATAGTGGAGCCCATGTCCTTGTCATATGTTGGAGAATCTTTTGGGTATATGTCCAGGAATGGTATAGATGGATCAACAGGTACGATTATGTCCAATTTTCTGAGGAACCGCCAGACTGATTTCCATAGTGGTTGTACCAGCTTACAATCCCACCAACAATGGAGGAGTGTTCCTCTTTCTCCGCATCCTCGCCAGCATCTGCTCTCACCTGAGTTTTTGATCTTACCCATTCTAACTGGTGTGAGGTGGAATCTCAGGGCTGTTTTGATAAAAGAAACCTTAACAATATAAGATCTTGTTACTTGTTGCTAGAGAGATGGTTCAATTGTTTAAGGTACTTGTTGTTCTTGTGGAAGATCTGGGTTCAATTCCCAGCACCTATATAGTAGTTTACCACCACCCATAAACCCAGTTACAAGGGGTCCATCAGGCACACATGCGGTGTCCATATATGTGTCTAGGCAAACATTCATAAACATAAAGTGAACTAAATAAATCTTTTCAGAAAATTTAGTGTTGCTATAAAACAGGCAAACAAATAAATAAAGACACAAAAAAACCCAAAAATTATCTTGATAATTGAACATCTTGGCTCTTGGCTTCTAGTGTTGATAAGATAATATAGATGGTTTGTTCAATTTATTAATGAGATATTAAATAAAAATATCATCTAGAACATTTATTTTGTTTTCTTTTTAGATTTATTAAAAGATATGAGGGAGTAAATGTGTCTAAGGGTCCGTAGCCCATACTTGAGCTCTCTTTATTATTTGATTAAAGACAAACCTTATGGATACAGAAGTCTGACTAAACTACACCAAGCCACACCTAAGGTGCAAACCGAGTCATCTACCCTTCCATTTATTTCTGTTTCTATTCATTTTTTATTACTTCTACATTTGTACTTTTAGTTCCACAAGAGATATCATACAGAACTGAGGATTCAGTTTGGTGATGCAGCATTTGCCTAATATGAGCAAAGCCCTAGATTTTTATCCCCAGTACTACAGGTGAACAAACAAAATGCAAGTTATATTCCCTTACCACTCCTTTCTACCACTATAAACCTTGACTGTCATTGACATGAATATGCCTTGACATGGATTAGTAGGCTATTACTTGGAAATGCCAGTGCCCTGCAAGGGATAACCACTTCATATGGGTTGTTAAGCATGACTCAGAGGCCACCAAAACAACTCAGATCATTGCCATTACTCTTGGTTGCCCAGCAGAACTTGGTAAGTCCCTATCGCTGAAAACCACATTCTTTGGTTGCAGAACATAGAGAACCAACCTGAAATTAAGCTAGAGGCTTCCTCCCCGATGACTAGCTTCCATAGTAACAGAAGATGCTATGTAGCCTCCTTGAGAAAAATCTCACAGTTTTATATAGTCGTGATTTTTGGGAGCTACAATACCAACTTTCTAGGCAAGATTCCCCACAGGTGCAATGGTATCATGACTCCTGTTGGAGGAAGTTATCTGCCTTCTGAATGGATTTGAGATCCCACTCCTCAGAAGGGAATTTATGCCTGCTACTGTAAATTAAGTCAAAAACTATGGAAGGGAAGATTATAGGCTCCAGGGGAAATCCACTACTAGTGATTTGCCTTCTAAATTTTCATGTTTATTTTTATTGATTAGTATTACTCGCTGCCTTGATCAGAGAAGCTTCTGTTTGCCATAGACAATGGTTAATTTAGAGACTCATAGACTCTTAACTGATTAAAATGCCGAAAATAAATGACTTTGAATTTTGAGCCTATATGGTACATCCTTTCTACCACTCTAAGGTTCAGGGAACACTGAGGGAGAGGGAGTAGAAAAACTTTTAAGTACAAGAAGATAGGGAAGAATGCTACAAAATACTGTCTTCTGCATACAACTTAGATGCAGTGCCTAAGGACTCACAGAAGCAAAAGTTACCTGTGCAAGATTGAACTATAAATGTTCTATCATGGATAGAGGTGGGATTATAAGGTCCCATCACTCTCTGAGAAGCTATAATCACTTACTGGTTGCTAGAAGGGGAAGAGGACTACTCCTCAATGGTGTATCTACTGTTAAATTATTCTTGCTTAGGTAAACAATCCCTCATCCATGCTCACTCAAGCAAGCTTAGTTAAATGCAGTAGGACACACACACACACACACACACACACACACACACACACACACACACAGCAGACTTGTGAAAAAGGAAGAGTAGAAGAAGAGGTAGAGGAAGATAAAAGAGGATAATGAAAAATATATGGTCAAAGTGATATAAAATTGTAAAGTGACAAATTTTATAAGCATTTAATGTTCATTCTGTATGATATCAGCTACTTTTATGTATAAGTTTGTCATTTTGTCTAAGTTTGAAATAATTTATAATAATTTATAATAATAATAAAATTTATAATAATTTATAATAATAATTTAAGGTTATACAAATTAGTAGTTTCATATTGTATCCATCTTACAAAATTTCTAGGCCCATTTTAGCATGTTAGTGTGATGATTTGGGTCATAATCCCAAAATCAAGTCTGTATTGATGGCTTAGTGTGAATTGTGGGGCTATACCCACTTACTCATAGCTGCTTTTGCCTTTACAAGTGATCCCGTAGATGACACTCTTTCACAAATGACCCTGTAGGTAAAATGCCTAAATCTGACTAAATGATATCTAGTTCTACCAAATGTCTTATTTGTCTTCATTTTCTGAACTGTGGGTGACTTACATTATATTTTAAGATGTTACCAACAAGATCTAGTGAATAGTTTGATTCTCAGAGATCTCTCTCCCTAGATGCTCTTCAGAATTTGGCTTCATCTAATAAAATGTCTCACTGGGTTTCTGCCCACTCCTCAGTGTTAACAGCATGAGAGTCCTTCCTGAGCTTGTAGACTTAGTTCACGGCCTTCACAGAATGCCTCACAAGGATGCCTCATGCCTTCTTGGCCTCCTTTTCTTACCAGAAGGCAGCTGTTTCTGAGCAACTACCCATTAGTTGTCAAGGATACCCATTGGCAATGGTATATTTATCATCCACAGAGATTTTTGATCTAATCCTCTGAGGAAATTTAGCAATTGAGAGCATAAAATCATGAGCATACATTATTTTAAGCTATATGCATACTTTAAAGCTAGCATTTTACACTTATAAATTATTCCTCATTTCTCATTCTTCCTCTAGGTTATGAATTAGATTCAGGTTGAGGAGTCTTCTGATTTGTGCAGCAACATCTGGTGTTCACTTTAGGAACCTTCAGAATACTGGTATTGTATCAGGGTCACAGTGATTGCATCCTCTGAGTATCATGGAATTCATCAAAGATAAAGTAAAATATCATAAAAATACCATCTCTGTGCTCTCACAGGGAGGGTCTTCTGAATGCACATTGATGGATAAATTTTCAACAGCTCATTTTTCAATACACCTCAAGCAACTGGTTTGATTTAATTCTCTTTAAAAACTAATAACATGAACTCTCTGCCTAATGCAGGCTGAGGTACACATCCAAAGCCAGTGATTCATTTCAGACTTTGTGGAAAGGAAACAAGTCAGGTCCAGGAGGTAGATTATTGCTCAAGTTTTCACCAGTTGGCTTTCTTTTTATTTCCTGGGACTCCAGACCTCTGACCACACAGCAGTGTCATTTGGCAACATCTTGGAAGTATTAGGAGAGGACTCCAAGGTCCAAAAACGCTCTAGTTGTGGGTTAATCTTCCCAAGTGTCAGATTCAATAGTATATCTATTGATGTACTGCCAGAGTATTGAATAGTATATCTATTAAATAATGGTACCATCAGAGGAGGCAGGGGCAAGCTGTTTTGTCTGTAAAGGTAAGATTTTTTTCTCTGACAGAGACATCCAAGTGCCATTTCCACAGAGCTCTGATACTGCAGGAAAAAGCAACCAGACAAATATTAAAAATGGCCATAGGTGTCTAATCACATGTGTCTCAATCAAGATTCCTGGATCAGAGATGATGACTGGATATATTTCCTACTTCACACTGTTAAATATAATAAAAGAACAGTAGCCATTGGTCC
Organism: Rhabdomys pumilio; assembly: GCA_030674055.1. NCBI lineage: Eukaryota > Metazoa > Chordata > Mammalia > Rodentia > Muridae > Rhabdomys > Rhabdomys pumilio. Next base: position 84,559,125 of record JANHMN010000001.1, read on the forward strand.
AGAAAGGAAACTGAACACAATTCTTTCTTAATTAGACTTAACAGTTGATATGATGAAACTCTATGACCAAAATCAACTTGAGGAGGAAAGAGTTTATTTCAATCATATTTTCATAACATAATTCATCATCAAAAGCAGTGAGGGCAGGAACCCAAGCAGGAAGAAATCAAGAGGCAGAACCTGATGTAGAGGCCATAGAGGAGTGCTACTGACTGGCTTTCTTAAGGAAGGAAGGTACACCAGCAGCTCTTGTTATATGTGTAGGTAGGGGGAGGTCCCACCTACAATGAGCTACCCTCTCCCATCAATCACTAATTAAGAAAATGCCTTACAGTCTAATCTTGTGCAGGCATTTTCACAGTTGAAGATCCCTCCTCTCTGATGACTCTAGCTTGTATCACACTGACATGAAATTAGCCAATTACAATCTCCTGGTACAAGGTCTACTAAACTCAAAAAGCCTCAAGGTCAAAACCAGTCCTTGAGGTGGGTGGGATCCCTAAAGAAAAGAAGAAAGTTCTCTTTGAAAGCTGTGGAAAGCTTCATTAAGAGTGGGAATAAGAGATATATACAGAAAAAGAGAAAGAAGGCTGTTGTGAGAAGGATGGCAGAGAAAGCCAGAGGAGCCTCCTTGGACTGCAGCCTTCAGAACACCTCCCTGAACAAATGCCCCCACCCCACTGTCTGTAGAAATCTGCAGACCAATCCCCAGGACAAAGAGCAATCTGATTAATAACAACCTTTAATGGCAAAAGGTTCCACATCATAGAATTTAGTTCAGTGTAACAGACATGACAGGGAGCACGGAGGAGCCAATAACCATAAATTGAGAATTGTCAAGTCATCTCACTGACTACTGCTTAATTCTCTCTCCTAGAGGAAGCTGCATGGAGACATGGCTTGATTCTGTCTCAACGAGCAGGCCCATGTTCTAGCATATACCACCGTGCTTTATTCTTTAGTTCCCTAGGGCCCTCCCAAGAACCGGGGCAGACCCTATCCACTTAGTTTTTCCCTCTAAGCAAAGAAAACCAGAGCCCATCTCACCAACACAGAGAAACAGGATTTAAAGGACTGCAGGAGAATTCCAGACCCGAAGCCCATTGATGGACTCCAGTGGGTGCTGCAGAGAAGCCAGGCTGCCATGGCTGTTGCACTGAACACATTCTGGACCACAGCTTGTCAAAAGATTCTTGATGATTCCTTCAGTGTTATGGTCATTTGGGATCCTAATTCATACCCATTCCATGAAAAGCACATGGTTATATTTATCTTAATCTTTATATTTCATATGCAGACTGTCCAAATCAGTAGGAAATGAACTACCTAATTATTTGTATTGAAATTTCTTCTATTATTTTAATTTATATTAATAATTTCAAAGTAGGATTTTACAATTTATATCTTGCCTCTTGCCTTAATCTTCTTCTAAGCCTTTAAAAAGTGTTGAAAATGCTTCCTAAGGCAGCATAGTGTACTCAGCTTTTGTAACCCGAAACGTACACTATTCCCCACCTGGGCCAATGATGCCATCCTATAATCACATACGAAGTGCACACTAGTTCCTCTAAAACAGTTAAAACAAATTACTGCCTGTAGTTTGAACTTTGTTACACAGTATTATCTCATTTGTATGTTGGTTTATAGAGAAATGGAAAAGTACGACTGTTTTCATAAGCACATTGTTGTGAAATTCAAGTTATTGATGGGAGGCCATGAAAGCCTTGAATAAACTTCTGGATATTTAATATTCCAGTACACAGTTCTTGTCACAGAAGAGCCCCCACCTCCTGTGTCTAAATAGAGGCAACTCTCAGTATATCCAAGATGAAAGGAACTCAGACGCTGTGGGCATAAATAATTTTAAGTACTTGCTTTGCAGAATTGAAGGTTGCTACCCCTTTTACTGCATCTATTTTCAGGGAAACAATTTGACATCCTAATTAATCTCCTGCTGTGAAATTAGCTGGCCTGAAAAAAACGCAGTGGTTTAGCCTATAGGCCCCAGAGTGCTGTCTTTCTTTTCGAGTGCAGCACATTACATAGCTGCAGTGTGTGGTGGCTGTACGGAAACTGTGAGGATTATATGGGTTACGGTTTGAATATTTGGTTCCCACAGGGTCGTGTATTGACACTTCCGGTGGTGCTGTTGTGGAAGGTTCTGTAAACCTTACAAAGTGTAGTCTAGATGGAGGAAGTAGATCATGAAGGGCATATCCTGGTTCCCATTCACATATACACCGCCCCCTAGGTCCCTTGTCTGCGCTCAGCTTTCCGCCCAGATGAAAAAAGGATCCCCTCTGCTATGTTTCTACTGATGCTCTCTGCCCATGCTCATGAGGCCATGAGACCTTGGGCCGAACTCACCGAAACTGGAGCCAGAAGAAAGCTGCAAGTGTTTCTTTCAGGCATTTGGTCCATTATATAAAAGCAATTGACGAAGCACACAGCTGACTAATGCGGGCAAACTACTATATTGCTACCTGAGGAGAATAAACACTCAATTTAAAAGGAAAAATGTCCAGAGTTAGTGCTAATCTTAAAAAAAAAAAATTAACATGTTTATCTGCCCTCCAATTCTAGCCAATTCTACACTAAAATTCTACACTAACCAAGCTTTTTAAAGGTATATACTTACTATTGGCTTAGTGTATTGATAGAATTGTACACCTAGCACCACACTCCAATTTTAAAACATTTCCCTCTTCTCATAAAAGAAAACCCATTTCCCAATTCTCCCTCACCCTAAATTCCAGGCAGCCACTCCCATCTACCTTCCATCCCTGTATGTTTGCCCTCTCTGGGCATTGCACTTAAAAAGGTCATCTAACATGAGTGTCTTCTGTTTAGCTTTTATCACATAAATTATGTATTAAAGTTTATCTATACTATGTTAGTACTTCATTTTAATATCTTAATTAATATTTATACACCCCAAATTTTATCCAATTAAAAATCTTGGTCTAGTGATGTTTACTACCTGTGACAATCTGCAGCCATCACCGTGGATTGACTTTGGATGTTTTTGTGAAAAAAAAAATTTAATGCATTTTGATCACAAACTCATTCTAATTGAGCACCATCCTCAGACCCAGAAAATTACTGATTTGTTTTTCTATCAAGAAATGTTTTCTTCTTATGGATGTTTGTATCAATAAAATTAGACAACATGTGACATCTTTCCGGCCTCTCTGGTATAGTACAGTGTTTCCTGTTCTGTCCATAAGCATGTGTCGGTGTTTTCTTCCTTTATACTGGTCTGTTTTGCTCTGCCTCATACTGCTGCTTTGTATAAATTCACTATATTTATTTACCTATTCATAGCTGATAATGCATTTGGACTTTTTCCGTCCTGGGTACTACGAGAAGTGCTATTATATATATTCTATGAGAATGTGTAAATATTTGTGTTGGGTTCAGGGTGGAAGCAGAGAAAACTCACTTTAGGTGGAGAAGCTTAAAAATAAAAGCTTTATTTTGTGAGTAATCAGGGAGGTGGCCAGGTCAGGATCTGAACATGTCCATGAAGGGAAATTGTATAGCATTTTCATAGGATGGGGTCACAAAGCCAAGGGGAGCTAGGTGGGCTGTTTCATTGGCCAATCATATCTGGACACAAGTAGTTAAGCAAGGAAGTTAACACTGGTGCCTGGGCCTTAACTGAGTCACCTGGTCTCTGGGTCCTTGGTTCAGACTGTGCAGTCAAGTCCCCTCCTCGACTTTGGTCCAGAATTTTACGAAAATAAGAGAACAAAGGAGTGGGCACGCTGCATGTAGTCAAATTAAGTCAAGACAAGAAATATATTTATGGCTCATGGGCCTTAGTTAGATAACAGGATAGCAGCAACTTCCCTCTTTGCATCCCTAACTGGCTAATCAACAAACAGGAAGAAACAGGAACTTAGTTTTGCCACCATGCCAACAAGGTGGCAAGCAACTCGTGCCTGAGATAACTGGACACAGGAAACTACCTCCTAACCCGTGTTCTCAGTTCTCTTAACAAATACTCAGGAGCACAACTGACAGAGAGTGTGTGATGACCACACTTGAAGTTTGAGGAGCTTCTCCAATGTTTGCTGAAGTGGCTACACTGTTTCTTCACACCCACTCACTCACACACTCAGGAGTCCCATAAAGGTACTAACCTGAAAGCTATGATATATACACAGAGGACCTAGTACAGACCCATGTAGACCCTATGTGCATTGATCCCGTCTCTGTAAGTTCACATCCTAGTTTCAATCTCTGCAAATCTACTGTAGTGAAGACAAAATGACTTGGACGTACTGGCTGATGGGATGGACTGAGATAACAAATCCTTACATTAAAGTTAGTTTTTTTCCAAAGCTGCCACAATAATTCAATTAGGAGAGAATAGTATTTTCAAAGGAAGGCTTCCAGAATTGTTTATTATATATAGGATAAAAAATACCAAAAACGTTATGTCTTGGTTTTCATTTCATATGCAAAATTCAGCTCACAAGAGACCATGAACCTAAACTTAAAAGTTGAAACTTTGTCAGTATCTTAAAGTGTGCACACAGCATGGCTTTCTCTGAGATACTTTGCATTAGAAAAGAGCAGTGCTTTGCAAATGCCCAGGATTACCTTGTTCTGTGAGAGCTGTGCCAGTGCTCGTGCTTCTGTCCACTCCTCCTGTGTTTCGGTTTGCTCTTCTTTGATTTGTATGCCTGTTCTTGGGGCTCTTTTCTTTCTGTTATTTTGTCCAACTTTGATGTGATGGGCTTTGCCTATCTTACAATTTTAAAAATTTTGTTATGCTTTATTGTCTTTTAGAAGCCTGTTCTTTTCTAATGAGAGGCAGAAAAAGAAAGGATCTGGATGGGAGGGAATGTGGGGATGAACTGGGAGGAGTAGAGGTGGGGGAACTGTAATCAAATATATTGTACAAAAAATTATTTTCAATAAAAGGGAAAAATAAAAATAATAAATAGTAGAAAAATTAGGATGTGTAAGCTCTCTGATTTTTTCCTTTTTTTTTTTTTTTTTTTTTTTTTGAAATCACATTAATGGTCCTTTCTATTTTCATGTAAATATTAATACTTATTTGTTATTCTTGAAAAACAGCCTGGGATTTTGGTAAGTTTTATTATGTTGAACTTATAGATCAATTTTGAGAGTAGCTGATACCTTAATATTAAGTTCATGTCTCAGATGGCCTGGGCCATTTTCAGGAGATCTGCATTGATCTTGGGAGCAAATCCATCCACACCAGGCCTTACAAGGTCTGTCTTTATCTATGCCTGAGCAACTGCACAGCATCTTTGTGACAGCAGCCCTTCCCTTGACACCATAGAACATATCGGTCGCCACACATGTCCTCTATTGACTCCTAGATATAAACCCCACATTCCTTGTACGAGGAGCTTTCTCCTTGTGAGTTTCCCCTCATGTTCCTCACTTCCTTAGCTCTAAGGTGACTTTTCATTCCCCTGATAAAACTCCCACAATTGACTTGACTTGTCTCTCATCCTACTGCTAGCAGAGACTTTATGTTATTTGATGTGAAGCTGTTTCAATTTGATTCAAATTCATTGAAATGTCATCGTATCTGAAATATATACTATCATTCTTTGTTTCAGGCTATGTTATAAATTGTGTTACAACTTTTTGCATTTCTTTACACATGTCAGTGGATGTTTGTAAAATATGGAGGATGTAAAGAGAATATTTTCCTTCTTTTTTCCCCTATCTCCACAAATACTGTATGTTTCTCATAGCTTTTACAAAAACTGTTTTTTATATGTATGGATAGCAGGATGATCATTGGCTGTTTAAGATATTCATATCCTTGCGTGCCGAGCAGTAGAACAGGAAATAACTCAATGGCATCTTTGGGGGTTCCTTGTCTCACAATGTCATATCAGAGCTTTTCCTTTTATTTTTACTTTTTAAATTTTATCATATTTTATTTATACATTTTCTTCTTGCTTTTACCCTATAGGTCCTTTCCCTATATTTTATGGTGTCCAGTTTATTGTTCTTAGAGGTTTCCTGTGTGTACAGACTAGTGGATTTCTAGGCTTTTTTGTTTTGATTGTTTGGTTGCTTGGTTGTTTTTGTGTATGTGTGTGTCTTCTCTTGACTCTTTCCTTCTGTTTGTTTTGTCCAATTCTGATGTGCTAGGTTTTACTTTATCTTATTTTATTTTGTTTAATAGTTAAAAAACTAACCCATGCCTTGACCCTCAGAACCTAGGAAAATGTTAATCACGTGACAAGAGACTTAGAACATATAGATAGTGAAGCTGAGGATTTTAACACAAGAAGATAACTCTCTGTCTTCTAGGTTGATCCATGGATGTGATAAACAGTGTCCGTATAAGAAAGAATCAGGGAGAGACACTTTAGCAAAGACAAGTGAACAGGCAAGTTGCTGCAGCTGCCCAGACCTAAAGCAAGAAATGGATGCTCGTCTCAGAACTTCCAGAAGGAGAAACTGCTGGAATATTGTCTTTAGAAAATAGATTTTACACTTACAATCTTCAGTACTGAGAGAGAACAAGTTTATGGTTTGTAAAAAGTTTATCCATTTAACCTTTGTATGCAGGGGGAACACACCACTGTATGCATATGAAGGTCACAAGACATCACTCAGGAGTTGGCTCTCTCCTTCCACCATGTGGGTTTTGGGATCCATCTATGGTGGTCAGGCTTGGGGTGACAGGCACCTTTGCCTGTTAAACCATCTCACTGGTCCATGTATTTTTTTAAGACACTAAATTACTGGAAGTTTGTTACCATGACCAACATTACAGTAGTAACAGGCTAGAGCTAACCCAACATTCAACAACAACAAAAATCTAGTTGGAAATAACCTGGCTGTCCAGAGAAAAGATGAACTGGAATCAACCTAAATTTCCATGTAATAAAAATCTGTTATACTATTCCTGGTAAATTTTAAAAGAACACACACACACACACACACACACACACACACAGAGAGAGAGAGAGAGAGAGAGAGAGAGAGAGAGAGAGAGAGAGATCTTTTATTCTTTTAAAAATATTAAGTCAAAAAATGAGAATGCTTCATATCTTTCTTTTAATTCATTTTGATCTTATTTTCTTTTGCAGTAAGCCTAAAGTTTATTTTATTTTAGTGGCAATAAAGATGAAAAGCCAATAAAAGAAGGTTACTCTGGCAAGCTAATAAGAAAATGTAAGGAAAATATTTAAATTTTTAGGAGTTTGAGTAAACTGTTGATTTCTTGATTTCTAATTTCTATGCATGCATGTTCCCTTGTGCACTTTCTTCAATAATTCTTCAAGACTTTTTCTTTTTTATGATCTGGCTGAAAATGATCACATTTTCTGGCTCACGTTTTCATAGTCCCTATACACACTAAACATCATGTTATGCCTAGAGACACCAAGAAATGATTTTTATTTATATGATATTAACAAAATTAAGTGAACTAAGTAGAAAATAAAGCCACATGCTGAACTGGTCAGCTTGCCTCATGAGAGAGTAATGAGTTGCACTTCATTCAAAAGCTTTGCATGACTTGCCATGTTTATACACATTAGGTTCCACAACTGTGCATTCAAACCATAGCAGTTAATAGCAAGAAGAGCTACGATGGTAGGACTAACTATAAAGACATTTGCTTATATTCCACAGCTTGCTTAGCTCATAGCCTTCAACCTTTGCAAAGGCCGTAAGTTGTAAAGACTTTCTTACTACTGCTTGTAGCTTTATTCACTTCAAAAAAGTTATGCAGCATTCTCAGAACACAAATTCCTTCCTAGCTTAGATGGCTTTTCTGTACAGTGACCTGTCTATGCACGAGCCAATATTCCTGCTCCCTTCTTTGTTTTCAACAAAAGAAAAGAGACCTTATTAATAGCTCCTTTTCTTCCACTGGGAATATCCAGTAGGAAGGAAAACAGTTATTGCTACCAGTTATTGATTTTATTACTAAAATCAGAAGTAATATTTACTGTTCAAGGGCTTTCTTGGTCAATTTAGTTTCCTGGTTTTGCTTTTAGGTTTGTATCTATTTACAGCCTCACCATGGGATGAGGTTGGACAGCTTCTTAGAATAAATAGGTGTCTGCTTGGTGTTCCAGATCTAACTTCCAGGATGTGTCTCGTGTATGGCCATGATGCACGGAACAATATGATTCTCGTGAACACTGAGGTCAATGCCAAAAATGCTGTATTGCTTTAGCTTGTGCTGGCTCCAGTTCTGCAGCTGGCTAGCCTAGTTGAGATGATGTTGAGGAGAGAAATTTGACTCTGATCCTGAAAGTAATGGCTGCATTTGAAAATATGTCTAAATTAGAATACACGACTGTTCAAACAACTATCAGTCAGAGAAATAAACAATTTTGTTTATTGCACAGGTTTTCTTTTTCCCTCTCATAAGTCAACAGTTTTCATAACAAACATGTTTAGAGTAGCTAAATATCTAAGTGGTGTTTCTGAGATGACTGGAATATGTTTGATTTTATAAGCAAAAATGATCACCTTTGAGGTGTTACTAGCGTTATTGATAATGTGCATTTCCACTATTTGTGGGGAAAAGTCCTACAGAGTAAAAATCTCCATCTGTGTAGAACTGAGAAAGTGAGCCAGGGAGCTGGAGAGTTGGCTCAATGGTTAAGAGCACTCATTGTTCTTCTGAATGTCCTGAGTTCAATTCCCTGCACCCACATGGCAGCTCAAAATTGTCTAATGCCATCTTTTGGTATATAGATGTACATGCAGGCAAAAATGCCCATGTACATGAATAAATATGTCTTAAAATAAAAGCCAGGTAGTGGTGATGGTAGTGATTCATGTCTTTAATCTGAGCACTCAGGAGGCAGAGGTAGGTAGATTTCTATCAGTTCCAGGCTAGCCTGGTCTACAAAGTTCTAGAACAGCCAGGGCTACAAGGGTTATACAAAGAAACAATATCTCAAAATAACAAAAAAAAAATTGAATGGAACCTAAATTAATAAGACTCTGTAGCATTTAAAGACAGAGACAGAGCTGGCCTTGGAATGTCTCTGTTCTCTGAACTACCCTTGTGTATTCTTCTGCTTTTGCAGAGTCTGCAGTTGAGAAGTATGGGGAAGAGCCTGTGGAATAAGCAAAAATCTCTGCAGTTTTGGGATTGTGTCTTTCAAAAATAGAGGAAGAAATCTGAAATAAACAAACAAAACCACTTTTCGGCCCAGATGTCACAGTGTCTTCCCCCACTACCAGAACATACAGGGACTGTCCCAGTACAGCAAATAAGGACAGGATACTGTCTCAAACAGGACTTCTACTTCATGGTGCATTTATGGTTCAGAAGGTATACCAAGGTCCTTTCCCAGATAGCTCTTGCTAATGCTTTTACTTGGTTTCATTTGGTGTGGAATAGTTAGTGCTTCTTTTCCTAGAATATATGAAATGTGAGACAATAAGATGGCAAAACAAACACAGGTACTTGCCACCAATCCTGACGACCTGAGTTCAAGTCTCAAAACCAACATGCTGGAGAGAGACCCAAGTGCAGAAGCACTGCTCTGACCTCTACATACACACCACGGCACATGAACACCCTCCCTCCCCTTACACAAATAATAAATGAGTGTAGCTTTTTAAAGTTTCTAAAAATTAGGAATGGCTCCTATACTTCCTTGTTTTCCTCATCCCATCTCCTAATTTATAATTGTTCTTTTTCAGTTAATTTAATTAATTATCCATTAATTTTCAGAATAAATGTAAACATTGGGCCAATGTGCCTACCTTGCAATGACAAAAACATAGCACATAAAGGACAATGAAGGGAAGCAGATGAGGGCTATAAGACTTGGGTTTTCCTGAATTGAACATCTTTGTTTGTTCTATGAATTCCTTCCCTTTTGTCTTTTTACCAAGAGCTCTACATCTCATTCCCTAGTTTTTCCTCCTGAGAAATTAGATCCAAATGATAAACTTTCTTCCATTGGGGAAGTGTATATACGTAGATGTGTGAGTATGTCTCTGTGTATCAGTACTTGTCCGTGTGTGCCTCGGGTTAGTGTACTCACCTTCCATGGAGACTGTGAGTCTGATCTGGAGCCCTTTGGAGGGAGCACTGTGTCTCGCCATCTACTTTCCATGTCTTCTAAGTTGTGAATATAGCCAATAGTGCTGTTTTTCTTTAAATAAGTACCTAAAACAAATGAGAACAAAAACAGCACTTGTGGGAATGATAGCTCAAGCGTAGTCTCAGGCGTGGGTTTCTGAATCTTGTTGGGCAGTTGATGATTCTCACTGCTCCAGCGAGACTGGAGTGAGGGAACCTTGGACACGGGGCAGTGCTTGGCTATGAGAGGCTGCCCCCTGGCAGGGAGTGAACTCAGCCTGATTCCGCAGGTGGCGCAGGTCTCTCAAGTGGACCCGAAGGTTGGGGCCCTCAGACATCACTGGGGGCGGAAGGGGGGGCATGCAGCAGAATGGAAACTGTGGGCGTGCAGGCGAGGTTGGCCCATGCACAGAGAGATGAGGGGGAAAGAGAGAGCTCTGGCTTGCCCCACAGGAAGTGCTCACTTGTTCTACTCGCTTGGCTTGAACTGTGCCTCCTGTGGTTGGAATGCAGAGAAATCTTCCATGATGGCAGCACGACACAGGCCCCAATAACACGAGAAAGTCCGTGGTTCCAAGAGCTTTATTGACATGGCAGATGATAGATGGTCTGGATGTGCACACCCCACTTAAGCCAGGGGGGAACTGACTTAAATAGGGAGGGAAAGGGAGAGGAGGGTCACCTAATTAGCTACACCCTCTGGCCTTTAGGTAACTCATTAATATGGAAATCTCTTGAGGCTGAAGCCTGTAGTCATGCCCTCTACCTGTGTTAGGTGACACCTCTTTGGTAGGAGCTGCATCCTATATGACTGAAAGGAGCAGATCAAATGGAGGTCCACAGCCGTGTTAGGAGCCTGGATTCTGGGAGCGGGGCAGAATAGATGCCCATCCCTTGCAGGGTCTCTGGCTACTTCCAGTCAGCATTTCTACTAAAAACCAAAACCCGTTTCATGGCCCCACAAGTACTCCCTCTCTCTTACCACCCCTTTATCTATATTATAAACTGCTTCTTACTTATGAAGAGTTTCACGTACAAATATCTTATTCACTTTACAGGCAACATCTTTAAGCTATCTCAAGAGGTAGAAAATGTTATTACTATTTTTCAGAAGAAGTGATTGAAGATAGTACTCAGAGTTTGTCCTCCCTGAAGTTACCAACCTCCTCAATTGCTTCTTGCCTTGTTCGTAATTCCTTTTTGCAAGTAGTATTCTCTGTGCTGAGCCCATCTTTGGTGGGTAACTTTTGGTCCTCCATGAGAGCCCAAACTTAACAATAACCTATTAACGGTGCATCTAGAAGTGGTCTCTGCTGTCTGTTTCTGTGCACACAATCCAGCTCCCGAACTACATTCAGGTATGATTTTCACTGTATAGATGTCATCCCCGGAGTAGAACTTGAGCAGTTTTGCTATATTCTTTCTACTCTTCAGACTTCGCATAGGATCTTTGGCCAGTAGGTATTTTTCAATACCTTTTGGACTTACTTGCATAAAGGATGTAGGCTCTTTTTGGCACTGAAAATGATGCCAATGAGTAATGGCAGTTTTAGCACAATGCATAATTGTTGTAGGGAGAATGTGGGCCACCAAAAATGAGACCTCTGAAAAGCTACTCCCATCTTTTTACTTTGAAAATCAGAAAAGGGGTTACTATACAGGAGTGGGAGTCTAAGTTGAGATAGGTCACTCTGTTTGGACAGAATAAAAGCCCAACCATTTAAAGGCATCTGAAGTATAAAATCACCAATTCAATATCTTTGGGCAGCCAGAACTCAGGTCAGTAAGCCTGGACTAGGAGTTATTCCTTGTGAGAGGCTGTGTATGTTCTGCTGATTTCTAAAGGAGAAGGCTGATGTGACATAGTCAGTAGTACTTTTGACATTCTCCCTAGGTTAACGGTAGAAAAATTTGAGTTGTAGTTGATGGTGGTGGTTGGAGAAACTCCCTCACCCTCTTCTGTGACTCCAAATAGCTAAACTCCAATGGTAAAGGCGAACTGGAAATATACTATGCAGTGAACCATGGGGTGGGCCTGGTGTAGCTTGCTGCCTCGAGAGGTATGTGTTATAGGTTTTTCAAGTTAAGAGTCTGTGGCTTCACTTCTGGGGTACTGTGAGTCTTTCAGTTCCAAAAAAACTGAGGCAATCCCTCAGGTAGTGAAGTATTCAGGTCATTTTGTGCTTCTCTGTATGTTCTCTTTGAAGTCGAGGATGCAGGGAAGCTTTACAAGACAATTGGTCTTAGACATAAATCTTGTGCACCCTGTAAAGTTTGTAAACATCATTGTATCCTGGCAACTACAACTGTATTGATCCTGGCATTTGCCACCATATTCTGTTTCTGCTAAGGGTATAAAAAGTCTGATTGTTCTTAATAATATTGTCACAGCCTCAGCCTTGCTGTGGCCCCTTAACCAAGCCTATTTTAATTTCTTGCTGGCTATATCAGGTATGCTTGACCTGGTAAGTAAGCATGGATGCTTACAATTATTGGGCCTTTAAAGAATTATAGCCAAGCATTAAATTGTCTGAAGCCCCAAAGTCAATTATTATCATCTACTGACTGCCTCACCACTAAGGTCAGAAAATTTCCGGGCCTGAATGGCTTCAGCAGTGCATTCTACTGAAAAGTCTAAGCAAAATTAACACTCATTCTGTCAAAATCCCTAAGACAATGAAATGAAAGAACACTCCACTTTAATTTATGAGCCAACATACCCTTGATAATAATGTATCATGAGATATTAAAAACCTCTAGAGAAGGGGATGTTGACGGGCACTTTTACTCATGAATAAAGATGCCAGATACAAAGCAATGTATTTGCAGATAAGTCCAATGAAACATGAAAAATGTAATATTTCATAGCTTACTCTAATTGCATCAGGTATGCAGAGATGGTATAATACTTGATAATACAAACAACCAAACCCATGATCAGTCCAGTGTAGTAAGTGTTTGTTTACAGTTACATTTACACATCTTACCAGTTAGAAGAAAACTGCTCTAATCTGATGTCGACTCAGAAATCCAATAGTAGACCTGTTGAAAGATTTCATTTTGGACTTAGGAACAGGAAAAAGATGGCTATTGGAATTGTTGAACCTGTATAGCAAAATAAAAGGCCTTTGGATGACAAATGAGCAAATGCATGACAACTGCGAGTTCATAGTCTCTCTTAAATAAGAAAGAACTGAATTTCATTTGAAATCCCCATTTTATAATGGATGCAAATAGAGCATGTTTTTTTATTGGTTATTTTATTTATTTATGTTTCAAATGTTATCCCCCTTCCTGACTTCCCCTGTGAAAACTTTCTATTCCATCCTCCTCCCCAATGATTTTATGAGGGTGCTCCCCAACCCACCCAACAACCCACACACTCCCATCTCAACACCCTAGTATTCCTCTATGCTGGGGCATCGAGCCTCCACAGGACCAAGGGCCTCCTGTCTCATTGATGTCAGATAAGGCAATCCTCTGCTACATGTGCAGTTGGAGCCATGGGTCCCTCTATGTGTACTCTTTGATAGTCACTGGGAGCTCGGGGAGGGGGCAGGATTCTACTTGATTGATATTGTTGTTCATCTTATGGGGTTGCAAACCCAAACAGTTCCTTGAATCAATCCTTCCCCTAACTCCTCCATTGCTGTCCCTGTTCTCAGTCTGATGGTTGCTTGCAAGCATCTGCATCTGTATTAGTCAAGCTCTAGCACAGCCTCTCAGGAGACAGCCATACCAGGCTCCTGTCAGCAAGCACTTCTTGGTATCAGCAATAGTGTCTGGGTTTGGTGTCTGCAGATGTGATGGATCCCTAGGTGGGGAAGGCTCTGGATGGCTTTTCCTTCAGTCTCTGATCCACTCTTTGTCCCTGCATTTCTTTTAGACAGAAGCAACTGAGTAAATTTTTTTTGAGATGGGTGGGTGACCTCATCCCTCAACCAGGGGCAATGTCTAACCTCAGGATATGGTCTCTACAGTTTCTCTCTCCCCTTTGCTGAACATTTCATCTAATGTCATCCCTGTTGCATCCTAGGAACCTCTTGCTTTCCTGGCATCTAGGACTTTCTGGTGGCTACTCCCAGTTCCCCATCCCCCATTGTTACAAACCTCTGTTCATTTCCTAATCTTCTGTATATCATCCCTGTCTCTTTCATACCCGATCCTGCTCCCCTTTTTCCTCTCCCCTTCCTCTCTTCCTTCCAAGTCCCTCCTACTTTTTATCTCCTGTGGGGATTTTGTGCCTCCTTCTAAGAAGGACTGAAGCATCCATACTTTGGTCTTCTTCTTGAACTTTTGTCTGTGAATTGTATTGTGGGTATTTATACCATGTGTGTTCTTTTGTGACTGAGTGAAAGTCACTTCACTCAGGATGTTATTTTCTAGTTCCATCCATTTGCCTAAGAATTTCATGAAGTCATTGTTTTTAATAGCAGAGTAGTACGCCATGTAAATGTACCACATTTTCTGTATTCATTCCTCTGTTAAGGGACATCTGGATTCTTTCCAGCTTCTGGCTATTATAAATAAGGCTGCTATGAACATAGTGGAGCATGTGTTCTTGTTATATGTTGGAGCATCTTCTGAGTATATGCCCAGGAGTGGAATAGCTGAGTCTTCAGGCAATACTATATCCAGTTTTCTGAGGAACTGCCAGACTAATTTCCAGAATGGTTGTACCAGCTTGCAATTCCACCAACAATGGAGGAGTGTTCTTCTTTCTCCACATCCTCCCTAGCATCTGCTGTCACCTGAGTTTGTGATCTTTGCCATTCTGACTGGTGTGAGGTAGAATCTCAGGGCCATTTTGTTCTGCATTTTCCCAATGACTAAAGATGTTGAACATTTCTTTAGGTGTTTCTCAGACATTTAAGATTCCTCAGTTGAAAATTCTTTGTTGAGCTCTGCATCCCATTTTTAATAGGTTTATTTGGTTCTCTGAAGCCTATCTTCTTGAGTTCTTTGTATTTATTGAATATTAGCCTTCTATCTGATGTAGGACTGGTAAAGATCTTTTCCCAATCTGTAGGTTGCCGTTTTGTCCTGCTGACAGTGTCCTTTGCCTTACAGAAGCTTTGCAATTTTATGAGATTCCATTTGTCAGTTGTTGATCTTAGAGTCTGGGCCTTTGGTGTTCTGTTCAGGAAAATTTTCCCTGTGCCCATGTGTTCAAGGCTCTTTCCAACTTTCTCTTCCATTAGATTCAGTGTATCTGGTTTTATGTGGAGGTCCTTAATCCACTTGGACTTGAGCTTTACACAAACTGATAAGAATGGAACAATTAGAGCATGGTTCTAAAAAGAATGTTTTTTAAAGGATGTATTTATTCCTATAGCCATGTACTGTGTAATGTTATTTTGGCAAATCATGGATTACATGCCATGGTGCTCCCATAAGACTACACTATCACATTTCAAGGTAGTCATTTGCAATATTATGTGGCAAAATCACCAAGTGAAAGTGATCTGGTTATTAACCAGCTCCTGTCTGTAATTTCAAATGGTAAGGTGAGTGGGGTAGTAGAGTATTATGTACACGAGTGAATGGAAAACTCCCTCTGAGGAGGTGGATGTGGATAGCGGCTGGAATGCAAGTTCATGTTATGAACCAAGAACAGTTCACATTGTTCAATTCTAAGCTAATTTATTTACTTATAGTAAGAGTAAACTTAGTTCTTAAGAACAGAATGCTTATTCATGGGCTATTTTTAGAGAAAATAAATACGATCCAGATGTTTCTGGACATCTGAAAATTATAGTGACTGAGAGCTTAATAGGTATGTCAGTAACTGCTAACAGCCCCTGGTCTTCTCAAGTCATCACAACAAAGTCATGTGACTTTTTGGAAAAAGTAAATGCTGTTGGGGCTGCTTTTTCTCTCAAGGAACGCTAGAGGGAAAACACCTTGTCCAGTCTAAGTCAGGTGTCTTCTATGGTGTTGGAATCATCTTCACAGGTAGCTTTCCATTCTTGTGCTAGGACACACATAAAATCCTTGTGCTCTGGCTGCCCATTTTGAGGAAGATACTCAGCAAAGATTAATAATAAAGTTTTTTTAAGTGAAAGAAGTTCTTTTAGGCATTTTAAAGTAGCTCAATTTGTTCCTAAGAGCCTCTGTTTTTCTTTTGAGTTCCACTAAATTTTCAGGGTGGGGGAATCTGAGAATGTGAATTTACCAAATGAAGTCATGGTTACTTTCTGACCTAGATACAGTGTCAATATTTTGCAAAGGAAGAAACCATCCCTGAGAAGTTGAGGCTCAGGATCACACACAGGGCCCTTCCAAAGAGAAGAGTAGGGGTAGGTTTCCATCTAGTACTGAAATGCCAGAGGCTGGACCACAGCCCCTCTTTTCTGTTAGTGATCCCCATTCTTTATATTCATTAAGAAATGGGAGTTCTCCCTCTGTTTTCCCAGATCCAGTCCTAAAGTCTCATCCCTAGCTCTGCAGATGAACCCATGGCAGTACTCTAGGACCCTTGCTTACATCTCCTGTAGATCCAGAGATCTTTCCCTCCTAACACAGCTCTTGCTTTGTCCCAGCCCCTAAGCCTTGTAGCCAGGGCAACAAGTAGACTGAAGGAGAATGCACACATTTCATAGCTTACCCAGATTTAACACCCCAGTGTGATCCCCAGCTCTGTAGCAAAAACCTGCTGTGGTCTTCTCCTCTCTGACTCCATCCCCAGTGAATCAAAAAGATTTCCTTCACCCCCACCCTACCCCCAAATCTCGGTCTTGAACACTAGCAGGCAATCCCTGTGAACACACCAGCTGAGCAGGTCAGGGAAACAAGTAAGACAGGTAAACCAATTGAAGACCATCTGTTCTATGTGTAGAATCCATAGTCACACCATGTGACAGGTCTCCTGTGGGAGGTTTCTTCAGGGGAACCTGAAGTGAAGGGATACAGAGGCTGTCTCTGGGTAGAAGAGAGAGAGGAGGAGAAATGGGGTCTATTATCAGGGTATGTAGTACATGGTCAGGAGAAGCATATGCCACAGGAGGTGACATCGGGAAAATGTTGCCTCTTAACAGGTACTGATTATGTGTCCTGTTGTATCTGAGCCTCTAGGGCTGTCTGTGGAGGTGCCTGATTAATAATACCTTCACCATGCCCTCCTCCCCTTCAAATCTAACCCCCTAGTCTTATCCACAATGCTGCAACAGAATATCAGCTGCAGTCTTCCTTCCCTCCTGCCTATATCTCCTGTGGTTCCCACAGACTTTTCTTTTTTAATTTCACTCCTCTGACTTGTTGCTTTGTCCCGGTCCCCAATCTTAGCAGCTATCCCCTGCTAACCCAAGGGCCACTCTTGCCAAGGCAACAAGTAGGCTGATGGTAGATCCACACCTCTCCTTCTGCTCCTCCAGATCCAATCGCCCAAGTCTCATCCCCAGTTCCATAGCAGAAAACCTATGTGCTCTGTATGACTTTATCACCAGTGGATCACAAAGACTTTCCCCACCAGCCTTCATTCTCCCAACTCATCACAGTACCCTAGCCTCCAATATCAGGAAAAATTCTCTATGATCACACCAGCAGAACAGACCAGGAAAAGAGACAACACATGACCATCACATTCTCCAAAATCTATAGTGGAAATAGGAAAGAAGAAACAAAGCACCAACAAAGACAAATCCAGAAATCACCACCAAGACCTATAATCACCCCAATTTCAGCTACCTAGGCACTAGCATAAAAACACAATAACATCCAGGGCAATATGTCTCCACTAGAGCCTAGCTACCACAGCATGCCCTGAGTCTTCTAATGTTACTGAAGTACAAGAAAAGGAGCTCAAAACTGCCTGGAGGAAGATGATAGAGGTCCTGAAAAAGGAAATCAGCAAATCCCTTAAAGAAGCCCAAGACCAGTGGAAGGAAATGAATGAAGCAGTTCAAGATGTAAAAATGGAAACAGAATCAATAAAGAAAACCAAACTAAAGCAATTATGGAAATACAAGATATAAAAACTCAAACAGGAACAACAGCCATAATATTCATCAACAGAATATACATAAAATGCAGGAAGTAATCTCAAACATTGAGAATATGTAAGTCAAAGAAAATGTTAAATCTAAAAAGCTTCTGACATAAATACCCAGTAAATCTGGGACACTATGAAAAGACCAAACCTAAGAATAATAAGCATAGAGAAATAAATACAAACTCAGATAAAAGGCACAGAAAATGTCTTCAACAAAATTATAAAAAAATAATTCTTATAACCTAAAGAAGGAGATACTTATAAAAGTACAACATGAATACCAAAATAGATTGAACCAAAAAGGAAAATCCCCTTGGCATATAGTAATTAAAATACTATACTGGCTCCTTTTGTGTGTCAACTTGATACAAGCTATAGTCATCAAAGAGGAAGGTGTCAAGTGGATATTAGCCCAAAAGCTTGAACTAGCCAAGATTCAACTCACTGACCACATGAAGCTCATAAAGATGGAAGACCAAGTGTGGATGCCTCGCTCCTACTTAGAAGGAGTAACAAAATACTCAAGGGAGCAAATATGGAGATAAAGTGTGGGACAGAAACTGAAGGAGGGGCTGTTTGGAAACCATTCCACCTGGGTATCCATCCCATGTACAGTCACCAAAGGTAGACACTGATGTGGATGGCAGGAAGTGCATGATGACAAGAGCCTGATATAGCTGTCTACTTAGAGGTCTGCCAGAGTCTGACATATTCAGAGGCAGATGCTCACATCTAACCACTGATCTGATCAAGGGGTTCCCAATGGAGAAGTTAAAGAGAAGACTGAAGGAGCTGAAAGGGTTTGTGGCCCCATGAGGAGAGCAACAATACCAACCAACCAGAGCTCCCCAGGGTCTAAACCACCAGCCTGGGAGCACATAGGGAGAGACCCATGACTTCATCTGTATATGTACAGGAGGATGGCCTTGTCAAGCATAGGTGGGAGAGGAGATCCTTGGTCCCATAAAGACTGAACACCGAGTGGGGGGAAATTCAAGGGTGGGGAGGTGGGAGTGGGGGGGGGTAGGTGTTGGCACATCCTCATAGAAGCATGAGAAGGGGGGATGGGATAGGAGGTTCCTGGGTGGTGGGGGGAATGGGGTAAGGGGATAAAATCTGAAATGTAAATATAATATACAAAAAATAAATAAATAAAAGAGACGAAGGTGTCTCAGTTGTGGGAAGAACTCCATGTGATTTCACTATAAGGAATTTTCTTGATTAGTGATCAATGAGAGAGGATCTAGCACATTGTAGGTCATCATATCTCTGGGCTGATAGTCCTGGGTTCTATAAGAAAGTAGGCTGCACAAGGCCACGGAGAGCAAGGCAGTAAGCAGCACCTCTCCACGGCCTCTGCATCAGCTCTTGATGTTCCTGCCCTGGTTGAATTCTTGTCCTGACTTCCTTCAATGATGAACAGTAATATGAAAGTATAGATCAAATAAACCCAATTTGCTTTTTAGTCATGGTGTCTCATTGCAGCAATAGAAACCCTAAACATACAGAACAAAGAAAGAATATTAACAGCTGTAAGAGAGAGATAAAAAGTAAGTAACATATAAAGGCAGACCTATTAGAATCACACACAAATTCTCAATGGAGAGCCTAAAAGCCAGAAGGGGATAGACATATGTCCTCCAATTTCTAAGAGACCACAGATGCCAGCCCAAACTACTATAAGAAAAAAAATTTCAATCAATCTCCATAGATGTAGAAAATAAAATATTTCATGATAAAGTCAAATTTAAATGATAGAGATCTAAAAATATCAACCTAGAGAAGGGTCTAGAAAGAAAACTCCAACCTAAGAAGATAAGCTAAACCCAGGAAAACATAAGGAATAAATAATCTCACACCAGAAAAAAACAAAAGAAGGGAAGGAAGTACACATACACACACACACACACACACACACACACACACACA
>JANHMN010000001.1:84580078-84607654 GCA_030674055.1 Rhabdomys pumilio
GATAGATAGATAGATAGATAGATAGATAGATAGATAGATAGATAGATAGATAGATAGATGTAAGCACTTTAAATAACATCAAAAGTTTTAATGGAAGAACTCCACCTCACCCATAAAGGCAAACAAATCAGAGTAACATCAATATTCAAAAGCATCTCTAAAGGCCAGAAGTCATTGGATGATATATTTCAAGGCCTGTGAGTAAATAATTTGCAGACATGAGGGCTATATCCCGTAAACTCATCTTTAAAAATTGATGGAGAAATATTTCAAGAGAAGCACAAACTAAGGCATTTCATGAAACCCAAGCCAGCACTATAGAAAATATTTAAAAGAATAGATAGATAGATAGATAGATAGATAGATAGATAGATAGATGGGGAGGCATAGGGAAGAATAGATTTTTTATGAACAGATAGGTTGAACAAAAGTAGAAGTTTTAACTGTCAATTTGACTAAATGTAAAATAAGCTAGGAAGAGAGTAGCAATGAGCGATTGCCTATATTGACCTATGGGCATATCTGTGAACGAATTTTTAAATTGAGTCAGTTGAGATATAAAGACTCACACCATGTGGGTAGTACCATTTGACAGGCTGTGCCTTAGACAAAGTGAAAAGATGAGAATGCTCTGAGAATGTATTTGTTAATTCATTGCTTTCTGCTTTTAACTGTGGATGTAATGCAATTACATGCTTCAGTATCCTGCTATCTTGATGTCCTCATAATGATAGACTATAACTGTGAGTCAAGAATACTCCATCTCCCTTAAATTGTATTACAACATAGGAAAGAAACTAAGACAAGAGGAGACCTGGTAAGAGATCCGTAGATATAGAAAAGCTGCAATTGCTATTAATTAGTATTACTATTACTAATTTGTGCTGTTGTAAAATATTTTTGTCTTTACAATTAGTGACTAATTTTCTTAACTCCCTGCCAGCCCTCCTCAGTTTCCAGTCCAGCCTTTTCAAATGTTTCTCCCAACCTTTCCTCCCTCAGCTCCTCAAAAGTCTCATTCAACAGTCCCTACTCCCAGTCTTCAAAATACTTGCCTCTCCAAACTATAATAACTGTTCTAGCCTATCTGCTCAGCTCAGCTTCTCCTGGCTCCACTGTCTCTCCTAACAATATCTTCCCCACCACTTGCCTTCTCTTCTCACTCTGATAGCCCCCACCTCCACCCCACCTCTACCCTCAAGCCTCAGCTGGCTTTTTATCTCATATCTGGTTCCCAGAAATCCAAGAGGCAACCAACACTGAAGATAGTGGTATCAAGCAGTTCTAACAGCTAAGAATTCTTAAAGGGCCCAGTTGACTAGCAACTGGGGATCTTTTAAAGGACCAGGTACATAAGATAAATCACACTACATGTTACTATGACTAACTAGAATTATTGTTAATTAGTATTTACTTATTACTCAATAGTAATAAGAAAGAAAACAAGATATAACTATTGTATTTACTTACGTACTAAGAATCAGAGCTCCCAATTTTATTAAAAAACAAAACATGAAAAGCCATAAAGGTGAAGACAGTCCTGATGCCTCTCTTTAGAACTCTATTCTCATCTCTAGACAAGTCTTCCATCTAAAACTCAGCAACAGATGTAAGATGTAAACTGCACCATAGATTAACTGGAAACAATATAAAATTCCATCCAACAAATACTGAAGGCACATTCTTCTTTGTGGCTTATTGTATCTTCTCTGATCACATTATAGTCACAAAGCAAGTATTAATAACTAGAAAATAATAGAAACAATTGCCCATAGCTTATGAGAATGCTGCAAAACGAATCTGGATGTCACCAAGAGAAACCACCAACACACACAACACAACTGCTTGGCAACTGAAGGACTGTTGAACAAGCAGTGAATCATTGAAGAAGTCAAGAATGAACTTGAAACACTAAATAAAAATGAAGCACAACTTACCAAAAACTTTAGGGAACAGTTAAAAAATTGATAAGAGAAAAGTTGTTAAAAGAGTTATAGAGCGAGCGCGCTGTGGCGCAGCGCTTGGGCGTCTGCCGGCAGAGGGCGGGCGCGCCCCTTCCCATGCCGGTTCGAATCCCGTCGGAACTCCGTTGCGTAGTCTGATGGGGAAAAAAAAAAGAGTTATATAATAAATAACTTATCAATGCACATAAAGTTTTCAGAAAAACAAAAACAAGTCAAAGCCAAATGCAATCGATGGCAAAAATTAGCATTGCCTAGGTATACCACTCCTGGGTCTCTACCCAAAGGACTTTAAGTCCCATATAGAGATATTTACACGTCCATGCTATTGCTGTAATATTCATAATAGCCCGAAATGGAACACATTTCTATGTTTATCAACAAATAAGTGGATTCAAAGAGTGGTATAATATACAGTGGGATTTTATGCCACTGGGAAGAAAAATAAAACCAGTGCATTTTCAGGAACATAAATGGGATCTCAAAATTATTATGCTGTGCAAAATAAGCTAGACTCAGAAAGAAAATACCATGTGTATTATATGAGGATTCCAGTTTTAATAGTTATATGTGTGATATAGATGCCTTGGGGAGCAGGTCATAAAGCTAGGGAGGGAAAGCTTGTTCATAAGAGGGGTAGAAAGAGAGAAGTTAGCAGAAAACATGATGTGGAAGCAGAAGACAGGCTGTTGGAGGAAGAAGGGGCCCCCAGGAAGGGGCAAGGGAGTGGAGCAGTGGAGAAGGACCAATAAGAACCAAGTGTATGTGAAATGTAAACACGAAAGCCCAGTCTTTTACTAATTTAAAAGAACAAGTCAAAATATTTTAAAAGAATTTTTAGCTGATGATGTACCCTAGAAGCACAGAGATTACCTAAGATGGCCAAGGACCTGGGTTTGATCTCCAGCATCTCAAAACTACAATTGGGGAAGACTGGTTATGCTGAGAGCATCTTCTCTAACTAAGCTAGACTCCACCCATTACCACCTCAGCTCAAACCCTGACATCACAAACCATGGGAGTCAGTGGCAGCACTCATCCTGGGAGCCTTGTCCTCTGCCCCCTGACCTTGTACATTTTCAATGATCCTCAGCATCCTTGTGAGGGAGCTGTGGCAGGCATCAGTGCCTGTAACCTGCTCTTTAGGCTTTTTCAGTGCATGCTACTCTCATATTTTCACTTCTGTTTTTGCTTTGCCCAGACAAACAGGACATGGAATGAAAGAATGAGTGGATGGATACTTCAACATATTACCCACTACAGTTCTGGTCACATGTAAGGTGGCAATTTCCAGGGCAAGTGGGAACAAAGAGAAAAACTGTTTTGTGATTAATAACAAACTCTTAAGTGTTGGGTTGCATTTGAAGTCAAACAAGGGGCAATCTGATATTGCCTTTCATACAAGACTAGGCAGTGTAAAAGGGAGGGGCCTGGGGAACACTTTTCATTTCTACTAGCAGAATAGTATAGACTAGTCAGACATAGGAACCAGATTACAGCAACTAAATTTGACTTTCTGAAAACAATTGTTTGTTATTACTGTGTTTGTGTGTGCTTATGTGTATGAGGTAGAATGCAGCATATGGATAGTATAGCACACTTGTGGGGGCCAGAGAAGAAGTTTCAGTGGTTCTATCTTTCTGTTGTTGGGATCTGGGAACAAACTCAGGCCATTAGGCTTGCTTAACAAATGCGTTTACCTGCTGAGTCATCTTACCAGCCCTCTTTAAATATCTAACTCTGAGGACCACGAGTTAAATAAAGATGGAAAATACAAGAGTGACAAAATGAATTATTAATTAGAAATTGTCTTTGAGGTTTGCCTTGTGCCTGATACCTTCCAATAAACGATTTTTGAAAGTTAATTACCTGTAATTATCTCTATCGCCTAGTATCTGTAATATGCAAGCCTACAGTATTTCTAGACATAAGATCAATGCAATGAAAACTGGCTGTTGTCTTCTAGATGTTACATGTACAGGTTGTCTTTGACCTCTGAAGTAATTGACACAGTTCTACAATTCGCTCTGTGTAAGCATGGCAACTGTGTCTGTATGCCATGTGTCAAAGGCTTTCAAATGGGAGTTTGCCTTTTGCTGAATTATTATGTCTCATGAAGTGCACACACTCATGTGCCCTCCCCCAAGGCTTGAGCAGACCTGAAGGAGTCATTTACCACAGTAGACCAAAACAGTAGGACCTAGGAGGCATTGCATTGTTGGCCTTGGCTCCCTGCAGTCTGCTACAGGAGCTAAGAAGAATGGACTGCCTGCTGAGCTTGCCTTGACACCTTTGGGCTGCTATCCCCTCACCCAGCCACTGGGCTGAAAAGAGAAGAAACTCTTGGGGAGTGGGGCTTCCCCTTTATATGTGAAAGCAAAATATTAAACTTCGGGCCTTGATCAGAATACTTGTCTTGGCCCCATGTTTTCTCTCGCCCTCCATTCCCCTTTCATTCCCAGCCTTCCTTTCAGGTGAACCTGGTTACCCATAGCCGCTGGTGAGTACACACTCACCATGTGAACATGTGACAGGTGAGCTTAGTGATCTTATGTGATCTTAGTCTCTCAGCTCTGATGTAGCAGATGTCACAGGAAGATGCTCTAAAGAGGAGTGGGGCTAGAGTCAGTGGATGAAGTTGGGTTCTCAGATCAGCACTGAGAATGGTGAGAGAACAGGCCAAAGAGCATCATTTGCCTACCAAATCTTTCTTAGAAAGCTTTGCCTGCCAGTAGTCAGGCATCCAGCCATGCTGAAGGGGCCCTCTATTAGGACAGGAGGAAATCTTGTAAGGTCACTTTATGTTCTCCAGCCGTATTAATTCAAGAATCAAGTATCTTACTGGTTCCAAATCCTAGTGATAACTTTTCCTAATGGGATAATAGGAAGGGCAAGATCCCACCCAAGGGAGGCTCCATCTATTTAAAATGAGAGCTCACTTGAAAGGAAAGCAATGAGTGAGGATGCTGCCAAAGGTTTCAGCATTGAAATAATTATCTAGGGCAGTGGTTCTCAACCTGTGGGTCTTGACTCCTTTGGGGTTAATGGTCCTTTCACAGGGTCATTTCCAATGCCTAAGATCGTTGAAAAACACAGATGCTTACACTTACAACTCATAACAGCAGCAAAAGTTAAATTATAAAGTAGCGATGAGTATAATTTTATGGTGGGGTCACCACAACATGAGGAACTGTACTAAGAGATCATAGCATTAGGAAGGTTGAGAACCACTGATCTACGGTATATTTCCTAAGGTGGGCACATGGAGGATGCTGCAACTAGAGATGGAAATATATCTCTGGTTGACAATACAACTTGCTAGTATTATCCATATGATAGTAGTTTTGCATTTATGCAAGATATAAAAGCAATTAGGCAATGGAGGCTAGCATTAACCTTTTGGAACATCACAGAGGCCTGGCAAGGTGTTGCAGAGCTAGATTCCCTGCAAGGGGCCCAGGGAAGACCACTGTGTAAAGTTCTAAGGAGAAACCTAAGTGGAAATGATGGAGACCAAAACGTGTTGGAATGCCAAAATCATTGGACATCTGCTGAGGAAAGCTGTGGGCATAAAGTAAAGCTGGCCCAAGTAAGAAGCTGCATCTGCCATAGGCAGAGGAGCACAAGGGGCTGCCCAAGGATATTTGGCTCTGTGATGATGTCATTATGGATGTCAGATGGTGGGCACAGAGGTGCAGGATTTACTGTTTGCTTCGTTGTGTTTTGATCTTCCCTGGCCTATATTTGTGCAATCTCCTCACCCTTTCCCTTTGAAATGGGAATGTTTACTTTGTGCTGGTCTATAGTGAAAGTCTGTAATTTGTTTTTGATCTTACAGGGCCTTGCCGGGGAGAGATTAGCTTGTATATCATGAGATTTTTGAGCAGTGTTAGGACTGATAAACCCTATTGAGACTTCTGAAACTGGAATAGATGTATTTGCGCTATGAAATTGCTATGAGCCTATGAGACTAAGGGCAGAATGCTGGCCATGGTGCAAAAGGAAACTTTCCTATAATCACATGCATCTGAACCCCAAGATGGTGGTGCAGCTTGTTAGGTTGTAAAACTTTCATGAGGCAGAGACTTATCCAAGGAGATAAATCCCCGAGAACAGGCCTTGAGTTTTGAAAGGCAAACCTCACTTCTGCATCTCTCTCTGCTTCTTGAGTATAGTCACAGTGTGATCAGACACTTCACATTCCTGCAATGATACTTTCCCCAATATTACAGACTCTATCTCATCCAAAACTAAGCCAAGATGAACCTTTCCTTCCTCTAGTTGCTGCTTGCTAGGTAGCTTTTTTTAAATTTTTTTCAGTAACGAGAAAAATTACTACTACAGTGATGACCTAGAACACACCTTGGCCCCTCCTTAGTGGAATCACCACATGGTGGACAAATTAAACTTTAGCTTAAGCCCCAGCAAAGGAGTTAAACCTAGTTTCTTACTATACAGAAAAGTATGACATAGTGGGTATTAAAGTAGATGCCAGACAGAGATTAAGGAAGCATTGAGGTGGCTGAGGTAATTTTTGGTATAGTATTTGGGCATACAGGAAGGGAAAAGATAAAGTTTAAATAGCAGGACATTGTCTCAATTTCCTCTTGAATGACCAGCACTCATTTAACTGGTAGAGAACATGGAAAGCAGATTCCATGTAGATCCAGAAATTTAATCAAAAACTGGAAGGTGAGAACATGCATAGTATGCTCCTAAAACAGCCAACACACTCTGATGGTGCCAGACTAGCTTGGAAAACAGAAGGCAAGAAGCTGGGCTGGAGACGAGCATGGCCTGTTATATTGACATTAGGTATATAGAGAGAAGGTGGCCATGAGAGACTTTTCAAGGCCTAGTAGTAGGATTTCAGTTGGTTACTCACCTTGTACCTTCAGTCAGGGTCCAGGCTATCAGAACTCATGGTCTACACCCAGTGACTCACTTCCTCCAATAAGTCTCTACCTCCTAAAGGTTCATCAACTTTATAACGACGTCCTAAGAATACACGGGACTATGGGAGACAGTTCCCATTGATACCACAACATTCTGCCCGTGGTCCCCATAGGTTCACAGCCATTTCGTAGTGTAAAATGCAACTACCCAAATTTTCCTACAGGGCAGCAAAACACTGTAGCTACTCAGTGACATACAAGATTGAGCTTTTTGGAACTGCTGATGCATGGTCCTTTTGTTTTATATGAACAATAAATGCTTATTGGAAAACCAGATTCACTTTGAGGTTTTTTTGCTTCTTGCCCCAAAAAAGCCTTTGCATATAACATGTGGCTATATATTTGAGGTTCTCTCACCCTTGGAAAGTATCAAAAAAAGCTATTGAGGTTTAATAATATTTTGGAGTTTTTAATTTAGCAAGTTAGTGAAACACAGCTTGTATATTCTGACTTGAAACTTGATTAACTCTGAGGGGCAACCATGGCAATCCCATGATGCCTCCAGGCTCTGAGTGGTGGCAGACGAATCATTAGACATTTAGCGCCTACAGGGAGACGTTGGATGTGAATAGCTAAAGAAAGTCCTTAATGGTAAGGAGGCTGTTGGAGGCTGCTTTTGAGAGCTAGCAAGAACACAGACACACCCCAATTCCCAGAATCCTTGCTAGCCTGAAACTCTCCCCATTTTTTTGTTTATTCAGAATTCCCACTTTCATGTATGTTCAGCAATGTAATCATTGAGACACTTGAGTGACACAGACACTGAGAAAATCGCTGCTGTTAGCCAGAAGGAAGGTGGTGGCACAGTGTGAGGCTAGACCCCACACCTGAGCTCCTCCCATCCCCAACACACAGTGGTTCTCTGTTTTACATAAAAAGCCTGTGACTCAAATGCTTGCTTGTTCAGGGGTTTATTTTCCTTTCAACCCGGATGGAAACAAAACAGAATAATCATAACAGTTTGTCGACAATGACACAAGCTATAGAGATAGAATTGGTGGCAAGGCCAGGGAACTGACATTTGCTGAGGCATGAAAGTAGTTTTTCAAATTCAAGGTAACAATACTGCAGCATTCCTGCAAGTCCAACATATGCCAGAAGGATGCTAAGAGAAAGATGACAGAACACAGAGCCTACAAATACAGTGTACATCTTCTCCCACCCATTGCGTCACTAATTTGGTGACATGATTAGTTTTGCTAGAGCAGTCTAATCACAATATTCCATAAAAATCACATTCGACCTGGGACTGAGAAACTGCAGTTACCTGGAACAAAACCTTGTGAACAAGCTCCCATGTTGGAGATGATTCTTTCTTTTATTCAGAAAATTTCCAACAACCAAGCCCTGACTACACAAGCCTCTGGCTGTGTAAACTCCATTATAGCTGTTAATCATAATTAGTTTTGGGCACAATGATCCCAGAAATTTTGACTTTGGAGCAAATAAAATGATGGTAGACTGTGCAGTAGAGACATAGGAATAAACATAAAAGAGCAAAGTATAAAGCTTGCAGTTTGGGGAAACTGCATAGAAATAAAAGCATGTAAAGAATGATTTCTGTGCTAGCTAATTTTATGTCAGCTTGGCACAGGCTAGATTCATCTGAGAGCAAAGATCCCAGTTGAGAAATGCCTCCATAAGACTGGACTGTGAACAAGACTGTAGAACACTTTTAAAATTTGTGATTGATGTGTGTGGAGCCACCATTGGCTGGTGGTCCTGGGTTCTATAAGAAAGCAGGCTGATCAAGCCATGGAAAGCAAGCCAGTAAGCAGCATCCCTCCATAGTCTCTGCATTTGCTCCTGCCTTTAGGTTCCTGTTAGAGTTCCTGTTCTGATTTCTTTCAGTTATGGACTATGGACGGGGAAGCATAAGTCAAACACACCAACTTGATCCATAAGGCCATAGTCTTTGATCAGAGCAGCAATAATCCGAATTAAGACAATTTCCAAACAAATAAAAAGCATTGGGTTGACAAGTATGTTGAGCTTTCTTATTTGGTAATATGTAGTGGTTCCTATACTCTATGCACTGCCTTTTAGCATTATTGCTTGGTTAAAATATCTAATATGTTTTGTACGAATAAGCATAAGTCATCACTCTACAGATCTGTAACTAAGGCAATAGAGAAGTCTTTGTGAAAAGTATTCACTTGAGTATATTTTCACTTAGTGCTAAATGTCTGGCCATTTGCAAGAATAAATCTAGCTTCAAAAAAAAAAGATGAGATATTGTTCTCAGAGATCTGAAATTTTAACTAGGAGAAAAGAAAAGGCAATTTTTGGAATGTCAATACATATTTTATACTAAAATCTGTAAAATTCTAAAAGACCAGAAAAGATTTTATCTCTGATTTTAGTGTGAATTGGTTGTTTGGGGGATTTTTATTTGGTTTGGTTTGGTTTTCACAATTTCCTTGAGTCAAGTTTTTCTATAGAAACAGAATTGGCATATATCCTATTAAAAATGGATTTATTAAGGTTGCTTCCAGGCTTTGGTCCAGTATGGACTCAGTTACTGTGACCCACAATGAATCTTCTCTTTATGACATAGACTCAGGGTTCTTGTTAGCACTTGTCAGCAGCATTCTTCCAGGAAAAGTCAGGTTTAAGAAGGGTCCTTCTTGAGCCCAGTTTGTCTGCTATACTTGGGCTCTTGCTCCCACTTCAAGGGTACCAGGTCTGGAGGGGTCACTAGCTCAGTAGCTGACACAGAAAGCATCTGGACACTCAGTAGTGGAGTCCTTCGAGCCAGAAGGCAGCACAACCTTGGCAGGCAGAACACAGGTTCACTTCACATTCTTTTGCAGTAGCTGAAATTAACCATCAGCAATGTCTTCTTCAGACTTTGCCAGGTGCCCTGTGTTTATTCTCTCTCTGGAAAGGCAGCAGACATGGGAAGAATTAGTGATTGGGATCATGCTGATAGCAGACCAGGCTGCTGACATCGACCTGTGATTTATGGGGGTTAGTACTACTGGAGAAACTTGTCTGGTGCTGGCAAGAATGCCCACCAAGCAACTCTGAATCCTTCTAACTCTACAGTGTACATATGTATAAACAGACAGATATACATTTGGGTAATTGATTCCTGCTGGCAGCAACAGGGAATTAAGTAGAGGATTAATTCTTAAAGTTCTATTCTTTCTTGCTCCACAACTTTACCTCTCCCTGGCCAGGCCAGAGGGTGGCTTGGAGCTTTAACTCTTTGTGAACCAGGAAAAATAAGGACTGAGGGAGCTGAAGGGGATTGCACTAGTAACCCCATAGGAAGAACAATATCAACTAATCAGACTCCCCAGAGCTCCCAGGGACTAAACCACCAACCAAAGAGTACACATGGCTCTAGCCACATATGTAGCAGAGGGTTACCTTATCTGACATCAATGGGAGGGGAGGACCTTGGTCCTGTGGAGGCTTGATGACCCAGTGTAAGAGGGGTGCTAGAGTGGTGAGGCAAGAGTGAGTAACTGTGTGTGTGTGTGTGTGTGTGTGTGTGTACACTTACAAATGCATATATACACTTGGTGTGGATGGAGCAAAAGCCCCATGAGCAGGTTCCATTGAGCAAGCACCAAAGCAGAAAACAACTCACTCATTCTGGATGAAAAATAAGCTCCAACCTTGATTACTCAGAGAAAAAAAAAAAAGCTTCTACCTTTTAATTGCTGACTGTAAGAAGCCTTGTAAGAAAAAGCCTGCTTAAGAAAAAGCCAGTTCCTTATTTTTGTTAGTACTTACACTTTCTCAGAAGACTAGATCACATGGTTTCCAATCATCTTTACATTCCAAAAGTTCATTATAAATCAAATAAGTTTCAACAGAAATGTTTACATGGGCTTTTATCAAAAGTAATTATCTAATTAAATATTCATTATTCATCACTAGCTCTACAAGTTCATTAAAAGTTTAAACCAATAATTCTTATGTCATAAGTTAGCATGGTTTTGTTAAGAGGCAAATCATGTGCCTAGTGTTTCATTAGTTTTGAAGTTTTGTATAGATAAATCCTGTCAACATTTTATCTTTTGTCCTCGCACCTGCAGTAAATTGTCCATTCTGAGTTTATGACCTTTAGTTATCAGATAATGGTTTTGCAGCTCTCCTAGAAGGAGTGATTTTTCTGATTGTAAATTTGTTTCAAGATTGCTTTCTAACCTAGTGCAATTAGACCATGATACATGAAGGATTACAGACTCCTAATTGTAGCTTTCATACTATAGAGGGCTCAAAATTACCTGTTCTTCATGTTTACTCTCAGGCCCTAGGGAGCTGAAGTGTCACCTTTGCCGCTGCCGCTGACACCCCTCTTTCTTGCTTGTTTACTTAAATTATTCTACCACACACTTTGTTCCCTCCAAAATTGCTGTTTTCTTCCTTTTAAGGGAATTCTGTAAGTGAAATGTAGTATTATCTTATTTGTCTAATATCTTATTATCATTTTTCTCTTAATATCTATTTAATCTCAGTGGTAGCCTCAATTTTTTTTCCATTGAGGTTTTTATTTATCATTTTCATTCCCATAGTTCTCATTGTTGTTCTTTGAGTGTTCTCTTAAAAATATATTTAATTCCTTTCTCTTTTCCTCTGTATCTACTGCAGAAGTATTTTGTAGCTTTCTTCTCTCTACTCATACCCTTATTTCTTCCACCCTCTTTTAAAAATTTTTCCCATAATTTATATTTTATTCACTTTATATTCCAGCCATAGCACCTCCCTCCTCTTTTTCCAGTCCCACCCTTACAAATCATTTCCCCCACAGCCCCCTCCCCTCCTCCTCAGAGGAGAAGCCCCCCTTGGTACCACCCTAACCTGGGACATCTAGTCCCAGGTTGGCTAAATGTATCCTCTCCCACCAAGGCCCAACCAGGCAGTTTAGGTAGGGGAAGGGGATCCAAAGACAAGCAACAGAGTCAGAGACAGCCCCTGCTTCAACTGTTTGGGAACCAAATGAACACGAAGCTGCACATCTGGTATAAATGTGGGGGGGGGGGATTAGGTTTGGCTCCTGCATGCACTTTGGTTGGTGGCTCAGTCTCTGTGAGCCCCCTTGAGCCCAGGTTAGTTGATTTTCTAGGTCTTCTTGTGATATCCTTGACCCCTCCAGCTTGATCAATTCTATCCCTCACTACACTGTGGAAACCAGACATCTGAAGCTCCCCCTGATGTTTGGCTGTGAGTCTCTGCATCTGTTTCCATGCAGTGCTGGATGAAGCATCACAGATAACAGTTATGCTAGGTTCCTGTCTGCAAGCATAGCAGAGCACAGCACTATAATAGTGTCAGGGGTTGGCTCTCTGCCATTGGATAGGTCTCATTTTTGGGCCAGTTATGTGTTGGCTATTCTTTCAGTCTCGGCTCCATCTTTATCCTTGCATATCTTGTAGGCAGGACAAACTTTGGGTTCAAGGTTTTGTGGATAGGTTGATGTTTCCCTCGTTCCAATGGAAGTCCTGCTTGACTATAGTAGGTGGCCACTTCAGTCTCTATATCCCCACTGGTATGTATTTCACCCATAGTCAATCCCATAGACTCCCCATAGCCAACCCCATCCCAGGTCTCCTGCTAGTCCCAGAGATGCTCCCCAATTTCTTTTCTCAGTCTCATCCCTGTTCCACCCCCTTCCCCACACACCTGATCACCATCCCTACACACCTCCTCATCCTCTCTCCCACCCAATTCCACTATACCGTAGATACGTTTGTTCAACTATGCTTATAACAGCTTTATTTGTAGTAGGCAGAAACTAGAAACAACCCAGATGTTTCTCAACTGAAGAATAGATAAAGAACATGTGGTACAGTTGCATACTGGAATACTGTCCAGTTATTAAAAATAAGGTTATTATGAAACTTGCAGGAAAATGGATGAAACTTGAGAATATCATCCTGAGTGAGGTAACATAGACCCAGAAAGACACATATGGTATGTATTCACTTTTAAGTGGACACCTACCATAAAGTTCAGGAAAACCATGCTATAATCCACAGACCCCAAAGAACTGGGGGCCCAAGGGAGAAAGTGTGACTCTCACTCAGAATGTGAAACAAAATAGTCTCCTATTGTCTTTATATGTCTTTTTTAAAAATGAGAATTCTACTTAAATACTTGTTTATTTTCTCTTGTGTGTATGTATTAAGGAGTAAGTGACTGCTATAGTTTGAATGTGTATCCAGAGGTCATACATTGTACAGTCTGTAAAGCAGTAGTGTTGAGAAGAGGGGCCTTTAGGAAGTGATTAGGTCACAAGGGCTCTGACCTCATAAATGGATTGTTACCATAGATTGTAATCCAAAGGAGTGGGTTAGTGGTCACAGGAGGAGGCTCCTGGGGAAGGATGAGTGTGTCCTTCCCCTTCTCACTTTATTGGGCATGCTTTCTATGGACCCACTTTCTACCATGCTGTCCACCCAGTTCTCCCAGAAACTAGACAACCAACCAAGGAGTGTACAGGGAGGGATCTATGGCTCTAGATACGTATGTATCAGAGGATGGCCTTGCCTGACAGCAGTGGGAGAGAAGGCTCTTGGTTTCCGGGGAGGTTTGGTGCCCCAGTGTAGGGAGATGCTGGTAATGTGGGATGGGAAATGGTGGTGGGGGGGGGAACACCCTAGAACAGGCAAAGAGGAGGAGGGAGGGCAAATGTGGGATGGGGGCTTGGTGTAGGGGTAACTGGGAAGTAAGATATCATATGAGATGTAAACGAATGGAATGATTAATTAAAAAAAAAAGAATTAAGAAGATCCTAGCAAGATGAAGACACTTTGATCTCCTTAACCCCTAGAACTGTAAGAATGAATCTGTAGTCTACAGCTAACCCAATAGTCAGTAGTCACTATTGTGTTGCACCGTCCCAACATGGGTGAACATGGAAGTCAAAAGCTTCTGGGAATGCCAAGAATGTGAGTAGGCCTAGTTAGCTCTGAGCTTGCAATAAGGTGATCTTATTGGGAATTTTAATGGAGATTTTTCTCTTTAACAAGCTAGAGTCCTCCGTGAATTTCTTCCTCTTTCTCTGGAGCATGAAAATGTAGCAAAGTATTCTGGGAAGTCTAAGCATCCTCTCCATTCACTGCATTATGACTATACGCTTCCCTGCCTCAGAGCCCAGTATGTCTAGAAAATAAAGTAGTAGTGTCTTATGGGTATTTGGTGCAGCCATCAGTGTGACAGCAGTTGTTCAGTCAGGATACAGGAGGAGAATCTCTTTGACAATTTGGACTGTGTTTTCTCATGTTTATCTTCTCCCTTGGGAAATGGTGACTGTGTTTATTCTTGGAAGGAAGGGTATCCTGGGACACGGAAGTCCAGGAACCATATGGCTCTGAGGGGAGAAGGTATCCCAGTAGAAGGGCATCCTGAGACACCACCACCCAGGAACCACATAGCTCTGAGAGGAAGCCACCTCCACAGAGGTGTTGCAGCTCCCAGAGGAAGGCATCCACAGCTGAGATGAGGAGCTCAGTGGTTTCAGCCCTGATTGTTCTCTTTGCTTTTTCTTTTTGCTCTGCTCTGCTCTCTGCTCTACCTCTGTTCTGCTTCTGCTCCTCTTCATTGCTTTTTTCCTTCTTGGCTTCTTCTGACAAGTGAGTCATACCAGGCAAGAAGTCTCATGAAAGATTTATTGGAGGGTCCAGGGTGTGGAGGGACAAAATACAGGAATGGATACCCTTTGCTCCTGGGAATGGATAGCAGGGAACTGGACCAAGGGGCAGCGTTTATATAGGATTTCTAAGGGGGTGGAGCTGGGAAGCTCAGGGATTGGTGGGGTTTTCTACTCAGGGATTAGTAGCGTCCCCCTAACCCACCACCCCCCTTTCCCCTGCATCTTTCCCATGGGTTATGTGTGGGAAATCCTTCCTGACTTTTGCTGAGGTGCCATCTCTGTGTGGCTGCTGGAGGTGCAGGTGATGGCACTGTGGACAGCTCCTCCAATAGTGTTTTATGAAAATTGTAGACAAACATAGGAAAGGTGTCACCACTTTGGACATCTCCTGAGGGGTAGCTCCAGCTGTGGCAGCAAAGGTGGTGTGCCCTGTGGACAGCTACTGCTGATCCTGTAAGAGCTGCAGGCTGAGGAGACGTCATAGTGCTGCCATTTTGACAGGAGCCTGTGGGACATTTTACTTCGGTGGCAGTGGCCAGACCATAGGCTGGAGCAGGAAGGAGGTGCTGGCTGCTGCTT
Organism: Rhabdomys pumilio; assembly: GCA_030674055.1. NCBI lineage: Eukaryota > Metazoa > Chordata > Mammalia > Rodentia > Muridae > Rhabdomys > Rhabdomys pumilio. The sequence continues at coordinate 84,595,183 of JANHMN010000001.1, forward strand.
TGACTGCTTTTGTGGGTCCCTGGCTTTTGTGGTGCGCTACTTAGGGACTACAATGGCAGCATTTTATTCGTCGTTAGGACATGTAGCATTAATCAGATTGCTTCTTGGCTGTCCAGTGGTCAAGTGTCTAGTGATTGTTTTGTGTCTTTCCACATCCTGCGGCTTTCCCTCTTTTTTTGAGAAGCCTTTTTCCTGGTATTCAGCGAGACTGCAGAGGGAATGAAATTCAGTTACATGTTTCTAGTCTCCAGGCTCTACTTGTAATGTTACCAGCAAAATATGGATGTGGCCATGAGGTGATTATGGTTTAAAGTGACTGTGCTCTACCTTATGAAGAATAGGTTGGGGAGGAGTAAGAATGAGATAGAATTTGTTGGTCTAATTTGTGCCAGATAACAAGACAGTGTCAGGTACAGAAAATTGGATCAAGAAAACTGCTGATAAGCTGAATGCAAGAAGTGAAGGAGAGGGACACCTAGAGAGAGGCCTGCAGTTTTTGCTCAAGAAAATGAATACCTGATGGTAATATTTACCATGACCACGTGGTGGTGCTATTTACCACAATGCCAGATGGTGCTTATTTCCCACGACACAGAAAACAGAAAAAGAAATTCATATTGGAAAAACTTAACCATTGAATTACTGAATTGAATAGCTGCTCACGAACCTTCTATAAATCTGGGCTTCAAAGACTGTTGAGCGGTTAAAAGCAGTTTTAAGATGGTTTTGTTAGCAAGCGCTTTCTTTTTATGATGTTTTAAGGACTTAAATAACAGAAGAAAGAAAGGCTCCTGTGTGGTGTTGGGATGCTGCCAAGTGTCTGAATAGGTTTCTTGATTATACCTTTCTTAGGTTAATGCAATAGGTTACACTAAGCAAAAGGTTTCACAGTAACTGATCCAAGAAGCCACAGAAACTAAGGGCACTCTTTCTGGGTATAGGAAGCACCTCTATGAACGAATCTTAAAGTCCATAAATGCTTTTCTTATCATTATAGTAGATTTTAATGTTTTGTTTCCTTTGTTTACTGAAAAAAAACAATAATGATTTAACCGAACAAATAATCACTTTGTGAAAACAATAGTCGAGTTTGCTTTAGTCACTTTATATTTAAAGTTGACTTGGCTATAATTCTGTATTTTATAAGCTGAGTTATTTTTATGAACATACATCGTGATATGTAAATAGTTATATGCAACAATGTGTTAAAACAACAGCAGCACTACATTTTATCACCAAAAACTACTTTCTTCACTTACTTGTTTCCCTCTAGTGACAATGCTAATGAATCATTTTAACTAAAAGTCTGGATTAGCAATTTACCTAATGGACTAGATAAATGCAATAAAGTTGTCACTGTAAATATGGGCAAAAGAAGAGACAAGCTCTGCTTGGAACTGGAGAGATTTAAGAGCAAGTAACCTGGAATTAAAATGAACAGCCAGAGAAACAGGGGCAAAGGGAGAGGCCAGACACCCTAGAGGTCAGATGAGGACTGGACTTGAAGGAGGATGTCAGACGTGTGTTGCCTGTAGGAAAGACTTCCTACACAGAGAAAACTGACTCTAGAGGAGAGGCATTGAGAATGTTGGTGCAATTTCCTTAAGCACCCTAGGATGGATGGGCCTGGCCATAGGCAGAGGGACCAAACTTGAGAAGAGTAGTTTGTCCAGGGTAATGAATAAGAAGGATGATGAAATGGGTCCCATTCTTATGGACAGAAAGGCAGCTTTCAATGAATATTTTGTCCCATGAAATCAGGAATCATGTCTGTGCTGAGAGTGGGGATGAGCTATGTGTGGGAATAGATTTTGAGGTCTGAAGAGAGGAAAATGATGCAAATGGATTGGTAAAAGTCATATGTGAGTTGTACACGGTGCTGTGTCATAACGTTAAAGTCAAGCTATACACAATGGTTTTTTGTATTCAGCTATTCCATAAGCAGGCTGAGTCAGAATGTGAGGCAGAGATAACTTTCTCTCATATCCTTCACGCTCATGTGAGAAACAACTGAAGCCAGTTCTTGCACATAGCTAGAAATGTGGCCACTACTGTCTTTGATCTAGTCCTTCTCTTTATATCACCATCATGGTTTTAAATAAGTTTTTCCAGTTAATGCTTACTCTTACCAAAGGAAAAAATATAGTAATTTAGCTTAAGTATCTGTATAGCTGTATTTTTTAACTCTAAGATAGGTTCATCCTCCCAAAGTGTGAAGTCTTCCACCATACTGAACAGAAGAGGTGAGTCTTATAAAGGGAGGGAGCAAACAGAAGCAGAACAAAAGGTAGATTGTTTTTTCTTTAAGTCACTTTGGTTTTTGTTGTTAGCTGGGTTTTTGCTGTGTTGCCACAATTGTTCTAAAACTCAGTGGCTTAAAACATACCATCTTCTTAAATTGCCCACCTATCCCTTGGACTAACTGTGAGCCAGCACAATCAGCTTCTAAGTCACTTTTCTTATGAGTCAGAGACACTGAGAAAGAAATTGTTAGTTTTCATTGGGTTGCTGTGTTGGCACTGGAGAGGAGACAGAGAGGATGGGAAATCTGTTGCTGTGCCAATTGAAACTGACTTGTTTGGGAAATGTAATTCTCTAATTCTAACTCCCGAGGTCAGATAACCCAGCCAATTTCAACTTGATTCATGGAACTCTAACATGACTGACTCAACTTTATTTTAGCCTTGTCTGTTGGAGTCTAAGAATTTTACCCACAAATAGTAATTATACTTAGCATCACAAGGACATAAATAAGAAGAGCATGCTTGCATTACCATGTATCTGAGTACAAGAACAGGCTCATTCAGTGGCTAACTGCTTCACTCTGATGCAATTTGGGTGCAGTATACACACTCATGTCTCTGAAAACCCCCTTTTCTTGGGAACATTGAATATGAGTGAGATGTTCAGGGCTTTGACTCTATTAAAACCAGAATGATAGCTGAGTGGAATAAGTAGGAGGACCAGAATTTAGATCACTAGAACCAATTAAATGCCAAGTGAGTGTGATGTAACTCCATGTTTTATAATTTCAGAACATCTGGTTAGCTAGAGTAGGCTGTATCCTAAGCTCAGTTAATAAGGTAGAAAGTGACCCAGAATGACTCCCAGTGCCAACCTTGAGTTTTCACATGCATTTTCACATATGCGCACATGTACATATGTACACATAGAATCATGTGTACACATAAATTCACATCACATAAATATGCAGAATAAGTAATAATGAGAGAAATAGTCCAGAGGATGGTTCTCATGATCAGTTGAAATGGAAATGGATAGTGTCTCTTACACCATGTCTTTTGGATGCTTTGATAAAATCTCCTTGCACTGAGTCACTGGCAACTCTTGAAGCTGGCAGCAACTTGGTGATACTTCTGGAATATACCATGACAATGCAAAAATGCTTGTCCTGCCTCTTAGCTTCCCCAAAGTTGACTGCATCACCTGGTTGTCTGCTAAAAATTACAACCTCTGAAGCTCCATCACAAATCCATAAATTTATTGTCCCTGGGAGCAGAGCCCAAAAACCTTTGTTCAGACATGGCTTAGATGATTATAAGAATCTGGTAGGTTCAAGAGCAGAATTCTATGACCTTTGGACGTACTACAGAACTGTTAAATCTGATTTTTTTAAAAAAATAAAAGAAAGAAAAAAAAGAAATGTGGGTGTATTACAACTGTGGGTGGCATCAAGTCTGAGCTGTAGTCCTGTTCCTACCCCAAACCTCTCCAAGAGCCTGTTTTTCAAATCCTCCCTTCCTTCCTCTGCTCCCCAAACCTTCTAATTATCTGCCATGCCACTGGCTGTCTTCTACAATGGCTATCTAGTGCTCTGATGTATTAAACACTGCTCTGGCCCTGTTAAAAAAAAAAAAAAAAGAAAAAAAAACTTTGAGATGAATAGCTTAAGAGGAGTAGAGTTTGGGGCTCACAGTTTTTTAGGGTTCAACTAACTCATGGCGCATTGACTCCACTGTTTCTGTGTCTGTGATGAAAGAGAACTATGCTGAACAATTTGCTTGCCTCACAGATGTTAGTAAGCAATGGGGCAGGAGAAGATGTAGCCACCTTTCTTGGCATGCTGTAGCACGTCATAGGAAGGATTCCAAGGAGTCTGGGTTAGTAGAAGAGACAGTAGTGAGGTAAAGGCTGATGGCTACGTCAACAGACTAGACTCAGGGGTTTACAAGCAGGACCCTTTTCCATGGTCCTAGAGAGAATGTTGAAAGGCAATAATCAGTCCTAAAAATTAACAAATGGCAAAACCAACCAGAAAAAAGAATTCAGCCTTGAATAAGGGATTGGAAAAAAATGATTTGGCAATTACCTAACTTTTTAGGTTCATAACTTACTTGTTCTTCTTACAGTTTGCCTCCTCCTGTTCTATTGCTTAGACTCAAAATTTATGGTTGCTTATCAGTTTGCAGTAGTTGAGGAAAACACGAATGATTTTTCAAAATGATCTGGATTTCTGAGTCATTGATTGAGCTCATGGTACATCCTTGTCTGTGATCTAAAATTGTGACAAATGAGTTATATGCTGAGCTAGGAAATTATGCATGATGGTCAAACTATAAGCCTGCTATCAGGCAGCAAGACTGTTACTGTGAAAAATGTCTACAGTAGAACTGTGATTTCACATCACATATCAGAGGGATTTGAGGCAGATAAGAGATTTTGAAATTAGAGGAATTTAAGGTTCCTTCAGTCTTAATATTTTTAAGAAAAATACAGATTATTACTTCTAGTTCAGTTTTATAATAACTGAGTAATAGGCATTTTGATCATCAATGTTTCTTGTGGAGACCCTGATAAGCCTGGAGACCTTACCTAATTGTACTTTTTCCACCATGCAGAGTACACACTGCATGACTGTGTATGACATCATGTGCTATGCAGCTCTGTGATCTTTCTGCTCTTTCGTGGGGATCCGTGGTTATTGTAGAGATATTAAGTTGTTCCTCGCATTTCATGTAAAATATAAAGGTAAAAAGGTGGATTCAAAGGTAGTATTTGTACTCTTATCCTAGCAGATGGCTGATGGAATTGTTGCAGAGTAGACCTTACGTTCCTCACAGTGCCGCCTCCTAACCACACTCCTCTGGATCCAGCTTTCAGTGCTAGAAACCTATGAAAGTCACTTCAGAGATGGTTACAACCTTCAGAGAGATGCCTGGCTCCCTGTCTGAGTTCTTTGGTACTTGTTCTCCTCACACACCACGTAGGTGTGAGGAGGAAAGAGTGGAACACTTCTTGGGAGTTATTAGTTTGTTCATTAGTAGTTGCTTCCTTGAGATGTAGGTTATACAAAGGCAGACTCTCTGTCCTGTTAACCGTTTGTGTTCTTTGTTCCTATGGGTACAGAAGGTCCTCATGAGGATGCGAGCCTTCCCCTTCCTGGAAAAAAAAAAAAACAGCTTAGATGGGGACAAGGGTGAGTGTGAGGGTAATAGAAGACAAAAATTGGCAGATCAGAAATATTCTTGATTCATAGAAACTTTGTGCATATGCTTCAATGTCTGAAAATGTTTCCTACAGAAGACACGCTTCATGGCACTGTGGTGCTTTAAACTGTTTCCTACTTTGGTATTTGCACACACCTTAGCACACAATATAAAAGTTGGCATAAACCACATATATTTACATAGAATAACCCCTGAAACAGCTATGCTGTAAATCTCAGGTCTTCACAGATGAGCATCTCATGCTAACCCTCTGTGTATGTCACTGGCCAAGGTCCTCTCCTGGATGGGTCCTTCCAGGCAGCTACTGAGGATGTAGCTCTTTTCTATATGCCTAATCTCTGTATCCTCAATCTGCCCTATGACCTCAGAGGCTTTATGATGGTTAATGTTCTCAACTTGACAGAATCTAGAATCAACTTCAGGTATACCTGTAAGAGATTATTGTAACTGATTTATCAAGATAAGAAGTTTCATCTACCGTAGGTGGCAGCATTCCCTGATGAGAATCTCAGACTGTATGAAATGGGAAGAGTATGATAAAAAAAAAAAAAAAAACAGCATCATTTTACAGATTCTTACATTACAATCTGATTTCAAGTGCATTTCTGGCTCCTCATTGCTAATGCCTTTGAGCCTGTTCATATGTAACTACCGAGCATGTCCCCAGGAGATGCCATTCTGTGCCACAACCCTGAGTATGATGTCTAATACTTTTTGAGAATATAATGTAATTAAATCATTTTCCCTTTTTCTTTTCTCCTTCCAAGCCTTCTAATGTATTATTCTCACATCCTTGACTTTTTATTAAATTAATGGCCCTTTTCTTTAATTATTCTTACATTAAACATTTGCATATATACATTGTGTGTGTGTGTGTGTGTGTGTGTATAACACATGAATAAACCTGCTAATTCTGTATAAAGTTACCTATATGTAGGTTTTCAGGGCTGTTCACTTGATATTGGCTAAATAGCAGATGTGCTCTTTTCTGTGAAAGATTATTACTGCCCTTGCTCTGTGCATAGTTTCCTGGGGATAGTTGTTGACATTATACTTCAAAGTAAAGCTAGCATGTTATTTATGTCCTTACACTTACTCTTGAGTGCTGTTACTTATTTTGGAATGTTGTACTCCAAGTGTGGCCATTTCTTCCTTTCTCTGACTGTCTGCACGGGGGGAGGAATGATCCAGGCTGTCTGCAGCTAAAAACTGTTTGACATGCACAGTTCAGTTCCCAGTATTATCAAAGGTTTCTCACACACTTGAGTACAGTCTAAGACCATTCTACAGATCACTGTGTAGCCCAGGAGGAAGAAAAGTTTTATAGAAATATAAAATATAAATCCTGTGGTGAATAGTTACCAATTTCCATGGCTCTGGGGAACTTGGGTCTTTTGACACAACTGTTCTTATGTCAATATTATACATTCCCTCTGGACTTCATCTACTCCCCACCCAGGCCCAGGAAGAACAAGGACAACAGAAGTTCTTCTAACAGCGACACTCAAATCTAAAATGTCTTCTGACTTAGACACCCTACTGGAAAAGATGGGAAAGAAATAATCAGACCAAATTCATATTCAAAGATGACTATGCTGATGTAGAGACATTGTTGTCCTGCTAGCAATGGAAATGAAGGGTTTATGAACTGGAAATTGGGGGAAGTGCTTTGTATTTCTTGAACTGTAAGATATTAAATTTTTTCCTCCTGCATCTTAAGGTTTTTACATTTTTAGTTACTCAAGGGTCTACTTTAATTATTGTCACCCCATAGGCAATTTCAGACAGACAGACAGACAGACAGACAGACACACACACACACACACACACACACACACACACACACACACACAAACTCGAATGCACACAGACCCTACCTATGTGTATAGATTGTGGCAAGTATATCCTTGAGAGAAAGTTTCTTATTATTCTCAGAAGAATGAATGCAAAACAATATCTTTTGTAAGTAGAAATAAATTTATATATCTTACTATAATCTTAATATTGGTTATTATTTTTATCTCATAGTGAACTTAACTCATAACTTAAATTTATTACCAGTGCATATACATGGAGAAAACATAGTATACTTACTATGTAGTAACCAAGATTTGTGGAACATTGGGTTCTTGAAACATATTCTGTAAATTTCTATTCTAACTATACACTGAGTGTGAACTTCACTAACTTGGGTTTATTCTTAGCTAAGATTTTTATTTCTTTGACTGTAAAATACTGAATCATTTCAACCTTCACTTTAAGGTTATTTGTTTATTCCAGTTAATTTGCTTGCTGTGAATTACTGTGGACCATCTGTATTACATTTTACATATGTTACTCTAGGAAGTCACTATATTCCTTTTGCATTTCTGCTTTATTAATACACAAGACAATTCGTTAGTACAAAATCTACTGTAAAAAAGTGAAGTTAATCTTCAGTAGATTATAAAATATTGCTGTTTATAAAGGAAGGAGAAAAATCTCTCTAAAAATATTTGTTTGGCAAATAAAAAAACAAGCCACTGAGCCATCAGGAGCACTCAGGCAGAAGCCTACACCCTTACCCTTCTATCTAATTTAAGGAAACATGAAAAAATAGCATTCTAAATGGGCTTTTATAAGTCTTTTATACTAACCAAAAGTGACTTAGAAACTGCCTGTCAAGGTGTACCTAAAGGTACAATAGTAACACTCACATGTTGTTGGTAACCAGAGCTGTCTATTTGGACTTAGGTCTCACTCAACATGGTTCAAAGAATGCCTCATTCTAGAAACCTACCCAAGTTTTCAGGGTTAGTGAGATCATGAATCTTCGAAAAGAATATACTACCACCTCTTTTCTAGACCTACATAATGCCTTACTGTATATTAGATTGTATCCTTATACCCACAGATAAGTGTACCCCTCATCAAAGAAGCCTGTCTTTACAGCAAGTGGAAACAATTGGACATGATGCAGAAATCAATCTATAGTAAGGAGCTCAAACCCAATGCATACTTCTACACCACAGCTCCATGATGTATGTGTGTGTATGCATATATATGTGATTATATATGTATATATAAAATATTTAATAAAATATGTAAAGATATAAATTTTCTTTGTACATCGCTTTGTTGCTAGAAACCTAGGTTGGCTTCATTAGCTATTGTTAATAATGCTAAAATAAATACTAATATTCGAGGCTCTGTGATGTGTTGACATGGAGTAAGTTGAATAAATACCCAGGAGTGGCATAGTTAGATCATTTGGTTAGTATGTTTTTTTTTTTTTTGGAGAAATGTCATTCTAATTTTCATAGTTGCAGAACTCCAACCAACAGTCCACTTAGCCTATTTCTGTGCCAATCTTTGTATTTTCTTCCCTAATGACTGTCATTCTGACTGGGCTAATGAAATTTCTTTTTTTTTATAGGTCAACACTATTGTTATTTTAATTTTAATGCTTAATTAATCTTAATTGAAATTTAATAATTATCATTTGGTCTCTTCATTAATTTATTATTTTTTTTTACTTATTCACCTTACATATTGCTCACTGCCCCCATCCTGGTCACGCCCTCCCACAGTCTTTTCTCCATCCATCTTCCTCCCCATTCTGCTCTGAGTAGGTGGTTGGGCCCTGGGTATCTCCTCAACCCTGGCACTTTAAGTCTCTGCAAGGCTAGGTGCTTCCTCTCCCACTGAGGCCAGACAAAGCAGCCCTGCAAGAAGAACATATTCCAAAAACGGGTAACAACTCTTGGGATAGACGCCAATCTAGTTGTTCAGGACTCACATGATAGTCAAGCTGCATACCTGCCACGTAAGAGCAAAAGGCCTAGGTCCAGCTGTATATGTTCTTTAGTTGGTGGTTCAGCCTGAGAGCCCCAAGGGGCTAGGTTAGTTGACTCTGTTGGTCTTCCTGTAGAGTTCCTATCCCCTTGGGGACCCCAGTCTTTCCTCTTATTCTTCCATAAAAGTCCCCAACATCGTAGGTCCATATGGAATTCTTCAACCATTTGTAGATGCTATAAAACTATAAAAGAACCAATACACCCTTTAACAACCTCAATATCATCATTGCACCAGCTCTATCGCTTTCCTTTGCCTTAAGCCTATGGATTCCATTACCAATACCCCATCCACTAATTAATTAATTTAAACTTAGTAGTTCTATTTATCCACTATTTGTCTACTATTTGACTGTAGGTGTCTGTATCTGTGTGAGTCAGCTGCTGGGTGGAGCCTTTCAGAGGACAAAGTTCTCCTATATGCAAGCATAACAAGGTATTATTAATAGTGTTAGGGATTGGTGTTTGCCCATGAGATAGGTCTCAAGTTGGGCTGGTTATTGATTGGCCATGACCCCAATCTCTGCTCTATTTCCTATACCTGCATTACTTTTAGACAGGATAAATTTGGGGTTGAAAGTTTGTGATTTGTAGTTGAGTTAATATCTTTATCACTCTGCTTGGATTCCTGTCTGGCTACAAAAAGATGTCCTATTCAGGTTTCATATCTACAATGTTGTGAGTCAGAGCTAAGGTAACACTCATTAATTCTTGGACACTTCCCTTATACTAGGTCTCTGCCTTGTCCTGGAGATGCCCCCCACCTCCTCACCCCTGTCAGTTGCAGATTTCATTTTTATGGCCATCTACCCACCTCTCCTGTCCTTCTCTACACCTGATCCTGAATCCTCCATCCCCCTCTTTGTCCCAACTCCCTCCCACATCCCTCCATCCATCTGCCTCTTATAACTATTTTATTCCTCATTCTAAGTGAGATTCATGCATCCTTGCTTGTGCCTTCCTTCTTGCTTAACTTCTGTGGGTTTGTGTTGTGTAACATAGTATTTGTATTTTATGGCAAATATATATACATATATATATTATATATATATTATATATTATATATAAAAAATATATATATATATTATATCTCCTTTTGGGACTGGATTACCTCACTTAGGATGATATTCTCAAGTTCCCTCCATTTGCCTGAAAAATTTATGATATCTTTGTTTTTAATAGCTAAATAGTATCCCATGTGTGGGTGTACCACATTTTCTTTATCCATTCTTTGGTTGAGGGACATCTAGGTTGTTTCCAGCTTTTTGTTATTACAAATAAAGCTGCTATGAACATAGCTGAGCAACTATTCCTGTGGCAGAGTGAAGCATCTTTTGGGTATATGCCCAGAGGTTGTATAGCTAGATCTTGAGGTAGAACTATTCCTAGTTTTCTGAGAAATGACCAAATTGATTTCCAAAGTGGTTATACAAGTTTGCACTGTCACTATCATTGAAGAAGTGTTCCCCTTGCTCCACATCTTTGCCAGCATGTACTATCTCCTGATTTTTTTTTTGTCTTAGCCATTTTGATTGGGTGTAAGATGGAAATTCTGAGTTGTTTTGGCTTGCATTTCCCTGATGACTGAGAACTTTGAACATTTCTTTAAGTGCTTTTAAGACTTTCAAAATTCCTCTGTTGAGAATTCTCTGTTTAGTTTTATACCCCATTTTTTAAATTAGGTTATTTGGATTGTTGGTATCTCACTTCTTGAATTCTTTGTAAATTTTGGGTATTAGACCTCTTTCAGATGTAGGGCTGGTGAAGATCCTTTCCCAATCTGTGGACTTCCTATTTGTCCTATTGAAAGTGTCCGTTGCCTTACAGAAGCTTGCAGTTTCATAAGATTGCATTTATTAATTGTTGACCATTGAGCCTGAGCCATTGGTGTTCTGTTCAGGAAGTTGTCTCCTGTAACAATTCGTTCATTTCTCACTTTCTCTTCTATTAGATTTAGCATATCAGTTTCTTTATTGAGGTCCTTAATCCACTTGGATTTGAGTTATAGGCAGGGTAATACATATCTATTTATATTCTGAATGCATACATCCAGTATAGACCAATAGTCCAGCATTATTTGTTTAGGATGCTTGCTTGCTAGCTCTCTCTCTCTCTGTCTCTCTCTCTCTCTCTGTCTCTCTCTCTCTCTTTTTCTTCTCCTTTTTTTCTTCTATCTTTTTATTCTCACTGTATGCTTTTGGGTTCTTTGTCAAAAATCAAGTGTGAATAGGTATGTTGGTTTATTTCTGGGTCTTTGATTGATTTTATTCCATTCATCAACTGTCTGTTTCCACAGCAACACCATGAAGGTTTTATCATTATTGCACTGTAGTGATTCCTCCAGAAGTTCTTTTATTGTTCAGGATTGTTTTGGCTATCCTGGGTGTTCTGTTGTTGTTGAAGTTCATATTTAATTTATGGTGGTCTGATAAGATACAAGGTATTATTTCAGTTTTCTTCTACTTGTTAGTATTTGCTTTGTGATTGACTATATGGTCAGTTTTGGAGATGTATCCATGATGTGCTGAGAAAAATATATATTCTTTTGTGTTTGGGTGAAATATTGTATACATGTATTTTAAGTTGATTTGATTCATAATGTCTGTTAGTTTCATTATTTCTCTGTTTAGTTTTTGTTAGGATGACCTGTCTATTGTTGAGAGTGTAGTGTTGAATTCTCCCACTATTAATGTGTGAAATTCAATGTGTGATTTAAGCTTTAGCAGTGTTTCTTTTACAATTGTGGGTGCCCTTGTGTTTGGGCATAAATGCTCACAATTGAGATGATATCTTGGTAGATTTTTTTCCTTTGATTAGTATGAAGTATTCTTTCCTGTCTCTGATGATTTTGGTTGAAAGTCTATTTTATTAGATATTAGATGACTACATCAGCTTTATTTTTGGGTTTATTTGCTTTTTTAACTTTTTTCCAGCTCTTTACTTTGAGATAATAGTTATCTTTATTGCTGAGGTGTATTTCTTGTATCCAGCAGAATGATGGATCCTGTTTTCACATCCATCTTATTAGCCTGTGTATTTTTGTTGGGGAATTAAGTCCCTTGTTTTTGGGAGATATTAATGACTAATGATTGTTTTTTCCTGTTATTTTGATGTTTGCAGTGTTTGTGTGTGTGTGTGTGTGTGTGTGTGTGTGTGTGTGTGTGTGTGTGT
>JANHMN010000001.1:84607664-84655630 GCA_030674055.1 Rhabdomys pumilio
TGTGTGTGTGTGTGTGTGTGTGTGTGTGTGTGTGTGTGTGTGTGTGTCCCTTGGGAAGATTGGGGCTACATAATCCATCTCCCTTCCATGATAGGGAGGTGTTGGTAGACTCATCTATGTTATCTCCCGTGAAGCAGCCCTCTCTCCTACTCTCTATAAAGACAGTTGTGAAGATATCACTGGGCCCTCCAGAATAATCAAGGCACTGTTTCTCTTGTGTCTTCCATCCCCACTGACTCTTATACATTTTTTTTAACTTCTTGTTCTTGTACCCTAAAGAGAGAGACTTGATGGAAACAATCCACTTACGACTAAGTTTTTCAAAGTCTCTCACAGTCTGCACATTGTCAAGTTGTGGGCCACTGTGTGAGCTCTCATGAATTTTCAAGAGGAATCTTCTTTGAGTGAGAAATTTATCTATGAGTATAGCAGAGTATCATTAGAGATCATTTTACAGCTACATTCCTTTAACAGAACAGATGGTTTTATCCCTAAGTCCCTGCCAGGACTATCTAGTCTCAGGTTCATGACCACCCAAGCAGTGTCAGGCATGGGTTCCATTTCATGTAGTAGACCTTAAATTCTACCTTAGAGTGACTGGTTACTCCCACAATGTTTGTGCTACTGTTGCACCAATATCTTATAGGCAGGTCACCATTATTAGATATAAGAGTTTGTAACTGCATTGGTGTTTACCTTTCTTACCTGGTAGTATACAAAGTGCCTTCAAGTACCAGTATGGGTGAAATCTTTAATTTGGTACTTAGCATGGCTGTTTGGACTCGAGATACATATCACCTACCTGATTACCAACCTTGGTGCATGGACTGGATTTCCAACTAAAGACTGATTTAGGTATTGGCATTTGGAACAAAAAAATGGAAATGAGCTACAAAAGGAAGGAGCAAAGCTGGCTCCACTGCAAGGTTAGCCCGTGTTTCCATTCAATCCACCAGACCCTATAGTCCTGCTCTAGTTTGGTAAATATCAAGATAAAAACAACTTGGAAAAAATAGGTTCATTTGGCTTAAAGATTACAAGTCATCACTGTAATACTGATATTAATGATAAATTAGGGTAGGAATCTGAAAGTAAGGAAGAAAGCAGAGACCATAGGGGAATGCCCCTTACTGGCTTGCTCTCTCTGAATTGCTCAGCATCCTATCTTATTCATTCCACACCCACTTGTATAAGCATGGCATCTTCCATGTTGGCTTGGTCTCTCCTATATCAATTAACCATCAAGATGTAGCCATAAGACAACCTGATGAAGGCAATTGCTCAGTTGAAATTTCCTTCTCCCAGGTGACAATAGTTTATACCAAACTGGCAAGAATTGCCCAAGACCCTGTCTATGGGGGTCTATCATTCTTTTCCTGTAAGTATTCCTCTGAATGAAGCTTCTCCTTGATTTTTAAAGAAGGCTCTCTTTCACTGTAAGGCCTCATCATGATGTCTCAAGTATGACATTCTCCCTGTGTACTGTTCTTTCACCTCAAGGCCTGAGTTTGGCTTCCAAAGTTGCAAGACTTTTTCTCCTAAAGAAGCTCATTTCTAAAGGGTAATTTCGTGTTCTTACTTCCCCAAACACACCACTGCCATAAGCTCCTTTCTAGTAATGTCCACCTAAGCACACAGACATTATGCATTGTCAAATAGAATCAAAAGCTGCTTGTAAAACAAAGTCTCATGAGGCAAATCAAAGTCTGAAAGACTTTATAGTTTTACATAATATAGAGTAACTTAGAATAGGAGATAACCTGATATCAACATCTTCCTAAATAAAAAGAACACTCAGAAGACATATAACTAAGTACAGTGTTGATTTCCCTACTGATTCAGAGAGTTTTGCAAAAGAAACAGGATGAAGATTACTGTGTTCATGCATATACTGTCATGGCACTAGAATTACCTGGAATTCTAACATAAACTGGGATTCAAACTGGTCCAAACCCTGAAGAAATGATGTTGGCAAATGTAAAGGACATGCAATGTCTAATAAGCTGTGGCTGGCAAAAGGCTGTGCTCCACTATGGGTCCACCATGATGTATATATGTGTGGGGAGCCGACAGAAGGCTGCTATCATCCTAGCAGCCATCTTGAGCCATATACCCTGACAAGAGACTTGTTTTCTACAGACTACAATAGCTGAGCACACTCTGATAACATCTTGTTTTATATACCCAGGATTTTCCCTTTGGTGTGTGCGACTTAAGAAGTGAAACTTATAAAAGGTGAGAGGCAGACAGAAGGGGGACTGGAAAACTTGGGGACTGGAAACTTGGAACTTGAGACTTGGTACTAGGAACTCAGGACTTGAGACTTGGTACTAGGAACTCGGGACTTGGAACTTGAAACTGGGAACTAGGGACTTGGAACTTGAGACTGGGAACTAGGGACTTGGAACTTGAGACTGGGAACTAGGGACTTGGAAAGAGAGAAGAAGAGAGACTGGAGAATAAACGGGACTGAACCACTCTGTCTGGTCTCCATTCTTCAGGTCCATCCTCATTCTCTCTCTCTTGCTGCTGAACCCTGACCCACTGACTGGAGCAGCTTGGAACAGTGCTGACTCTAACAACTTAGCCCCCAAAGCTTTTGGCAGTGCTGGTTCCAACATTGATAGAGTGGTCCCTGACATATATGAAGCTCTATCTTCTCAGAATACTCAAGAGAAATTACCAGCAGTATACTTGGGTCATGAGAATTTCCTAAATTCATATAATCTTTGAATACTCTTTGTATTAAAGGGAGCATGGTGGGCTCAGGTGTTTTCCTTGCTTACAGGCAAAGACAAGTCTGGACAGAATCTGTCCCTATTCCTAGAGGACAGCCTGACTATTATGAGTGCCCTTAGAGATCTGTAAGGATGAAACACAGCAAGGGACAATGGAGGGTCATATAGTCAAATCTCAGACCCAGGAGGTATGTGTGTTTACAAGCAATTAAACACCATGGCTACTTGTACCAACATTCATATGGCATCTTTTGCCTGGATCAGGAATTCTAAAATGTAAGTTCAGAATACTGTGAGAGAAATCATCTCCATTTGATAGGCAAAAATCCAAATCTCCCACCACTAGCTCTGGTTGCATTAGTGGTAGTATGTCATTGAGTTTGAATCTTTATTCATCCATAGCCTGATACTTTTAGACTCATCAGACCCTCAGAGTCAAAAACAAAAAAACAAAAAAACAAAAAAACAAAAAAACAAAAAAAGCCAAAAACAAACAAACAAACAAAAAAAAACCCAAAGAAAATGAAAAGAAAAAGAAACAAAAAGAACAGAGAAAAGTAAAGAAACTCTGTTTGGTATAAAGAACCCTGCTATGTGATAAAGGGCAAGTGATCGCAAGAAATGGAAAGAGAGTCAACTAATGGACAGACTCGATGCTCCTCTTCAGTTGAGGAACATCTGCGTTTTTTTCTTGTTTCTATTACAAATAAAGCTGCTATGAACATAGTGGAGCATGTGTCCTTGTGGTATGGTGGAGCATATTTTGAGTATATGCTCAGGAACAGTATTGCTGGCTCTTCAGGTAGAACTATTTCTGATTTTCTGAAAAACCAACGTATTGATTTTTAGAGTGGTTGTACAAATTTGCAATCCTATCAGCAATGGAAGAGTGTTCTTTCTCCACATTCTCGCCAATGTGTCTTGTCCTTTGAATCTTTAATCTTGACCATTCTGATTTGTATAATGTAGAATCTCAGGGTCATATTGATTTGCATTTTCCTGATGGCTAAGGATGTTGAACATCAATTCTTGACCATTGGAGATTCCTCTGTTGAGAATTCTCTAGCTCTGAATAGCACTTTTTAATTGGAGTATTTGATTTGTTGGAGTCTAATTTTTTGAGTTCTTTATATATTTTGAATATGAGCCCTCTGTCAGATGTGAGTTTAGTGATGGTCTTTTCCCCATCTGTAGGCAGTCTTTTTGACCAATTGACAGTTTTCTTTCCCTCATAGAAGGTTTCCATTTTCATGAGGTCCCACTTATCAATTGTTGAAATTAAAGCCTGAGTCACTGGTGTTCTGTTAGGAAATTATCTCCTGTGCCAATGCATTCAAGGCTATTTCCCATTTTTTCTTCTGTTAGATTTGGTGTATCCCAATTTATGTTGCGGTCCTTGAGCCAACTGGACTTCAAATTTTTGTGGAGAGTGATGAATATGGATCTATTTACATTCTCCTACATGCAGACATCCAGTTAGACGAGCACCATTTGTTGAAAATGCTTTCTTTCTTTTCTTTCTTTCTTTCCTTCTTTATTTATCTCTTTCCTTTCTTTTTCCTTTTTTCATTTTTTCTTTCATTCCCATTCTATAGTTTTTACTACTTTATCAACAATCAGTTGTCCATAGGTTTGTTGGTTTACTTCTGAATCTTTGATTCAATTCCATTGATTATCCTGTCTGTTTTTATAACAACACCATGCAGATTTTATCATTATTGTTCTGTAGTACAGCTTGGGTTCCAGGATGGTGTTTCCTCCAGAAGTTCTTTTATTGTTCAGGATTGTTTTGGATGTCTTAGGGTTTTTGTTTTGTTTTGTTTTGTTTTTGTTTTTACATATAGAGTTGAGAATTGCTCTTTCAAGGTCTATAAAAAATTGTGTTGTAATTTTGATGGAAATTGCACTGAATACATAGATTGCTTGTGTTAAAATGGCCATTTTAACTATGTTAATTCTACCCATCCATGAGTATGGGAGATCTTTTCAATCTTGCGATATCTTTTCAGTTTCTGTCTTTGGCTACTTGAAGTCCTTGTCATGGAGATCTTTCACTTACTTTGTTAAAGTTACACCAAGGTATTTTATATTTGTGGCTATTGTTAAGACTAATTTCTTTCTCTGTTTGTATATCATTTTTATAAAGGAAGGCTATTGATTTTTTTTAGTTGATTTTATATTCAATCACTTTGCTGAAGGAATTTGTCAGTTGTAGGAGTTACATGGTAGAATTTTGAGGGTTGCTTATGTAAACTGTCATATCATTTGTAAATAATGATACCTTGATTTCTTCCTTTCCAATTTATAGCTTCTTAATCTTCTTTTGTTGTCTTATTGCTCTAGCTAGAACTTCAAGGACTATATTGAATAGTTGGGGGAGAGTGGGCAGCCTTTTCTTGTCCCTAATTTTATGGGATTTCTGAAAGTTTACTGGCTATAAAACAGGACATGTGCTTTGGTTCCTGTGTCTAGCATACATCTGCCATGTGAGCTCATGTATGTTCATTTGTGAAAAAAAGAAAACCAAAACAATCACCTGATGTGGTGTGTTGGGAAATGAAGCATCAAGCACCCATGCATGTACATTTCATAAGCTCCTCCCTGTGACAGTACAAAGGTGGCCCTTCGTTCCCTTTGATTGACCTTTGTTGAATTTTATGGCATTTGGTAGATGGAATCGCTATGACCCTGACAGAAGTAAAGCAGTATTCTGAAGGTGCCCAAGCTGGATAGCAGATGCTGCTGCACAAATCAGAAGCCTCCTTAACCTAAATCTAATCCATGACTTGAGAAAGACTAAAGAACGAGGATAGCATTTGCAAACATACACTGCTAGTTTCAGAACTTGAAATAATGTATATTAACAATTTTCTGGTCTTTAGAACAGCATTTCCTGAGAGGATTAGGACAAGTTACTGTGAGTGATAAACAAAATTTGCCGGAAGTGTTCCCTTAGCAACCAAAGGTTAATTGCTCAGAAACAGCTGCCTGCTTAGACGAAAAGGGAGGCCAATGAGGGAGGTATCATTCCAATGCATTCTGAAAGGCTATGAACTAAGCCTGGATTCTCATGCTTTAGCACTGAGGAGTGGTCACTAACCCAGTAAGACATTTTGTTAGATGAAGCCAAACTCTGAAGGGCATCTAGGGGAGCACCTTCTGAGAATCAGGCTATTCATTCAGACTTGTCAGCAACATTTTGAAAATATAAGGGAGATTATGGGAAGCACCCACATTTTTGAAAATGTAGAATCTAGACACTTTGAACAACAATAGCACTTGGTCAAGGCAGAAGTGTTACTGCAGGGTGAATTATGAAGGTGGAGCCAGCTGTGGGGAAATGAGCATGGGCTCCTAGTTCGGCAACAAGCTAGAATAAAGATCCTTTCATTTGGAAAATATGGAGTCAGTGGGAGATGGACTATGCTTAACCAACAACTAAGGAATCTTACAATGAGGACAAGGTGAAGGTTGTCAATGTGTATCATAGTAAGGTGTAGCCAAGGTGACCCATCTTTTGACTTCTTACTTTCATGACTCCTTTTTAGCCTGTTAAAGATACTAGAGATGTGAAGAAGTAGAAAATACAGGTAAATTTTAGAAATTGAAATGTAATTTTAAGTGTTGTCTTTTTTTTTACTCGAACTGTATTGGGATTTGCTTTGGTCAGTGAATGCATTCAGAAATATGATCTACAAGATTCTTGTAGCCCAGCATGTGACTAGATTATAGCTGATTCTAAGTTCTCTATGTAGTATTTTTAGTTTATTATTAATTTTAATATTATAAGTAAGACTTACACACCAAGGATTCAAATTTTTTTATTCACTCACGTTATATCCACTTTATAACATCAGTCCCCACTTCTCCCAATACCCTTCACACTGATCTTCTCCTCATTCCCCACTCCCTTTTTAGAGAAGAAAGTGAAAAGCCCCCAGTGTCATCTTTTTATCGTGTTCCTACCAGTCCCTTTGCCCCTACCTATGCCCACAACCACACATCAAGTCACTGCAGGACTAGGCATATACTTTCCCACTGAGGCCAGACAAGGATGCCCAGTTAGGGAAACAGGACTCACTGGCATGTAACAGATTCAGTGTCAGCTACCACTTCAGTTGTTGGCAGACCCACTTGGAGACCAAGCTGCACTGCTGCTACATATGTGCAGACAACCAAGTCACCGATGTTCTCTCTTTGGCTGGTGGTTTAAGTCTCTGTGATCCATGATCCGTAAACTTGTCTGAGTTTTATTCTGAAGACATTCTATAAACTTTATTCTAAAGGTGAGTAGGGAAATGTTTGCCAATAAGCAGAGAGGAAGACTGGAAGACTTGGAATCATAATAAGTTGACCTGTAAACAAGAACTTTGTCTCTGAGTGAGGTCTAGCAAGCAATGGAGCCAATGGGTGGAGATGTGGCTTCATGGTTGAATGCATACCTGGCATGCACAAAGTCCTTGGAATGTACAGGATATTTCTAAGGTAGCTTAGGATTGATGAGGTTAATGTGGCACAGAAACTGTGTGACTATCTTACCATTTTACTCATAAAAATGGCAGAACATAGATTTTATGTGAAGTATTCTATAAGTTCTTAAAATTTTTCTTTCAGTTGTTTCTTTACCTGGAGACAAAGCTTGGCCTGCCATTGCTTCTTTGGATACTTTATAATGAAGCATGATACCTTTCTTCTTCTTTGGGGTAAAGAAGACCACAAAGTTGGCTAAAGTGACACTTGATAAACCTGACAATGCCAAACAAGAGGGGACAGTTTCTACAACTTAAAATAACTTTGAACCTGAATCCCATGATTCTGCCATTATTTATCACTGCAAGGCATACAGGATATCCAGGCGCCTCCTCTCAGATGACTGCTCAGCTCCTATTCCAGATCCATAAATTACAACTGATTGTGACATCTGAGTCTACAACATGAAATTATTTAGTCAGGAGCAGCAAGCACGTTAGGCACACACACTCCAACACTCAATCAAGGTGCTTCCTTAAAACCCGTGTCACTTCCGCACTTTCATTACCCTCAAGCTCACCACATGAATATGGCTAGCACAAAAAAGTGCTGGATTCTGGGATTAACTGTATTTTTGTGGGTTGAATTATATGCTCAACATGAAAATCAGAATGTGACATGCAGGTTGATGGGCAAATTTAATTTGACTGGATATGTAGACGCTGAAAACCATTCTGTTGTTATTGGAGGACTATTTCCTGTTCACTATAGGACGATGCCAACAAGCGACTCTAATGAGGAGCCAGAATCAGCCATGTGTGAGGGGTAAGCCATTGTTAAATCTTCTTTTATTTACATTAATTTGCCTGAGAGAGAAGAGTAATTAGCATGGTGCCTGGATTCCATCTCAAGTTCTTTGGTTCTGGTTTTATCTCACTTCATCTCAGTTTATAGGGGTAGACATTTTGTGCAGTTGTACCTCAGAAAGTTGCTCCTCAGAGGATTCTCTTGGACCAGCAGGAGTATCTAAAAGCTTGTTAGACATGTAGAACCAGGGGTGGCCCTACCACATCTGCAGAAGGGCATCTCCGCTCAGAAGAGCTCAGTTGGTGAGAGTGAATACTGAGGTCTGAGAAGCACGGACGCTGCACAGGATGCTGTAGCCTCACTGCTGTTAATTGTTCAAGTGTGTGCTCTGGGAATCCTGCTTTGTGTCTGAGGAAGTGTTCATGACAGGATTCTGAGTTGAAGGAAAACTTCTGTCTCTACTGTTGTCTCCTGCAAGATATCATATCAAAAATGGAATTCCTAATACTCAAATATAGCAATTATTGTCAGAAAAAGAAAGTTGGGATAAGACAAATGTCTACTAATATATGTATTTTTGCACCCATTCAAACCCACAAGGATTAGACATAAAAAATAATGCCAGAAATTAAAAGAAAACAAAAACAATAACCTCCAATTCCATTGTCAAAACAGCATTTTTGCTTTTTATATCCGTTTTGAGTCTTCGGAAAATAAAATTTTGATTGTCAATAGGATGAGGGTAGGACAAGTTCTAATTATATTGGATATTTTACCATATACAGCAGCGTTTTCCATGATGCTGTGTGGTCATTATAGCTGTTTTGGCAGTTTCTTACCTCATTAGATCTATATTAATTACAGCTCCTTTCCTTTTATACATGTTCCAAACCCAAGTTATTATGTGAAGGAGCAATCTTCAGTATAGTTGCTGAAACAGTAAGATATGTGATGAGTTCCTAATTAATATTTTCTTCATCTTCCTAATTGATTTACATTTTTACAGTGAAGGGCACAAGGAGTGAGGGATGACTGATATCTCAGCAGCAGATCATCACTTAGTCACAGCTGCCACCTCTCTATCATAATGCCCCATACTAAATTTCCATTATTTGAATTACTTGATTTAGTCTGCAGGTTTTTTTTTTTTTGATTGGTTATTTTATTTATTTACATTTCAAATGTTGTCCCCCTTCCTGGTTTCCCCTCTGTAAACCCCCTCTTTCCTCGCCCTTCTCCCCTGCTTCTATGAGGTAGCTCCTTCAACCACCCACTATTCTTGCCCCACTGCCCTAGTATTCCCCTACCCTGGGGCATCCAGCCTCCACAGGACAAAGGGCTTCCCCTTCCATTGATACCAGATAAGGCTATCCTCTGGTACATAACCAGCTGGAGCGATGGGTCCCTCTATGTGTACTTTTTGGATGTTGGTTTAGTCCCTGGGAGCTTGGTGGATCTGGTTGGTTGATATTGTTGATCTTCCTATGGGATTGTAAACTCCTTCAGATCCTTCAGTTCTTCCCCTAACTACTTCATTGGGGTCTCTATGCTCAGTCTGAGCATTGGTTGAGAACAGTAGCGTCTGTAATGGTCAGGTTCTGGCAAAGCCTCTCAGGGAAGAACCGTACCATGCTTCTGTCAGCAAGCACTTCTTGGTATCAACAATGGTGTCTGGGTTTGATGTCTGCAAATGGAATGGATACCTAGGTGGGGCAGTCTCTGGATGGCCTTTCCTTCAGTCTCTGCATCACTCTTTGTTCCTGCATTTCCTTTAGACAAGAACAATTCTGTGTTAAAATTAATGAGAGAGGTAGGTGGCCCCATCCCTTAACCAGGGACTGTACCTAAACTCTAGATATGGTCTCTACAAGTTCTCCCTCCTCTTTGTTGGGTATTTCAGCTAATGTCATCCCCACTGAGTCCTGGGAGCCTCTTGCTTTCCTGGCATCTGGGATTTTTTAGTAGTTACCCTCACTTCACCATCCCCCACTGCTACACAACCCTGTTCAAATTTCTGACTCTCTGTACTTCTTCCCCATCTCCTTCCACACCTGATCCTGTACACCTTCCCCCTCTTCCTGCCTCTCCCTTCCAGGTCTCTCCTCCCTCTACCTCCCGTGATTATTTTGTTCCCCCTTCAAAGTAGGACTGAAGCATCCACACTTTGGTCTTCCTCCATCTTGAGTTTCATATGGTCTGTGAATTTTATCATGAGTATTTCTATCTTTTTTTCTAATATCCACTTATCAGTGACTACATACCATGTGTGCTCTTTTGTGACTGGGTTACCTCAGTGTAATATTTTCTAGTTTTATCCATTTACCTGCGAATTTCATGGAGTCAATGTTTTTAATAGCCGAGTAGTACTCCATTATGTAAATGTACCACATTTTCTGTATTCACTCCTCTGTTGAAGAACATCTGGCTTGTTTCCTGCTTCTGGCCATTCTAAATAAATCTGTTACGAACATAGTAGGGCATGTATCCTTGTCCTTGTTGGAGCATCTTTTGAGTATATACCCAGGAGAAGTATAGCTGAATATTTAGGTAGTAGTATGTCCATTTTTCTGAGGAACCGCCAGACTGATTTCCAGAGTAGTTGTACTAGCTTGCAATTCCACCAGCAATGAAGGAGTGTTCCTCTTTCTCCACATCCTCACCAGCATCTGCTGTCACCTGAGTTTTTGATCTTAGCCATTCTGACTGGTGTAAGATAGAATCTCAGGGTTGTTTTGATGTGTGTTTCCCTGATGACTAAGGATGTTGAACATCTCTTTAGACCCTTTTTGGCCATTTGAGATTACTTTGCTTAGTTAGCTATGTACTCCATTTTTATTTCTTCATTTTTTCATTGGATATTTTCCTTATTTACATTTCAAATGTTATTCCCTTTCCAGGTCTCCCCACCAGAAGCCCCCAATCCCATTCCCCCCTTCCCTCTATGATGGTGCTCCTCACCTATGCACCCATTTCCTCCTTGCCACCCTGGCATTCCCCTATACTGGGGCATCAAATCCCCACAGGACCAAGGGCCGCTCCTCTGACTGATGTCTAACAAGGCCATCCTCTGCCACATACATGGCTGGAGCCATGGGCTCCTCCATGTGTACTCTTTAGTAGTGGTCTACTTCCCAGGAGCTCTGGGGAGTCTGACTGCTTGACACATGTTGCTCCCCCCATGAAACTGCACACCCCCTCAGCTCCTTCAGTCTCTTCTCCAACTCCTCCATTTGGAACCCTGCGCTCAGTCCAATGGTTAGCTGTGAGCCTCCTCATTTCTATTGGTCAGGCTCTGGCAGAGCCTCTCAGAAGACAGCCATAACAGGCTCCTGTCATTTTTAAATAGGGTTATTTGGTTTTCTGGAGTCTAACTTCTTGAGTTATTTGAATATATTGGATATTAGCCCTCTATCAGGTGTAGGGTTGATAAAGATCTTTTCCCTATCTGTAAGTTGCTGTTTTATTCTATTGACAAGTGTCCTTTACCTTACAGAAGCTTTTCAAGTCTATGAGATGCTGCTTGTCGATTGTTAACCTTAGAGCCCGAGCTTACAATTTTTACTGAAACTTTGAAAGTTTATTTTCAACAAAAGGTCAAGTAGAAAGTGCAATAGTGCATTTTTACTGATATTGTTTACAGAAATAGGTCTTACCATTCATTAGTCCTAGCGTGCTAGTAAATTACAATGTAGACTAGGCTAGCCTTATAAATTTTCACCTTATTCTGCCTTATGGATGCTGTGATTACAAGTATGTGCGCCATATCTTAAATTTTCAATTTTTTGATATAAATTTTTTGCCTCTTAGGAATAATTTTGTGAATCTGGAGAGATGGATAAGTAGTTAAAACCACTGGCTGCTCATCCAGAGTACCTACATGACAGCTCACAATTGTCTGTACCATCCTCACACAGTCATACAGGAAGACAAAACACCAATGCACATAAAATAAACAAATTACAAAAAAGAACTAATTTTGTATGTCCTATGATGGAAATGATGTGAGAAGTAAAAATATTTTCTTGAAAAACTAATTTCATCATGATAGGTATTTTAGGATCTGCTAAAATTTTATAATTATGACTTGAGTGGATACTCTTTAGTTTTATATTTTTAAACACATTTGTTGAAATATAGTTCTGTATAATTCATTTTCACCATTAACATTCCATAGTCCCCCTGTTCACACCTGTGGGGCTGTGGGCTATGAGAGGCAACTGGGCACCTGGTCAAGCACAGGCCTCAAACCCCAGACCCTAATGGGATGGAAGGTGTTTGGCTCTGCTCCTGGACTCCTGGTACCTTTCACTTAGCTTTCACCCTCCACAGTCCCTCCCACAGAGAGGTCTATGGCCATCAGTCACCTAGGAATAGTGCCTCAGGCTCTTCCACATGTACATGAGGTATCTCCTATCTCCCAGCTCTCAGACCAAGCCAATAGGGGTTACCTGCTGCCAGACCCTAACCCACCCCAAAACTGTATATAAGGGCCCTATTCAGGAGACGTAAAGGTGTGCGAGAATCATCCCAGTGTTCCGTGTTCGAGGGTTTTTGTCGAAAGAGCTGTAACACTTGGGATCTGCTCTCCCAAAGCGCCTTCAGGATCCTCCCCTCCTTGCTAGCTAGCCAGCACCTCACTGGCACAGCCTGGACCAGCTCAGCGCAGAGGGACAGGTGCAGCACCTGGGAGAGACAGCAGAGACTTGAGCAGAGGCAGCAGCATAGGCAAACTGCCCTCCCTGCTCGCACTCTGTCTCCTTGGCACTGTTACCCTGCACCAGGCTGGGCCCTCTGGAACAGGGACCCCCACACACTCAGTTTCAATGTTCTCCAAGTAGTTTTCACTTTCTTAATATAATGAAACTTCTCCTAGTGTGAGAAGTTTTTCACATTATATTCAGAAGCTAGGGTGGATCTAATCTAATGTTAATTTTATTGTGTCACCATGTACTATAACAGTAACTGCTTTAAGATTTCAAGACGGGGTTTGGAGAAATTTCATTTGGAAATCAACAACTTTTGCAAGATACTTTTCAGGTGACCATTATATAAAAGACATTGTATATTATTCCAAAAGTATTACAACGAAATGACACAAGAAGAGAGAGTGTAATATCTTGCTTTGTTTAAGGCACACACAAGTTAAATTTATAAAATATTTGAAGAAAAAATGATACATAGTATGTAATAGTACTGTGGGAATCATAATAAATACCAATGAATGAAGAAAACTCTCCTCAAACCTCACTTATTTACATGGAGACGTTTTCCTTGTTAATCTTTAAGTGGCCCCATCTCTTCTATGCAGTTTTAATCATAGTAAGATGTCTACTGCCCATTTCAATGCCTGTTCTATCCACACTAGTGTATCATCTACCTGGTCAACGTTTTTTAATAATAGAAAATATTCCCACACAGCTGACAAGCCACCACTGCATACTGATGATTACTCCAGTTTTCCCTGTGTTGTAAATAACCCATTTTGGGGCAGATAGATTTTTTTTTCCTTTGAGAAGAACTAATTAATTCTTTGGGTAATTTAAAGATATAGTTACAGGCTCAACACAGGAGGATATTTTTCTAGATCTTGAAATGAAATCTTTCTTGCGCGCGTGTGTGTGTGTGTGTGTGTGTGTGTGTGTGTGTGTGTGTGTGTTATCTATCAGTTAATCAATTGACTTTACATGCTGGTCTCCACACCTCTTTTTCTCCCAGATGTCCCCTCATAAGGCCACTCCCTGACTACTTATCTCTTTCACCTCTGAGAAAGGGGAGATTTCCACCCCGTGGGTACTAACCCACCCTGGCACATCAATTCACTGCAGGGTTAGAAACATCCTCTTCCCCTGAGGTCAGACAAGGCAGCCCAGTTAAGGAAACTGGATCCACAGGCAGGCAAGAGAGTCAGGGTCAGCCCCTGGTCCAGGTCGTTTGGGATCATCATGAAATCCAAACTGTATGTCTGTTACATTGTGCAGGAGCCCAGGTCCAGACCTTGTATGCTCTTTGGTTGGTGGTTCAGTCTATAAGACCACCCAAGGGTAAAAGTTAGTTGATTCTGTTGGTCTTCTTGTAGAATCCATATTCCCTCCAGGTTCATCAATAATTCCCTATCTCTTCCACAATACTTCAAGTAGCCAGACTGATCTTGGTTGTGGGATTCTACATCTGTTTTGGTTTGGCAAGGATTTAAGAGACATCTGGTATTGCTTTAATTTTGAAATGAATTTGACACCTCAAGTGACTGAAGGACTATTTAGATCCTCTCACACATGCCAGTAGGAAGAAAGGTTTGGTCACATGACATGTCTTGCAGACTGTAAGAGACCACGGATGCCAGCCCAGACTACTATACCCAGCAGAAATTTCAAACAGCATAGATTGGGGGGGGGGAGCCAAGATATTCCATAAGAAAATCAAATTTAAACAATATCTATCCCAAAATTTAGCCCTTAAAAAGCACTAGGACTAAAATTACACTACATTGAGGCTAACTACATACAAGAAGTAATCCATACTAGTAAAACCAAAAAAGAGAAACAGACACCCACTATGTCAACATTAACATCAAAATAGCAGGGTTTAACAATCATTTGTCATTAATATCTCTCAACATCAATGAACTCAATTCCCCACCTTAAAAAAAAAAAAACCCACTGGCTAACAGGGTGGATGTGTAAACAGGAACAATCTCTCTGCTGTATACCTCAACACACCTCAACAACAAAGATAGATAAATCAGGCCTCAGAATAAAGGGCTGAAAAAGGTTTTCCAAGTAATCAGAAATAAGAAAAAATTGGAGTAGCCATTCTATCTTACTTTTAAAAGATACTGCAGTACTTATTTAGAAGATGAATACTGTCATCAGTGTGACTTGAATATTAAGTAACAAGATAGTAAAAAATTTCCTGTTCTAGTCTCTTCTGTTTTCTGCTTTTCTTTAATTGTGTTACTTCCCTGACTCTGTCTTCAAATTACTGATCTTTTCTGTCCTTGAATGTTTTTCTAGTTGTAGTATCTTTCTCTAGTTGTAGCAACTTCGCACCATCTATCTGTCTGCTGTGCTTTCCCCAGCTCTTTATCCTCCTTCAAGCATGTTGTTATGCCCAGATCTTGGGATCCCCAAAAGAGCTCAAAGAATTGCCAATCTGATGTAGTGAGACAAAAGAGTTGTTTAATGATGTGAACCTGGTTCAGATTGCAATCCATTCCCACTGTGCAGAGCAGGATTGTGACCCTGCATCTAGGGGCTCCAGATATTTATACACAGGCAGATTCTGGGGTTTCAAGGTTACATGACAAGGAAAGTTGTAAAGTAAAGTCATCTCTCAAACACAATATCATTTGTTAGGCAGAGGTTGGGATCACACAACTGGGTAGGGAAGCTCTTTGGGGCTTTATGTTGCTAACAGGGACTAGTGTTTTCACAAACTGGACACAGCTGTCTGGGAATGCTTGATTGCTCTAAAGTATGGTGCTTATCTCCCCAAGTATGTTTGGTCTTGTGCTTTTCCCAAGGGTAGGGGCCACCTGCATTGGGGAGTGCTTAGCCATCCATCAGAGAGGGTGCCAGCCTGGGTGACATCGAGGCTGGGAGTTGTTACTATTTATCTGTTCTCAAGATGGCATTTGCAGTTCCCAGGAGGGGGTTTTCATTAGGGAGTACCATTATGGAATAGGGATGGCCATATTATGGCACCAGGCTGTGCCTTCTTTGGAAGGTCAGGAAAGAGCAAGAGGGGTGAGGAGAGACTTTCATGTTGAGACTAGGGGGGAACTTTGTGACAGGAGAGAGTGTGGAAGCTGACTGCCCAGCCTCTTCAATGTGTGTAGCTGTTATAGTCTAGGATACATGGTCCTTGAATTTCTTTGCTCACACATCTATTCTCATCGCAGTTTTGTTTTCTTTTCTTTTGTTTGCTTGATTTATCTTCTTCATACAGAGATCAATATTTTCTGGATAAAAAAAACAAAAGATAGGTTCTTTGTTATTATATTTATAGTATACAACACTGGAGGAACTCAACAGCTGAATACTAAATGAAAAGCAAATCTGAACCAAAACAGATATTAAATAGACTGGTCTGGGGAGATAACACATTTGGTAAAGATCTTGCCTTTCAAGAAAGCAGATGTGAGTTAGAAACCCTAGATGAACACTAAAACAGCTTGCTATGGTGGCAATCTGCTACCCAAAGTCTCAGTAAGGAGAGACAGGAAGACCAGTAGGTCTTCCTGGAAGCCTGGGCAAGCCAAGTCAAGATCCAGGAACAATGAGGAACCCTGTCTCAGACAATAAGGTGGAGAGAGACTGAGGAAGACACTTGTCATTGACATCTCTTCTCCACATATCTTACTTATTCACACAGACAGGAAGGAAAATTCCAAATTGTAAATAGTAAATACATAAATTACTATTTATACGTAAATTACTGTATAAATTACTATTTATACAGTAAATACATAAATTAGGTATTTAAATAAAAGTATTTTTTAAACTAAGGATGTAAAAGTAAATAGTACATCTAGCTAAAGAGAATAGCAAGAGAGCAGTTACATGATTGCTTTGAATTTTTCCTGAAGTATGGTTAGAATTCAGGGGGAAAAGAAGAAGAGGAGGTTTTGGTGTTGTTTTATGTAGAAGGCCTTGAAAACAATATGGTGAGATGCTACAGGGGCAATATGTCCCTTAGTAGTAGATGACAAACAAAAGCCAGAGGCTCGCATTTATGTTTTTACATGAACACAGCAAGCAAGAAGACAACTTCACTTAAACATATCTCAACAGTAAGCTGTATTTTGTAATTGAAGCATAGAACAGAGAAATTTACATGCTAACATTAATAAATTCTTCCATAAATATTTAATGTATTAAAATTATTTTTATTGCTGCATTTATTATTTGGAAGAAAAAATGCCTCAGAATAAGAGAAGAATTATGTCCCTAGGGACCTTGAATGAGGTAAGAAAGCCTGTTCTAAGGGATTTTTACTTGTGTTTGATTAAGAGAATTGTCAGTAGAAGAACAATTTTGTAAAGAAATAAATTTCCAAATGTAGTAGCATACAAGGAAAATATAGGGCAAGAAAACTTAAACCAGTCACTTATAAAGACTTAAAATTTTGACATGTACTGAAACTGCGGCACATGCTGTTCCTTCAGCAAATGCTATAATCAGAAACTTAACTGAAGCTTCTTCCCTGAAAAGCTTCCCCTTTTCCTAACCCCCTTAGTGGCTCACAAATGCTTTTCCTTTCCAGGTTTAATTTCCGGGGTTTCCGCTGGATGAAAACCATGATCCACACCATCAACGAAATTAATGAGAGGAAAGATATTTTGCCTGAACACACTCTGGGCTACCAGATATTTGACAACTGTTTTTCCACCACCAAAGCACTGGAGTCATCTTTGGTGCTTCTAACAGGGCAGGAAGAATACAAGCCTAAATGGAGAAACAGCACTGGAAAATTTCTAGTTGGAATTATTGGAGCAGGAGGATCAACCTTGTCAGCTGATGTCTCAAGAATTCTAGGGGTGTATAACATACCTCAGGTACCTTTGAATAGTGTGCTATGTGCTTAGAAAGAAATACAAACACTGTGCCAGGAGGTATGGCACATGCTCTTAATTCCAGAACTTGGGAGGTAGAGGCAGGTGAATCTCTATGTATTCAAAGCCACCCTGTTCAACAAAGTAGGTGCCAAGACAGTCAGGGCTGTTGCAGAAGGAATTTCTGTCACAAAAAGATAAGACAAAAAGAGGTAAATACAAAGAGCATATAGAAATTATTGCAAATATTTAAAGGTCCAGAGATGCTGCACTAAGCTACAGAGAGAAGATAGAATAGGGCCCGGTTCTCCTGGTTACTCTGTTCAACCAAGTCCTGGCAGAGTGCATCACTGCCTATTTAGAAGGCATTTGAAATTGCTCAAACTGCTGGAGCATCATGCTTGAATCGACTAACGTGTGGTATAGTGATGAGGATATCCACTGTGTGGAGCAGGATGGATGTTATCCATAAACACTTCATGGTAGATTAGTGTCTGGAAAAAGTCACAGGTTTTTTTGGGGGGGCCTCTGTTCTTGCTTCTGAGTCATTAGACAATCATCACACTGACAGTCTAAAATGAGCCTGGGAATTTCACATTAGCTAACTTAATAAGTTACTTTAAACCCAGAGAGAATGACATATGTCAATACAAGAATAAGTAATTGCAAAGCATGAATTATTAGGAAAATTAAAAGATCTAAACTTATTTCAAAGGCTGTGTCATTAAAGTGTCAGGATGTACTGATATGAATAATGAAAAAGATTATTGGTGATCCTGAAGTAATGGCAGTATTTCATTTTCTTTTCTTTCCTCCATCCTCCAGACCCTCCTCTCATCTATACTTTCTCCTTTCTTTTTTCTCTCTCCCTTTCTCTTTCTTTCTTCATCTTTTTCTTCCATTTTTCCTTCCTTCTTTCCTTTTCTTTTGTGATACTTTAGATAAAATCCAGTGACTGGCTCTTTATAGACAAATGCTTCATTAATTATGCACAATGCCAATAAAATATAGTATTTAATTTAGAGAGCTTGAAATGTGAGTGAAAATAACAACAAAGGAAAGTACTCTGAAAAGAATACAAGGAAAGATGGGTGACTTGGCACATATCTTAGGGGTGGATTTCATGTAGCTCACCCAAACTTCAGCTGCTCTGAGTTCTATCTTCCACTAAATTCTAATAAACTCACGGATATCCTGGAAACCTTAGATATACTTTCATAAAGTCTTTTAGTACCTCTCAGAAAAAAAATAAAATAAATCTTCTGTTTAATACTTTGGTATTAAGAAATTAAAAAGAGCTGGGCAGTGGTGGTGCACGCCTTTAATCCCAGCACTTGGGAGGCAGAGGCAGGCAAATTTCTGAGTTCAAGGCCAGCATGATCTACAGAGTGAGTTCCAGGACAGCCAGGGCTACACAGAGAAACCCTGTTTCTCTCGAAAAACCAAACTTAAATAAATAAATAAGTAGAATAGAATAGAATAGAATAGAATAGAATAGAATAGAATAGAATAGAATAGAAGAATAGAAAAGAATAGAATAGGTTATCACAATATTAATTTTATTGTGGGGCAAACAATGACTAAATAAGTCCAAGTAACAAGACTTTATATGATATATAATTCACTAACCCTCAGAAATCTGATATCGCTCCTTCTTGAAGAGGTTAATTCCTACAAAATAGCTTCAACGAATCTGCTGTTTGTGTGGTTAAAAGGAAAATACAAATAATAGAAGGTGGAATAAGGAATAAAAAAGACAGAGAAAAACTAAACCTAGGAAGAGTACAGTGTAAATGAAGGAATCAATTGGATCTTAGGAGTTATAGAACATCATTGTGCTGGAAGTGATGCCTTAGAGCATGAGACTGGATCAGGGAGAAGTTAACATATTTAGGGTACATGCCAGTAATTGCAGGGTATGCTACAGCAAAAATACATGAAGGAGTGTCAGGAATATGTGCTCACCTGATCTCCATGCTTAGGTCTCCAAAATATTAAGTGCAAAGAAGGACTACTGAGGAAATGAGGAATTTATCATTTATCTGAAATTTCATTTATCTGACACTGTACATTAAAAGAGAATTTATGGTAACTTTGTGGGACAAGAGGTTTTAGTCTTCTGATTAGAGTAGTCCTTTCTATCATGTCTCTCACTTCAAGTTTTAGGACGTAAATACTCAGGAGTCCTGACAGCAGGAAACTAAAAGACAGGAAAAAGAACAGAACAGAAGGATAAGAGGTAAGACAAGGAGAGCACACAGGAGACAAAACCATGCTACTGTGCAGATTGAGACTTGGACTCAGTCCATCATCTCTGCACAGGAGACACTGAAGCTGATAAGGAGTCTGAATATCCTGACTCAGAGGAGTCACCAATGTCCAGGAAAACGGAGGAAAGTGCAGAGATATTCCTGACACTGCTGTGGTCCCAGCCATGAAAACAAGGATAATGAGTGTCTTTATCTTAACAGTTGGCAGTTCTGAAACCTTTGTGTTGATTGGGCAAAGTGTTGTCAGAATTGTTCCCGTCCATACCCAGAAAGTAGATCCAGAAGAAAGTCATTGTCTACAGAAGAATGTGAGAACAAAGGGACCACTGTTCAGCCAGCTCCCTCTCAAATATTCTGAAGATATCATTTTCATTTAAGGTTTGGCTCCTGCTTTCTAGTAAATCTAAATATTTTTCTATTTTAGGTGAGCTATGCTTCTTCCTCCTCAATTTTTAGTAGTGTTTTTCAGTTTCGGAATATTCTTCGCACAATACCCAGTGATGAGTTCCAGTCTGAGGCCATGGTGAATCTCATCAAACACTTTGGTTGGGTCTGGGTAGGTGCCATTGCAGCTGATGACGATTATGGAAAACATGGAGTAAAATTATTTAAGGAAAAAATGAAGAGGGCCAATCTCTGTGTTGCTTTCTCTGAAACCATCCCAAAAGTCTACTCCAATGAGAAAATGCAGAAAGCTGTTAAGGCAGTAAAGACTTCCACTGCCAAAGTCATTGTGCTTTACGCAACTGACATTGACCTCAGTCCGTTTGTGCTGGAAGTGATTCATCATAACATAACTGACAGGACATGGATAGCCAGCGAAGCCTGGATTACCTCAGCTCTCATTGCAAAGCCTGAGTATTTTCCCTACTTTGGTGGAACTATTGGATTTGCAATACCAAGAAGTGTTATACCAGGATTAAAAGAATTTCTTTATGATATTCACCCTAGCAAGGATCCAAATGATGTCTTGACCATTGAATTCTGGCAAACTGCTTTTAACTGTACCTGGCCCAACAGCAGTGTGCCTTACAATGTGGACCACAGAGTGAATATGACTGGTAAAGAAGACAGATTGTATGACATGTCTGATCAGCTCTGCACTGGAGAGGAGAAGCTGGAAGATCTGAAAAATACCTATCTGGATATGACTCAGCTAAGAATCACAAACAATATCAAACAAGCTGTGTATCTTATGGCTCATAGCATAGATCATTTAAGCAGGGCTGAATTAACAGAAGAATATAGGGAAAATATAGTATGTCCAAATATACCTGACTTTGAATCCCAGACGGTACGTTATTTGACCATACAGTATAGCATGATGTAAAGCCATGTTTTTAATCCCAAGCTCATACCACTAAAATTGCCTATTTGATTCTGTATTATTTTATACCATCAAAAGTTGTCTGGATGACTTGATTGTTAATATTAAGTCCTCATTTCTCACCAAATTACAAGGCTTATTGTCAATGATAACAAACCTGCCTTGAAAAAATTAATAATGCATTTCACAAAATATACTGTTATTCTTCACAAAAGTGAAATGTGAACATATCTCAGAGTAAAGCATAATGTAACAATTCTGGTTTCCTCCTTTGGTCTGTACCCGTATACAATATGCAACTTGTAATTTAAGATTACTAATTGGATTCAAAACCATTAGCTTCATGTTAAACAAAGATGTTTATGCCTCTCCAGTTTAGGATGAGTCCTGCATATTATATACAATTCGACTTAAACTCCAGAACTTTTGTCTTAATGATTTGCCCTATCTATTTAAAAGAATAGAGTAGATAATGAGGTCTTCATACAGTATCCAAGAGCCACACAAAAGGATGGATGTCAAGGGGTAAATATTATAGGGGCTATTTGGGACATTGACACCCACTGAACCTGTCTTCACCATCCCTCAGACGATTCATGTTGGTAAAACACCAGCATGAGCAGTTTTGCCGAGAATGGTCTCATCCATGATTTCCTCCTCCTTTCTGTCCATTCCTCTCATTTACAAAAGATACAGAACTTGAGCTTCCCTGCTTTGGTTCTGTCTGTCCCACATAAGGTCCACTTAACATCACTAATGTGTTACTTCTTCCTTGTCAGCTCATTATCCCTTTATTCTTATATAACAACCTATTAATTTCCCCGAGGCCACAGTGGCTGGAACCCTTGCCTTTTCACTTAACTTTCATTTCCAGGTTGGCCCACACTGCATTCAGTGCTGGATGATCATAGCTCCCCAGGTGACTCTCTTCATTCTGTGAATCAAGAAAGCCTGGTACATGTATCAATATAAAGTCTATATTAATGAAATCAAAATAATATCCAGTATTTATTTATGTTTCAAGATCATCCTATCAATAGGCAAGACTAGAAAACCTTTGAAATTCTATTATTTACTTGAACATTTCTAAATTACACTGTCTTTTTTCTCTTCTACTTATTTCACTTCTCCTGTTCCTTCTCGTTATTGTCTTTCTGAGATAAGTTCACACTGTGTTCCTTGCATGAATCTATAAGATTAGGGACATGCCCAATACTCACCTGGCATTTCTAAATTCTTGAGAATTATATGATGCTAGAGAAATGTGTCCTACCATCCAAAAATTTCAAGCAAGTGAAACTCAAAGAAGGGAAGGATCAGACTGTGGAAGTCTTTAACCATTCATTTGATTGACTATTGATCTCACCCCAGATAGGGAGCTCTAAACACACCACATTCAGACACCACCAAAGACCAACTCAGTGAACCAGTGGATTTTATTGGGATAACTTAAGGAATATGGGTGAGGAGTTAGGCACAGGAGCACAATTGTCTCTAAGACAGATGCAACACCCAGGCCCACCCCAGCCTGCGTGACAGCTCACAAAAACCTTTGAACCTTGAGAATAGCTTTCAGGCAGCTCAAAGTTGTGTCCTTCCCAAGTTGGTCTAAATTACTTCCAGATAGCTCAGCTGGTTTCTGTTTCTCCGCAGCAGATGGACTGGTCTCAGTCTTCTTCGTACCTTGTCTTGTCTGATTCTTCTTTGCACGTTAACACACTCTGAAGACTCTCCTCTTTCCTTTCTTACTTTCTCAGAGAGCTACATAGTTGAATCAGCTCAGTTTCATGTGTTGAGGGTAATATTTTAAAAAGCAGAGGTTCAGGCCTACTATCTAAGCGGTGGTGGCTCTGCTTAGCTCAGACCTTGCGAAACAACTAGCCCCGCAAGACCTTGGCTCCGGCAGGCCAAAAGCACCAGCCCTGACACCCACGAGACACCATCATGGCCGTGGCTTTGCCAATCCATCACGCTGTCTCCACAAAGCTTGGCTGGACCCAGACAATACCCGCCATCCACACAGAACCCAGAAATGAAATGAGACTCTAAAGCTTAATTGTTAGCCAAAGGCTTTATATATTTGGAAATGCTCAATTAACAATTTGCCCACATAATTAGAGTTGTTTCCCCATATCTGACCTTAAGATATAAATCGTTACCCATGACTATTCTGGACCCAAGCGTGGTTCTCCATGGCTGCTACCTCCTTGTCCTCCTCTTCTTTCTCTTCATCCTCTCCTTCTCTCCTCCCACATTAGCTCCTCCCAAATCACCGAGCTTTGTTGTAAAATGTGGTGGACAAAATATCCTGCTACATTCATGGACTCCCTAAAGCTACTTTGAGATATTTGCCATACTACTTCACTGAAAGAGCTTCGCTGAAAGGATGAAATGTTTGAATTTGGAAGGAAACTGACACAACAGCAGCATAAACTTACTAAATTTAACTTTTAGAGCCTGATTGTCCAGTCTCTCTACTAGGCTGAGAGTTTCAGAAGAAGGAAATAGTTATGGACCTTTGTATCTTTACATAGGGAAAGTGTAGAAAGGGGAATGAAAATATTCTAAACATTCTCCTGTCTCTTGAT
Source organism: Rhabdomys pumilio (assembly GCA_030674055.1). NCBI lineage: Eukaryota > Metazoa > Chordata > Mammalia > Rodentia > Muridae > Rhabdomys > Rhabdomys pumilio. The sequence goes on from JANHMN010000001.1 coordinate 84,631,415, forward strand.
ACATAGATACTATACTGCTAAGCCATAATATAAGCTCGTTTTATGCCAACAAATACATACAATTATAATATACATCAAAGGCATATTAAAATTTTACAAAGGCCAAAAGTAAAGAAAAATAGGTAAAATTAAATTTCACAAAGTATTTAACCCAGTATGTCTAAAATACTATTTATTGTACTGTCATAATTTAATATGTTGTCATGATATTAAAATAATAATGTAAAATTATTTATGAGATAGTTTTCATTTTTATAACTTTATAACTCAGTATGCATATTATTTACACAGCATATCTCAATTTACCAAATCATTCTTTCTGATTTATTGCCACCTGTAGAGAATATCAGAATTGGTAACAAAAACAGCATTAGAAAAAATAGAATCTTATGACTTACATATGTAAACAAATCTACTTTTTTTATATAAATCTTTAATTTCTACGTATTTAAATGCTTACAAGTTATTTATTTACTTTTTTTACTTTTTTCTTACTCCTCTTTATTAGCTCTGGGATTACATGAGAAATATAAAATTTACTACCCATGATGGAAGCAAAATAGAACTTGATAGCAATGGAGATATAAAAAATGGATATTATGATATCCTCAACTGGCACCTGGATGATACTGGAGAAATTACCTTTGTCAAGGTTGGAGAATACAAATTCACAAGCTCAAAATATGAGTTTATTCTTCCAAAGAACTCAGCGTTGTTTTGGAACACTGAATCTTCAAGGGTTAGTTGGCCTGACATATTTTTGTTTATACATATACATATAAAAGTCTATTTTCTCAGGCACTAAATAAATGTAAAACACCTAAAGCTTTTTACTATATTCCAAATCAATTTACTTAGTCTAGCATAAAGTTTTTTGTATTGTTGTCTATTTAGAATATAGAGTCCATGTTAAATTAAAATAAATGAATACTTTAATATAATTTAATAGTGTTTTGATATTTTGAGAATGTTTTAATGGAATGTAATGATTTTATTACCTTTTGTAATAAAAAGGAGTTATTTTCCTAATTTTTATTTTAATTTTTAAATATGTATGCATTTAACCTTTTGGTTTTCTTTTTTGTGATTTTTTTTTTTACATCCCAGTTACAGTGTCCCCTCTATCCTTATATCCCACTCCAACCTCACTGCGTTTCTGCCTCACCCACAGCCACTCCTCCTTCTTTTCTCTTCAGAAAACGAAGGCCTCCCGTGGGTATTAACTAAACGTGACATACCAAACTACAGTAAATCTAGGCACCTCCACTACTTAGGTTAAGGCTGGAAAGGCAACTCAGTTGAGGTTAAAGGATCCCAAGAGACAACAGAAGAATCAGAGACTGCCCAGGATCCCATTGTTAAGACTCTCACAAGAGGAGCAAGCTATAGAACTGTCACATTTATGCACAGAGCATAGGACAATGCCATGCAGGCTTCTTAGTTTTTGCTTCAGTCTCTCTGAGCTCCTATGAGCCCCGGTTAGTCAATTCTTTGGCCTTTCTGTTGACACCTCTGACTCCTAGAATGTTTCCTTTCCCCCTCTTCTGCAGGATTCCCTGAGCTCCACGTAATATTTGGTTTTGGATCTCTTTATCTGCTTCCATCACTTGCTGCATGAAGCCTCTCTAATGACAGTTTAGCTAGGCACAAATCAGAGTATAGCAGAATACCCTTAGACAGCATTTCATTAACTTTTTTTTTTTTTTTTTTTTTTTTTTTTTGGCAGTCTGGTTTGGTTCTATCCTAGGTCTCTGGGGTTTCCACCCTCTGGATCCTTGTCCTTCAGGCAGTATCAGCTGTGGGATTCCTCTCATGGCATGGGTCTAAGTTGGGAACAGCAATTGTTTGACCACTCCCACAATTTCTGTGGAGCCTTTAACCTAACACATCTTATAGTTAGGACAAATTGTAAGTTGACAAATATCTGGCTGGGTTGTTGTCTTAATCCTCCCACTAGAAGTCTCTCCTGGTTAAAGGAGATTGTCAGTTAAGGTTTTACATTCCCACCTGAAAGGAGTTTTAGCTATGGTCACCCTCTTAGATTTCTAGGAATTTCCATGGCACTGGGTTTTTTAGCTTGTTCCCCAAATGACTCAAAATACCATTTATCTGTCACTGTATTCTCTCCCTCCACACCCTCCCCAAAGCTGATTCCCCCTGCTCCCATTCCCCAACCTTCTCCACACATCACGGGTCTTTTCAATTTCTCCTTCCCAAGAAGATTCATATGGACTCCCGTGAGCCTCCCTTGAGTCCTTTTTAAGTATCCTCTCCGTGTCTTTGGATTGTAGCATGGTTATGATTTACATTACAGCTACTATTCACTAATAAGTGACTACATACTTTGAGTGTCTTTCTGGCTCGGTTTACCACACTCAGGATGATTTCTTTCTAGTTCTATCCATTTGCAAACTATATTGTTTTATTTATTTACAAATGTTGCCCCCTTCCTGGTTCCCCTTCCCCGAGTTCACCACCCCTTCTCACCTCCAAATACTTCGGAGAGGATGCTCTCCACCCACCCACCTATCCTCACTTCAATCTGGCCAGCATCTGCCCTCCCTGAGGGCATCAAGTTCCTACAGGATTAAATGTATCCTCTGCTACAAATGTGCCAAAGCTGAATAATACTCATGTTGTATAAACTTACCACATTTTCGTAATCCATTCTTTGGTTGGGGGAACATCTATGTTGTTTTTAGTTTCTAGCTATTACAAATAAATCTACTATAAACATAATTGAGCAATGTCCTTTTGTTATGGAAAATGCCTCTTGTAAGGACACTTTTACCATATTAATCCTACTGATCTATGAACATGGCAGAATTTTCCATCTTCTGATATCTTCTTGGTTTTTTTTTCCCCGCATAGACTTCAAATTCTCATCATGTATATCTTTTACTTACCTAGTTAGAGTTTCCCAAAAATATTTTATATTATTTATGACTATTATAAAGGATATTATTTCCTCGTTTCTTCCTCAGCCCTTTGTCTTTTTGTATATAGGAAGGCTACTTTTACATTAGTCTTCTATCCAGACACTTTGCAAAAGTTGTTTATCAGCTGTAGGAGTTCTCTTGTATAATTTTGGGGGCAACTTATGTATACTGTCATATCATCTCCAAATAAAAATACTTTCACTTCTTTCTTTCCAATTTGTAGTCTCTTGATTTCTTTTAGTTTTATTATTGCTCTAGTTAGAACTTCAAGTACTATATTAAATACATATGGGGAGAGTGTACAGCCTTGTCTTGCTCCTCAGTTTACAAGAATTGCTTTGATTTTTCTCTCCATTTAAATTTATGCTAACTATTGGCTTGCTCTGTATTCACTTTAGTAGCATAGGTATTTCCCTGTATCCCTGATCTCTCTAAGACTTTTATCATGGAAAGGTGTTGGTTGAGTTCTTTCAAAGGCTGTTTCAGCATCTAATGAGATGATCATATTGTTTATTCTTTCAATTTGTTTACATAGTATAGTACATTGACAGATTTTCACATATTAAAACACCTTTGCATCCCTGGGATGAAACCTACTTCATCATGGTGAATGACGTCTTTGACGTGCTATTGAATTTTGCTTGCAAATATTTTAATGCTTGTTTTTGCATATGTACATGAGGGATATTGATGTGTTCTCCTTTCTTTGTTTCTTTCTGTGTTTTTTGTATCAGGGTGATTGTGGCTTTGACTTCAGGAGTAAACATTAGCTCTTCTTTGAAAGTCTAGTGGAATTCTGTGCTAAAATCTCTTGACCCTGAGGATTTTTTTCCCTTTCCTTTCTTTTCTTTTCTTTTTGGGTTGTTAGATATTAATGACTGTGTCTATTTCCTTAGGGGGTGTGGGTGTATTTATTCAAGTTGCTTATCTGGTCCTGATTTAACTTTGGTAAGTGGATCTATCCAGGAATTTATGCATTTCTTTTAGATGTTCCAATTCTATGGAATACAAATTTTTGAAATATGACATAATGACCAGTGAACTTTCTCAGTATTTGTTATTGTGCCTGTTATTACATCTCTTTCCATTTCTGATTTTGTAAATTTGTATATTCTCTCTCTACCTTGTAGTTAGTTTGGATAAAGGTTTGTTGGTCTTGTGTATTTTCTCAAAGAACTAACTCTTTGTTTTATTGATTTGTTATAATGATATCTTTGTTTCTGTTTTATTGATTTCAGTCCTCAGTTTGATTATTTCTGCCTTCTACTCTTCTTGGGTGTATTTGCTTTTTTTGTGCTAGAGTTTTCATGCATGTTGTTAATTTACTAGCATGGGATCTTTCTAATTTCTTCATGAAGGCACTTAGTGCTTACAGGAAACTCTTAGTACCGCTTTCATTTTGTCCCATACATTTGGGCTATGTTGTGAATTCTTTATCATTGAGTTCTACCAAGTCTTTAATTTTTTATTTCTATCTTGACCCACCGGTCATTCAATAGAGAGTTGTTCAGTTTCCTTGAGATTGTAGGCTTTCTGTTGTTTCTATTTTTGTTGAAATTTGGCATTAATTTATGGTGGTCTGATAAGATACGTAGAGTTATTTTAATGTTCTTGTATCTTTTAAGATTTTCTTTGTGAACAGTTTGTGTTTATTTTGTAGAATGTTGCTGAGAAGAAGCTATATCCTTTAATGTTTGAATGAAATGTTCTGCAGACATCTGTCAGGGATATTTGTGCCAGAGCATCTGTTAGTTGATTATTTCTGTGTTTAGTTCCCTCTGGATGACTTCTCCATTGGTGAGAGTAGGGAGACTGCTACTCTTAATATGTCAGGTTCTGTGTATAATTAACTTTTAGTATTGTTTTTTAATGTGCATGCCTTTGAATTTGTGGCATAGATATTCAGAATTAAGTCAGAAAGGACTGAAGTCCTTTTTCTAACTCCTCCACCGGGGACCCCGTGCTAAGTCCAATGGTTGGCTGAGTCTGCCTCTGTATTTGTCAGGCTCTGGCAGAGCCTCTCAGGAGACAGCTAGAACAGATTTCTGTCAGCATGTCAGAATTTTTAACATTCCTTTATTGTACTATTCATTTAATGTTTTGATTATTAGGCAACATGGGGACTTCCTTTCTCATCCAGTGTATTTGGTGTTCTGTAAGCTTCATGTAACTTTATAGGTATCTCCAACTTTAAGTTAAGAAATATTCTCCTATGATTTTCTTGAACAAGTATTCTGGGTTTTGAATTGAAAACATTCCTCTACTCCTATTTTTCTTAGATTTCATCTTTTCATATTTTATCTGATTTCCTGGATGTTTTCTGTAAGAAACTCTTTAGATTTAACATTTCCTGCTGTATCAATTTCTTCTGTCTTCTGTGCCTGAGATTTTTCATGTCTTGTATTCTGTTGGTGATGCTTATGTCTGTAATTTTGCTTGCTTACCTAGATTTTTCATATCCAAGATTCCCTCAGTTTTTTTCCCTTATTGCTTTTATTTCCATTTTGAAGTCTTGAACACACTTATTTATTTTTTACTTGATTGTGTTGTCTAGGATTTACTTTCATCCACTTATTTATTCATTTATTTATTTATTTATTTATTCATTCATTCACTTTACATTCAAATCATAGCACCTCCTCTCCTCCTAGTCACCCCCTCACTCACACACTTCCTTCATCGCTTGTTCTTTTCTCCTCTGAAAGGAGTACCTGGGTACCCTCCTACCTGACACATCAAGTTACTTTAGCATTATTCACATCCTCTCCCGCTGAGACCAGTTAAGGCAGCCCAGTTAGGGAAACAGGATCTATAGGCAGTCAACAGAGTCAGGGAAGGTCATCATTCTATTTGTTGAGGGATCTGCATGAAGAACAAGCTGCACATCTTCCATATACGAGGGTGTCCTAGATTCAGCACATGTATGCTCATTGATTAGTGGTTCAGTCTCTTGTAGTCCCCAAGGGTTCTCTATTTTCCTTAAGGATTTCTTTAAGGGATTTGTTTATTTCTTGTTTAAGGGCCTGTGATAATGATAAGATTGGATTTAAAGTATTTTCCTTGTGCTTCAGCTGTGTTAGAATATTCAGAGTTTGTTGTAGAAGGATAGGTGGGTTCTAGTGGTATCATACTGCCCTAGGTGTTTTTGTTTGCTTCTTACACTGGCATATACTCATCTAGGTTTGGGTATAGCATAGAGTTAGGTGCCAATTTTGTCTTTATCTTGTTAGATGGATGATTTTCCATTGCTTTGTTTCCTTTCTGATCTTCCGGCTTGAACTGCCTGAGTTTGTGGTGACCAGAGAATTTAGGTTTAGTAATGTCTCTCCATTGGAGTTTTAGTGACCTGTGTAATCTCTGGAGTTTTGGGTTTTGGGTTCCTGTTGTCTCTGAAGTTCTTGAAATTGGTAAAGTCTCAGGAGTTCTGGATATTGGTTTGGCCTATGAAGTTTCAGGTATCTTAGGATTCTGAGGTTGCTACTACTGGCATAGTCTCTACTAGAGGAGGAGTCTTTTGCCACCATGATGTTCAGGTTATGGAGTTCAGGAGAGAATAAATTGAGATTATATTCATATAATGAATCTTATTTATATGTAATTCAAACATGTTGAAAATTCATAAATAGCACCAGAGATGTGTATTGTGTCTTCAGTGGTTTATGGCTTTGTAGGCTTAACTGATCTAGATCTTCATTTTGCTTTGGTTCTTATTTCTTTGGTTTTGGATTTTGTTTTCTGAGCTATGGTCTTACTAGGTTGTTCAAGCTGTCAATAAGCATGGACGACGTTTGTAGAAAATTATCTCCCCACATTAATATGTAAATGCCTGGTTTATCCTGAATTTCAGATGCATATCCATGTTGAATTAAAAAATACAAAGAGGTCAATGATTGCTATTGAAATTTCTAAATGTAGTGAACAAGAAACATTCCAAGCTATGCCTTCTGTACATTATCTGTTTACTTTCATAATCCACATGAACAGATAATTCATTTTTTTCCATTTTTGACAGCCACTTAGGATAGATGTGTATGTATACTAAAAAATATTTTGGGATTCTATTGCTGAAACGAAATATCCTTCAGGAGCTGAAGATGGTTATTGGTGTCACAGTTCTCATCAAATCAGGAAAAGACTGAGAAAACTGCCCCATCTAAAGCATTCCATGTTATATTAGTTTGGTTTTGATTACCAAGGTGACAAACCACTGTCATTATAGTTAGTTTGGCATTTCCAGAGTCAATCATAAGACTGTTCTTTATATAAAGTTCTTTCCAGGCTCTCCATATTATCATGCTTAGTCTGTTATCTTTGCTCAGTATCCAGCACTAATCTTCTTTATAAATGGTGCACATATCTCCATGGATATACAAACAAGAACATTCTTTATTTCAAAAGTGGAAATGTTTCAAGGCCTTGTTAGGTTCACCACCTTTGTCTTTGCTAGCTTCCAGAGTCATTCTGCACAAAAGTGTGTGCCCCAGGGACCCAGAAGAGGATTCGCCAGGGGCAACCCATATGTTGCTTTGATTGCATCCCATGTGAGGATGGATATGTGTCAGAGAAATCAGGTAGGATGGAACCAATCTTTCATGAATAGTAGCACAGTTAGATTAAACATTTCCTGACAGAGACATGCTGGAAATCATTTTCATAAAAGATAAGCAATGTATGGCAAAATAATTAACATCTATCAAATTATTAAATATTCTGAACAATGTGAATTAAGGATAATATAGGTTTCACTACTAAAGTTGAAAAAGACATACAACCATATGCATAAGGAAACACTAAAATATGAAAAATATGAAATATGAATAAATTCATAAAATCTTCCAAGTACATGTTTTTGAACTAGATTGAACACTAAATCTAGTTGGAGAAAAGTTCAAATTCACAAGGTTCTGAGCACTGAAGGCACAGGCATTGCCCAGTGGAGGAAGCTTGAACTGCTGTGCCAGCCTGTTCAATTGCTGCTCAGTGAAGTGGATATAGACAGGTTTGGTTTGTAGAAATATGTTAAAGCAGATTTATTCATATTTACAGTTGTTTTTTTTGTTGGAGACACAAAAATTCACTTGTCTTTTGTCACACAGCTCACAAGAATAATTATGTAAAATGATAAAATGGTCCTTCATAGGAAAAGACACCCTGTAAGCTGCTCAACTCCCTTGCTAAAGGTCCCACAGTCTCCACAAAGAATTTCATTCAGATCCATCCAGATCAGGAGTCACAGTGGTTAAAAGGAAATGTCTATTTTACCTGAATCTTTAAATTTACAGAGTCCACCCATTTTATCATCTTTCATAACTTATCTCAGCTAGCTTTTTCTTGTTCACCAATGCTTGCTCCTAGAACCTCCCTCCAGACTTAGCCTTCTCAGCCTTAGGGACTGTGATTTGGGGTTTTGTTTTCCTTCCCATCATGATCCTCATCACTCAATGAATGAGCATTTAGAGTTGGGCACTTGTGAGTAGGTAAATAAATGATTCTTTTCCATGAGGGGATATTACATACGAGAATGAAAATACTAGGGTTTAACCAGCTGTGTCCCAGTCATTTTGATTGTTTCATATCAGAAGCTGCGACTTTCCATTCCTGGGCTGTGCTTGAGTTGAGAAAGATACAGATCTTTTTCTTCAATAGATAAATAAAGGAGAAAGAAAAGAGCTCATACGTAGAAAAGACCAATTCAAGAAGAGTTCAAGTTGAGAAAAAGTAATCAATTCCTGAAATTGAAAACAACTCTAAATCTGTCACAGCATCTGCACCAAGGCAATTTTTAAACTAGTAATTTTAAGATATTATGTAGATTTTATAATAGATTTTCAGTAAATGCTGTTCAGGTCTTTAATTGCCCCAGATTGTTCTTAGTTAAATGTGACAAATTTTATTGAAGTCAATGGTCAATTCTCTGGGTGTTTTGTTTTGTTTTGTTTTGTTTTGTTTTGTTTTGTTTTGTTTTGTTTTGTTTTGTTTTTCTCAATAGGCCAAATGCGTTGTAATCCATGTGGTGAAGATGACTGGTCCAATGCAGAGAAGAGCAAGTGTGTGCCAAAGCTTGTGGAATTCCTCGCTTATGAGGAGGCCCTGGGGTTCACCCTCGTCATCCTTTCCATCTTTGGGGCACTTGTGGTCTTGGCAGTCACTGTTGTGCATATAATCCACAGACACACTCCATTGGTGAAAGCCAATGACCGGGAGCTGAGCTTCCTCATTCAGATGTCTCTGGTCATCACGGTGCTGTCCTCCATGCTGTTCATAGGGAAGCCATCTAACTGGACCTGCATGGCCCGCCAGGTCACTCTGGCGCTGGGCTTTTGCCTTTGTCTGTCTTCCATTCTTGGAAAGACTATTTCACTCTTTTTTGCCTACAGGATTTCCGTATCCAAAACCCGGCTTATATCCATGCGCCCCATTTTTCGTAAGCTCATTGTCCTGTTCTGTGCTTTAGGGGAGATTGGTATATGCACAGCTTACTTGGTGATGGAACCTCCAAGGATGTTCAAGAACATTGAAATTCAAAATGTAAAGATCATCTTTGAATGTAATGAAGGTTCTGTAGAGTTTCTGTGCTCCATATTTGGGTTTGATGTTCTTCTGGCTCTGCTGTGTTTTCTTACAACCTTTGTGGCTCGCCAGCTGCCTGATAACTATTATGAAGGGAAATGCATCACTTTTGGGATGCTGGTCTTTTTTATTGTCTGGATCTCTTTTGTCCCTGCTTACTTGAGCACCAAAGGCAAATTCAAAGTGGCTGTGGAGATATTTGCCATTTTGGCATCCAGCTATGGCTTGTTAGGCTGTCTATTTCTTCCCAAGTGTTTCATTATCCTGCTGAGGCCAAAGAGGAACACTGATGAAACTGTTGGTGGAAGAGTCCCCACTGTTGACAGGAGCATCCAGCTGACCTCAGCTTCTGTGAGCAGTGAGCTTAACAACACCACAGTGTCCACTGTTCTGGATGAGTAGAACTGTGACCTCCATGTGACATGAAAAGTGGGTGATGAGTTAGCTCAATCTTCTCCTTGACATTGATTTTAAAGCAGCTGCTGATGCTCTGGATTAGTATTGGGGATTTGGCTTTTGCATAGTGAATAAAATATTATTCTATAAAATATCATTTAACAAGGATTTTAATATGACATCATTGAAATTGGAAATGATTTCATTAGAATATTTTATTGTGATTTTAGAATAGAGGAAATAACAGATACTTTTTATCTGAATTGATAAGAAAAAGTCAGGAAGATATTTTTAAAACTTACTTTCTTCTTTAACTTATAACAGGAATAGAAAAAAACTTCTCTAAGGTCTGCTGCCTGTCTTGGGAATCGTAAGTGAGAATGTATCAGTTTAAAAACATTCCTCTAAGAAACAAAAAATGGGGGGTGGTTTACGATGGCAGCATAGCACTTAAGTATATTCTATAGTAAAGACATTGATTTCAAAGAAACCTAACAGTTAGCCAGAACATGTAATAATATGCTATGTTTGAGTGAAAATGTAATGATATTTGCCATGTCATTATGTAGAGGCAAGTAGATATTAAAGAATGTTATAAAAGGTTTTCAGTCTTCTATTCTTCTAGACAATGGTATGTAGAGATAGATGATAGGTGATAGATAGATAGATAGATAAATAGATAGATAGATAGATAGATAGATAGATAGATAGATATAGATAGATAGATAAGAGAGAAAGAGACAGAAAGTGAAAAAAAGTAACTTCTAGAAATACTCACCTACCAAAACTACTAGTAAGCCTTTGAGGTGAGAATGGCAAAAGTAACAGAAAGTGTTCTATCTCAGTGCCCCTTTTCCCTGGGCTTGGGAACTAAGGCGGTTAATATGGGGCTGTCTCTCTGGGAAAATTAGTGGTTTTGTAGGAACAGGGAGGATTAGTTAGGAATTATGGCATAGCCATAACCTATTGGTAGAAATCTGTATAATTAGTATCAAGATGAAGTTATAATTTCTTAAATGGTACAAAATTCACTTGGATTTCAAATTTAAGGTTTTCATTGGTATGAGCTTCTTATTGATATGAAAGTGAAATGAATATTGATATTGTGCATTGTGCATGGGCATTGTGCCTGTATAACACATTTAGGAATACAAGGCTTAGACCCAGTCCTTCTTTAACTTTTTTAACTGATTTGGGTTGGTTAGCCTGTGATTAAGGGACTATAGCAAATTCATGACTTTGAGTTTGTTGTTAGAATGTTTTCTATATTTTATTTAGAAATAGCTGAGAGGAGTTAACAGACAACAGTCCAGGTTACCTTACATGGATAGTTGGACTTCAAAACATCAGAAATCCATAGAATTGACATCACAAATATTTCTATATTAATGTTCATTTTGATTAGAGAGCTGTCTGTTCCTGACAGCTTCCTGTCTTAGATTCTAAGAAGAAATTGAGCATTCTTAGAGTTACTCCAGTTGTAGTGAGACAGCCACGAGGCAAGAATTGCCTCTTTCCATCTACAGACAAATTACTGTTCAGAAAAGGACACACTCTCAGAATAGTCGATTGATTATATCTGCCTAGAAAGAGTAATCAGCCCTTAATAATTCTGCATCACTAAGGTCTGTCAGATGAGTTTGGGCCAGAAGGCTGAAGATTTGATGCTCCAACGTTCGGTAGTATAGGGACTGTCCAGGTGTTCAGCGGTCTCTATAAATTGGCTAAGTTTTAGAAGCTATGCTTAGTGCTTTCCCATAACTTCAGTTAATTTAGTCATTCTGGATTTCTGACGGCGTTGAAGACCTATAGTCTCATAACCAATCCTGGCTATTTACTTTGAGAGAAAAGATCTGAGTGGATGGTTTTCAGCTGACATTCATTCTAAAGCCAAGAAAAGAAGCCAGGTTCAAAACTAAATGTTTTTGTCAAGAGAGATGACAGAGGTTCTGGTTAGTCAACAAAAGGATGGACTGGGTATTAAGACTATCTTGTACCTCACTGGTACAAATAGGAATAACTATGCTCTAATTGTATTTTGAGAGAAAGGTTTTATTTTAACAGGAAGGGTGATATGTAGGAGGAGCTAAGGGGGAAGGAGCACCAAGAAGAAGATATGGAGTAAGGAGAGGAGAAGATGAAGTAGAGGAGAAACTAGGTGATGAGAGAGAGAAAGAGACAGAAAGAGACAGGGGGCATGGAGGCAGAAATTCACGTGTCTCCACCAGTCGAAGATAGCTTATATACCTAGGTTGGGATTGGGTTACACTTTTGATTGAGCATTACCATACTTATAAAGCCTTTGATTAACATTTAAAAAAATGTATAAAAGCAAAATGGAAAAGAGGGCATGGAATAGGGACTTTCTAGGGAGGGGAAATGGGAAAAGGGGATGGCATCTAAAATGTAAATAAAATATCCAATAAAAAAGGAAAAAGAAAAAAGTGCTCTATCTTTGAGAGAGTTCAATAATGTTTGTTCATCTCAGTCAACCAAATTGAACATGTTCATCCAGGCATGTCAGCAGAATATGGGATGAGGAAGACTAGCTAATGAATAACTTAAGAACTTATTTACTGATTCTTACATGTTGATCAGTCAGAACAGAGAATGAGCTTCCTACAATTTCAATGAGTTTATATCAAAGAACAACAAGCCTCAAAAGTAATACTAATTTTTTTTAGGCAAACTGTACACTAGTTTTTTTCCTGGGCAAACATTTATTCACTCACCCTTCCCCCAGTACTTCCCCTCTCCTCTGCACCACAGCCATTATAACTAGTAGATGAGAATTTGTACCATAGTTTGAATAGCAGGGAAATGAATTTCTTTGGGCAATTCCAAATTCCATTTATTTGTGTGAAACTTGATTCACATGAAAATACTTGGGTAAGAGAGGATGATGTTTTTGAAATTGTAGAGTATAGGGAGCGTCTTTAAGTTTCACTCAGGCACACAGATCTTCCATGTTCTCTATTGAGGTTAAAAGTACAAGCAGAGGCGGCATAGGTCTGAGAAACTGGTGTACTCATAAAGTCAGGATATGTCAGGGTTCACTTCTGTTCTGAGATGTTGATCATTGAGCTTTTTGTTTGAAAATAGAGTTATTACAGAAGTCTACCAGTTTAATATCAAAGACTCCATTAAGTCCTCACAGGACAATGCAGTAAAACTGTCCCATCTGATACATGTTCATATTTCTACTTCTGACGAACAATGTCAGTTATGCCCCAACACAAGAAGATACTCTTCTTGTGCAACTTTAGCGTCTTGGGCTCTACAAATTTTTAATCTAAAATAGTCAGTCTACACTTTGTTGATTAAACACATATGCACTGTATAAAAGAGTCTTATTACAGTTAAAATAAAAATATCTACCTGTAAAAATGGTAATAACCTAACTTACAATGTTATCCTACTCTTTGTAATCCATGACTTACCAAATATTAAAATATGTCTAAGCAGTGAAAGATGTTCTCATTTGGAAAAAAAATCTAAGTAATTATGTTTTACTTGAAAAAAAATCTCAGTAATTGTGGGTGAAATCCTTGCTGTGGATGGGCACTTACATGGACATTCACTGGGCATTGAGGAGATTAGAACTAATTTCAGTGGGTTTTGTCAAAATTATGTTGTTTTCTTGAGGAGTAATATGACAATCACATGACAAACAAAATAGCAAAACATCTTTCTTAGGGCTGAACAACACATGCAGGATACATTTTTTATTTTACATTTTGTTTTGTTCAATTCAGGTCACTTTGGTTCTGTGTCTGCTCAGCCACAGGACACGGCCACTAGGGAGACAGGACATGGAGAGTTGAGTGCACTTACCCCAAGCTGTTGCCAAGCAGGCCTCAGGCCATAGGAAAGCCCCCAAGGACACCCCTCTGGGGGTCAGGAAGTACAGTCTGAGGTGCAGGACAGCCAGAGCTGATTCCGAGGTCCCCAGGTCTGAGACTAGTCCAGGACCTTCTGGTTCTCAGGCTCTTTAACACCAAGGCACAGCTTGATGCTGTGGAAGAGCTGAGAATGGAGTTGGGGTCCTTGGACTGGATCTAGCCCTGGGCCAGCGGGGAGAAAGGAGGAAGAAAGGAGGCTGGCCCTCCAGTGAGTGTCCTGTCCAGAAGGGCACTAAACAGGAGTCCGAGGAGGTCACCTGAAAGAGAAGATGGGAGACAGGTGAATGCAAAGAATGGCATCTGTCTATAGGCTGATCAAATCACCATTTTTACTTTTTCATACAGGGTTTACATACAAAAAGGCAGAATGTGGAGAAGGGGATGACACAGTAGCATAGGTGTTAAGAGGGAGTACAGATATCTTCCAGAACAGAGTGTCAGCTGGGTGAAGGTTCAGGGGACAGTTCACTATGACTCTGCCTATGATTCACTTGTCCTAATCTAAGTTGGTACTATCCACCAAGGTCTATGACTATTTAGGATGGCAATTTTCCACCAAAGCTGCTTGTTTACAATAGCTGTTTCAGTGTTTTTTTTCACAGAGACCCAAGACTTTGTGTTAGCAGGCTGACTTAGGCCTATGGCTCATTTTAGGCCTTCACTGTATAAGCAAAGCTGCCTCTGACAAGTGAGAACCTTTGGCTTAACTCGCCAGGCAGGCTTGAGCTTGGACTTGGCTGAGAGTGCAGAAAGGCCTTCTACAAGGAATTAGACAGTGGCTCTGTAGGCGAAGGCCTTTTCCATGGCTCCCCATGGTGGATCCCAATGAAAAGAGGCATTCCATGGTTTTAAGGTGTTTATTATTATGTCAGAAAGTGGATGTATAAAACAATACCCCACTTCTCAGGGTGGGCCTGAGGTTAAATATCTTTTGCAGGTAGAAAATATGGGAAGGAAAGCCTATTTGATAAGCCCTCCAGGTCTTTAGCTACCTCATTAAAATAGAGATCTGTCTTGAGCCTACTTGACCACAAGTCACATCCTCTATATGTGGAGGGGCTTGCGGCATTGCCACAAATCTATGGGGGGGCTATGACTAGTGACAGGAGCCTGGTACTGGGAGCAGGCAAAACTCTTACCATCCTTTCATGGTCTCCAGGGTTTCTAGCCTTATCTCAACCAGAAACCAGGCTACCCTTTATGGTCCTACAGGTTTGGTTTGTTTGAGCTATTTAAACCCACAGAAGCCTAATTCCATGTGAATTGTTCTCGCAACTTATTCTTTCGTACTTGATTCTTGGAAGAAAATTCTTAATACAAAACAAATATACCAACAAAAGGGGTGATACATCTCAGATGAACCTCCTGAAAACAGCCCTAGTCTCATCTGTTCTTGGCTTCTCACATCCTGATGGCTTTCTATTTTCAGTGGAAGCATCAACTCACATAACGGGATGCTAAACACATTCCAAAATGTGTCCTATTTTCAACAGTTGCTCCTTCATACTCACAGCCATTTCACACAACCCAGCTCCACTTCTACAACTCCCAAACACTCCTGTCATTTACTTATTTTCTAGTTTGCTTCTATGTTGTGGTCATAAGACATTGACCCACAGCAACTCTGGGAGGACAGGTTTTATTTCATTGACAACTACCAGGTAACACTCTGTCACTGAGGGATTTCAGGGCAGGGGTTTGCAGCAGGAGTTTAGAATCAGGGAGTGATACAGAGAACACAAAGCACTCTTGCTGGCCTCCTCCAGGCAGTGACTGAAGTGCTGCTCTCTGAAGTGCCTATTCTCTGACTCTTCACTGCCCTATAATCTATGGACTCGGAAGCTTTATGATGGTTAATGTTCTCAACTTCACAGAATCGAGAATCAACTCTGGGCAAACATGTACAAGATTATTTTTACTGCATTTATTTAGATGAGAGGTTGTATCCATCATAGATGGTAGCATTCCCTAATGGAGATCTCAAACTGTATAAAATGGGAAGAGTTGGTATGATAAACAGCAGCATCACTTTATAGATTCTTACATTATAATCTGATTTCAAGTGAATTTCTGGCTCATCTTTGCTAATGCCTTAGACCCTATTCTTAGATAACTACCAAGCATTTTTCCCCAAAAATGCTATTCTGTGCCAAAACCCTGAGGATAGTGTTTTGATGCTTATTGAGAATATAATTAAATAATTATAATAATTAATAATTAATAATAATTAATAATAATTAATAATTAAATCATCTCTACCCTAAACTTTTCTCACTCAAACTCTCCCATGTAGTACCTCACCTTGTCTTTTTTTTTTTTTTTTCAAATTCATGGCTCTTTTCTTTAATTATTCTTGCATATGTATATCTGCATATATGTGTGTGTATATGGCACATAAATATAACCTGCTAATTTTGTAAGATGTTGCCTGTATGTATATTTTCAGGGTTACCCATTTGGTAATTTGTAAGCAAGCAGCTAAGGTTCTTTTTTTCTGGGAAAGACTCTTGCTCCTGCTGTGAGGTCGGGGGAAAGGGTTGACACTACACTTCAAAATAAAACCTAGAACTTTATTTACATTTACAGTTCCTTATTGCTTCTGCTACTTATTTTTGCACATTCTACTTCAAGTATAGGCATTTCCTTTTTACTCTTTTTCGGTGTTCTCTGACTATCCTTACTGGAAAAGGAACAAGGCAGGCTGCCTACAGCTAGAAGCTGTGTGACCCCCACAGCTCAGTTCCCAATATTACCAAACATTTTCCACACATGTGAGTACAGCCTAAGACAGAGACTGAAGGATAGGCCATCCAGAGACCACTCCCCACTAGGTATCTATCCCTTCTGCAGACACCAATACTCCATACTATTGCTGATGACAAGAATCACTTGCTGACAGGAGCCTGATATTGCTGTTCCCTGAGAGGTTCTTATCAGCACCTGACCAATACAGATATATAAATATATAAAATATTCTTTACACATTTATCTTATTTATCATATGTAGCAGAGGATGGCCTTATCTGACATCAATGAGAGGGGAGGCCTTGGACCTATGGAAGCTTAGTGGCCCATCGCAGGGGAGGCTAGAGGGTGAGGTGGAATTGGGTGAATAAGTGGAGAAGCAGCCTCATATGGCAAAGAAGAAGGGGTGAGAGGTGATGGGATGGGTGGGTGATGGACGAAAAAGATACACTTAAAGGTGCAATAGTGGCACTCACTATTAGGTTAGTTAGGTTGTTAGTTTGACTTTATTAGCTATTGTTAATAATATTAAAACAAACATTAATATTCAAACCATGTGGTATGTTGATATGGAATCCTTTGAATAAATACCCAGAAGTGACAGAGCTAGGGCATATTGTTAGTGTCTTTTTATTTGTGGAGAAACCTTATTCTTATTTTTATAGTTGCAGAACCAGCAGCCCATTTAGTCTATTTCTTTTCCATTCACAATTATTTCTTAATGAATGTCATTCTGACTGAGCTAATGAACATTCAATGTAGTTTAAATTTGTAATTCTCTTTCAGCTTGAGAAGAATATTTTCATATAATTATTGGCCATTTGTGTTTTACTTTTTAAACTGTGTCTGTTAATGATTTTCCCCAATTTATTGGTTGAGTTGTTTGGTTTCTTATTTAATTTTTAATTCTGTTTATATTTTTAACATTACTCTTCTGTCAAAGGTTTAGGGTTTCTTTAACGTCCTGAAACTTTTACTATTTGGTTTTTATTTATCTTATAGTGTGTTGTTAACTTTATTGAGAAGTTTTGCACCTAAGTTTATCAGTGGAATTATCCTATAGTTTTCATTTTGTATTGTTTCTTTATCTGGTTTTGTTATCAGGGTAATATTGGCTTCAGAAAGAATTTTGTGTGTTTCTTTCTTCTCTGTGTCTTAGGAAAGTCTAACCACACCAGAATCGGTTCTTTAAAGATCTGCTAAGAATTCACAGTGACTGCATCATTATTAATTTTATTTTGAATATTTTTTAACTGGGACTTCAAATTAGTTTTCATAATTTGTTTAAAAATTTATCTCAGGGCTGGAGAGATGGCTCAGAGGTTAAGAGCACTGACTGCTCTTCCAGAGGTCCTGAGTTCAATTCCCAGCAACCACATGGTGGCTCACAACCATCTGTAAAGGGATCTGATGCCCTCTTCTGGTGTGACTGAAGATAGCACCAATATATTAATATAAACAAATACAAATATTTTTAAAAAATTATCTCATTGATTTACTTTTGGTGTGTCATATGAATAGAAACATTCATTCATGTTTTCTAGTGTTCTTCAATTTAGTAAACACACACATTTATAATACATCCACAGGATATATTTTATTTTATAAAATATATAAAAATATATTTTATTTTATAAAATATATAAAATATATTTTGTTTTATAAAATATATAAAAATATTTTTTTAAAAAATATATTTATTTTTAAAATATATTTTTGTATATTTTATTTTAAAAAAAATAAATATATTTTTAAAAAATAAAATATATTTTTATATATTTCATTAGTGTCTTTAGCAATGGTTATTTTTTGTCTGTAGTATTAATAATCTTGGTCTTTTCTCTCTTTCTGTTGATAATATTGAAATTGGGCTTGCCTATCCTGTTCATTCTAAGAACTTATTCTTTGTATTATTACGTCTTTACACCAGCTCTTTCTCATATTTATTTCATTAACTACTGTCTGAATCTTAATTACTTCTACCATGCTCACACACGCACACACGCACACATACACACGCGCGCGCACACACACACACACACACACACACACACGGGGGGGCACTTATGCTGCTCTTATATTTTATCTCATCCTAGTCAAAATGTCAATCAAGAACACAAATAACAATGAATGTTCGTGATAACACAGAGAGAGAAACCCTCAAACATTGCTGGCAATCGTGTGAACTTGTACAGCCACTATGAAACTTAAGATTGGAAGTTCACAATAAATTGAAATGGGAGCTAATATACTATTCAGCTGTACTATTCCTAGTTGTACCCAAAGGATTTAAGTTAGCACAGTGCAGAGATACATATTCATGATTATCACTGCACTATTCACAATAGTCAGAAGATGTGAGCAGCCTAGATAACCATCAGCAAATGAATGGATAAAGAAAATATGGTCAATTTATGCTGTGGATGCCCTGTTAGCGGAAACACTGTTTGTATTTTGATGCTAATTCTGCTTCCTCAAGAGGGACTGCCCTGACAAGGAGGGGATCACCTACTCAGGTGATTTCATGTGAACCTTCTTCCCATTTTAACTGGTCAAATAAAGGCTAGAGCCTGTGATTGGGCAGTGGAAGGAAAAGGTGGATCTGGAAGACTTAGAGAGTAGGAAGAGAGGAAGGAGGAGAAAGATTTGAGGAAACCGAAGAGATAGAAGAAAATGGAGGAAGAGAAGGTAGAAGGAAGATGGAGCAGAAGCACAAGCCACAAGTAGCAAGGCATCTCATATCTGGGGAATAGAGTAGTGTAGTGGTATATCTGCCCAATCTAGGCATGCAGATTGTATTATATTATATATATTATATTATATTATATTATATTATATTATATTATATTATATTATAATAGAGTTGTGTGTTATTTGCACAGGATTATTGGGGTTGGAGATTTACTGCAACAAATTGATGTCCATTATATTGATTAGAACCGAACTAACCTGAGATAAAAAGTTCACTGTTCTTCCCCACACTCCTGAATACATGGCTGGGGCAGCAAGCTAAGCTGCAGCAGGGTGTGGATTGAAAACTGACTGCATCTGAGGGGTCTACAGAGAACAGCAGAGAGGCTCCTTCCCCACGCCTTAGGAAGATAGCTATAGCTACTGGTAGCACCCCAGCCTGGAGCTGTACTTGGGCAATGCCTTGTAGAATTCCCAGGGAGGGACAGGGAGATGCCTGTGAGATAGGTTTACATCAGATACAGTGAACTGATCTGGGCGTCTACATCCAAGAAAGACTTTCTGTGCTCACATCCTCATATCCCCTGCATCTAAAAAGGACACAAGTCAGCCAGACCAGCTCTTCTGGCTCTCTTGGCTGCTTGCACTGCAGGCTTCCTGAGATCAGCACAGGCTGCCAGCTGCAATCGCAGCAAAAGACAGAGCCAGCTCAGAAGCACAGAGGTTGTACTACAGTCAGCCCCTCCCTGAGAATAAACAAATTGTAGAAGACTGCAGTGTTCTTAATAGAACAGTAGAGGGAAACAAAGGTACAAAGGGCTCCAGATCAGGTAATAAGAATCATGCAATGATAATATACATTTGATATTTAAAAATGAGAAACACAATAAATACCTTTTGAACTTTATGAGGTGATCATTTAAACAATTCAACGGGGATGGATTTAAAGGAAATAGATACCTTGTCATTTACTGGCATTGCAATATTTATTCTCTTGGTTTACTAAGTCTTCTCAAAAGACAGATCCCTAGATAATGAATTCCATGCCTTAGAAAAGAGATTAGAGGAAACACTAGAACTGAAGGCACAAGATTTTATAGCTCAAAATAAGCAACAGAAAGGGGTGAATAAAGGTTGGAGACAGGAGCTAGTAGAGGTGCTAGAAAACAAATTACAGAAGTTCATAGATGAGACTGAGCAAAAGAGAGATAAATTTAAGATTTGGTAACATTGCCTAGAGGAAGCACTATAACTAAAGATTCAGGATTTTATAACTCAAAAAAAAAGCAAGAGAAGGAGGAGAATAAAGGTTTGAGAAAGGAGCTGGAAGAGATGCTAGAAAACAAATTGCAGAACTTCATAGACAAGACTAAACAACAGAGAGATTAACAAGACTTGGCATCACAGCCTAGAGGGAACACTAGAAGTAAAGGTTCAAGATTCTATAGGTCAAGATAAGCAACAGAAAGAGGAGAATAAAGGTTGGAGATAGGATCTGGAAAAGATGCTAGACAGAAGGATGCAAAATTTCATAGATCAGATTAAACAGCAGAGAGATAGAGATAAAATTTGGAAACAGAGTCTAGGGGATAATTTACTGAAGCTAGGAAATAAAAATGTGGTAGATGCTACAATATGAGAATTACAAAATAAAGAAAGTTTTAAAATGTGGAAGCAGAACCTTGAACAGAGAATACAGAAACTCAAGGAACAGGAGGAGGGACAAGAGGAGAGATATAAAGCATGGGCACTGACATTAAGGGAGGAATTTAAAGTTTCAGTTAAGAAAAATACTGAGGTAGAGACAAAAGATAAAATTAAAGAGAGCCAACTAAAGGTTATTAGAAAACAAACTTCAGTTTATACAACAAAGACTTCCAGAGATGAACATTCACAGGGTTCTCAGAAATTCAAATGAAACCCATGAATGTGTTAGAACTGAGAAAATTTAAGGGAAGTGTTCATAAAGTTTGGGGTGCATTTGCCATTTGTAAAAATAAAAATAAAATAATCTTACTTCTTGGGCTATTAAAAATAGAATAGCTGGGGCAGACTCTTAGCCGATCGGCTCCCATGAAGACCATATCCTGATCCATTCTAGAGGAACCACTGTACTTGGATCAGTGGCTAAGAACCCTCCCCCACAAGCCTACACCCCAGAGCTATAGCTGGGAACCTGGAGCACTCAGAACCCATAACCCACCAAAACTCCACCCTCCTGAATAACACTCCCCTTCTGCCTTTCTCTTGGTCCTTTTTGCTGGGGCAGGCTCCTAGATAATCTGCTCCCCTGAAGACAACATATCCTGACTCATCCTAAAGAAACCACAGTACTCAGAGCAGCAGAAGATCTGCTGCACTCAGAGCAGCTGAGGAAGGTGGATTCCAAGGAGCTCTAACATGCCCAGGATCATAAGATTTAGGATCCCAGAGGCAGCCTGATTCCAAGGAGCTCTATCACCCAGGATCTGAGGATCAGAGAGACAACTGAACTCTGAGTTCTGATACAAGCAAGATAACAGGAGAGAAAAGCTCCAGTCAGAGACAGTGAGTACAGGTAGCAATACAGATAATCAGATGGTGAAAGGCAAGAGCAAGAACATAAGCAACAGAAACCAAAATTACTTGGCATTATTAGAACCCAGTTCTCCCACCATACCAAGTCCTGGATACCCCATCACATCGGAAAGGCAAGATTCAGATTTAAAATCACTTCTCATGATGATGATAGACAAATTCATGAAGGACATAAGTAACTCCGTTAAAGAAATACAAAACACGGGTAAACAGGTAAAAGCCCTTAAAGACGAAACAACAACAACAACAATCCCTTAAAGAACTCTAGTAAAATACAACCAAACAGGTAAAGAAATTAAACAACACCATCCAGGATCTAAAGATGAAAGTTGAAACCATAAAGAAATCACAAAGGGAGACTACCCTAGAGATAGAATACCTAGGAAAGAGATCAGGAGTCATAGACACAAGCATCACCAACAGAATACAAAAGATAGAAGATAGGATTTCATGTGCAGAAAATACCATGGAAAACATTGACACAACTGTCAAAGAAAATGCAAGATGCAAAAAGCTTCTAACTCAAAATATCTAGGAAATCCAGGACACAATGAGAAGACCAAACCTAAAAACAACAGGTATAGAAAAGTGTGAAGCGTCTCAACTTAAAGGTCCAGTAAATATCTTCAACAAAATTATAAAAGAAAACTTCCCTAACCTTAAGAAACAGATGCCCATGAACATAGAAGAAGCCTACAGAACTCCAAATAGACTAGGTCAGAAAAGAAATTCCTCCCAGCACATAATGACTGAAACACAAAATGCACAAAACAAGAAAGAACATTAAAAGCAATAAGGGGGAAAAGTCAAGTAACATAAAAACAGACCTATCAGAATTACACCAGACTTCTCACCAGAAGCTATGGAAGCCAGAAGATCCTGGACAGATATCATACAGACTCTAAGAGAACACAAATGCCATCCCAGCCTACTTTATTCAGCAAAACTCTCAATTACCATGAATGGGAAAAAACAAGATATTCCATGACAACACCAAATTTACACAATATCTTTTCACAAATCCAGCCCTACAAAGAATAATAAATGGAAAACTCCAACACAAGGAGAGAAACTATACACTAGAAAAGGTAAGAATCTAATCTTCTTCCAACAAACCCCAAAGAAGACAGCCACACAAACACAATTCCATCTCAAATAACAAAAATAACAAGAGGCAGCATTCACTTTGCTTAATATCTCTTAGCATCAATGGATGCAATTCCCCAATCAAAAGATATAGAATAACAGACTGGATACTTAAACAGGACCCAACATTTTGCTGCATATAGGAAATGTACCTTAGTGACAAAAACAGACACTACCTCAAAGTAAAAGGCTGAAAAATAATTTTCCAAGCAAATGGTCCCAAGAAACAAGCCGGATATCAAATAAAATCGACTTTCAACCAAAAGTTATCAAAAAGATAAGGAAGGACACTTCATACTTGTCAAAGGGAAAATCTACCAATATGATTTCTAACTCTGAATATCTATGCTCCAAATGCAAGGGCACCCACATTCATAAAAGAAACATTACTAAAGCTCAAAGCACACATTGAACCTCACACAATAATAGTGGGAGATTTCAACACCCTGCTCTTATCAATAGACAGATCATGGAAACTTAAAAAAATTATCAGAACAAAATTGAAAAATCTGCAGGGAACTGACAATTTTCTAGGCAGGCACCAGTTACCAAAGTTAAAACAGGAGTAGATAAACCATTTAAACAGTCTCATAACACCTACAGAAATGTCACAGTCATTAAAAGTCTCCCCATCAAAAAAAGCCCAGGACTGGATGGTTTTAGTGCAGAATTCTATCAGACCTTCAAAGAAGTCATAATACCAATGCTCTTCAAACTATTCCACAAAATAGAAACAGAAGGAACACTACCCAATGCATTCTACGAAGCCACAATTATACTCATGCCTAAACCACATAAAGACCCAACAAAGAGAACTTCAGACTAATCTCCCTTATGAATATCGATGTAAGCATACTCAATGAAATTCTTGCAAGCCGAATCCAAGAACACATCAAAACAATCATCCATCATGATCAAGTAGGCTTTATCCCAGGAATGCTGGAATGGTTCAATATAAGGAAATCCACTATATAAACAAACTCAAAGACAAAAACCACATGATCATCTCACTAAATGATAAAAAAAAGCATTTGAGAAAATTCAACACCCCTTCATGGTAAAAGTCCTGGAAATGTCAGGAATTCAGGTCCCATATCTAAACATATTAAAAAGCAATATACAGCTAACCAGGAGCCAACATCAAATTAAATAAAGAGAAACTTGAAGCAATCTCACTAAAATCAGGCAGTAGACAAGGATTCTCTCTCTCTCTCTCTCTCTCTCTCTCTCTCTCTCTCTCTCTCTCTCTC
>JANHMN010000001.1:84655640-84719430 GCA_030674055.1 Rhabdomys pumilio
CTCTCTCTCTCTCTCTCTCTCTCTCTCTCTCTCTCTCTCTCTCTCTCCCTATTCAATATAGTACTGGAAGTCTTAGCCAGAGCAATTAGACAATAAAAGAAAGTAAAAGGGATGCAAATAGGAAAGGAAGAAGTCAAAAATATCACTATTTGTAGATAATATGATAGTGAACTTAAGTGACCCTAAAACTTCCATCAAAGAGCTCCTAAACCTGATAAACAACTTCAGCAAAGTGGCTGGATATAAAATTAACTCAAACAAATCAGTTGGCTTCCTCTACTCAAAGGATAAACAGACTAACAAAGAAATTAGGGAAATGACACCCTTCACAACAGTCACAAATAATATTAAATACCTTGGTGTGACTCTAACTGAGCAAGTGAAAGATTTGTATGACAAGAACTTCAAGTCTCTGAAGAAAGGTATTGAAGAAGATCTCAGAAGATGGAAAGATCTCCCATGCTCATGGATTGGCAGGATTAATACAGTAAAAATGGCCATCTTGCAGAAAGCAAACTATAGATTCAGTTCAATCCCCATCAAAATTTTAACTCAATTCTTCATAGAGATAGATCAATTTGCGAATACATTTGGAATAACAAAAAACCCAGGATAACAAATACTATTCTCTACAATGAAAGAATGTCTGGGGGAATCACCATCCCTAACCTCAAGCTGTACTACAGAGCAATAGTGATAAAAACTGCATGGTATTGGTACAGACAGGCAGAAAGGTCAAAGGAATAAAAGTGAAGACTCAGAAATGAACCCACACACTTATGGTCACTTGATCTTTGACAAAGGAGCTAAAACTGTCCACTGGAAAAAGGACAGCATATTCAACAAATGGTGCTGGTTGAATTGGAGGTCAACATGTAGGAAAATGGAAATCAATTCATTCTTATCCCCTTGTACAATGTTCAAGCTCAAGTGGATAAAGGACCTCCACATAAAACCAGATACAATAAAACTAATAGAAGAGAAAATGGGAAAGAGCCTCGAATACTTGAGCAAAGGGGAAAAGTTCCTGAACAGGATATCAATGGCTTATTCTCTATGATCAAGAATTGACAAATGGTATCTCATAAAATTGCAAAGCTTCTGTAAGGCAAAGGACACTGTCAACAGGACAAAATGTCAACCAATAGATTGGAAAAGGGTCTTTACCAGTCCTACATCTGATAGTGGGCTAATATCCAATGCATACAGAGAACTCAAGAAATTAGACTTCAGATAACCAAATAACCCTTTTAAAAATGGGGTACAGAGGTCAACAAAGAATTCTCAACTGAGGAAACTTGAAAGGTCGAGAAGCAACTAAAGAAATATTCAAAATTCTTAGTCATCAGGGAAATGCAAATCAAAACAACCATGAGATTCCACCTCACACCAGTCAGAATGGCTAAGATCAGAAACTCGGGTCATAGCAGATGTTGGTGAGGATGTGCAGAAAGAGGTACACTCCTCCAGTGTTGGTGGGATTGTAAACTGGTACAAACACTACAGAAATCAATCTGATAGTTGCTCAGAAAATTGGACATAGTATTACATGAGGATCCAGCTATATCACTCCTGTGCATATACCCAAAAGATGCTCCAACATATAACAAGGACACATGTTCTACTATGTTCATAGCAGCTTTATTTTTGTTAGCCAGAAGCTGGAAAGAACCCAGATGTCCTTCAACAGAAGAATGGATACAGAAATTGTGGTACATTTACACAATGGTGTATTACTCAGCTATTAAAAACAATGAATTTGCTTTCTGGTCTGGGCCCAGGAACTGAGTAGATCTTGGGTGGCAGCCCTGCCCCCAATCTCTAAGAACACAGAGGAAGTGGGGCTCCCAGGTCCTCTAAGTCTGACAGTATCTTAGGTAGGCAGACAACAATGCCCGCCCCAAACAGGGAGTAACTGGGACCCACAAGGACCCAGGAAGTCACTCCCGGACCAGAGCACTGGTTCCTTTTGGTCTGGGCCAGAGCACTGAGCAGATCTTGGGCAGCAGCTCTGCCTGCAATCTCTAAGAACCCAGAGGAAGCGGGGTTCCCAGAGCTCTAACCTGGGCAGTATCTTGTCTGCGCCTGAGCACTTAGCAGATTTTGGGCCCCAGCTCTTACCCCAGTAGTTACACACACCCCACACAGTTCTGATACAACCAAGATAATAAGAAAGACAGGCCCCAGTCAGAGACAGGGCAGGTAGCACTAAGGAGATACAGATGGCAAAAGGCAAGCACAAGAACATAAGCATCAGTAACCCAGGGTACTTGGCATCATTAGAACCTAGTTCTCCCACACAAGAAAGTCCTGAATTCCTCATATCACCAGGAAAGCAGGATTCAGATTTAAAATCACTTCTAATGATGATGATAGAGGACTTTAAGAAGGACATAAGTTACACTCTCAAAGAATTTGAGGAGAACACAGGTAAACAAGTAGAAGTCCTTAAAGTGGAAACGCAAAATCCCTTAAAGAATTACAAGAGAACACAACCAAACAGGTGAAGGAATTGAATAAAACCATCCAGGACATAAAAATGGAAGTTGAAACAATCAAGAAATCACAAAGGGAGACTACCCTGGAGATAGAAAAGCTAGGAAAGAAATCAGGAGTCATAGGCACAAGCATCACCAACAGAATACAAGAGATAGAAGAGAAAATCTCAGGTGCAGAAGATAACATAGAAAATATTGACATAACTGTCAAAGAAAACGCAAAATGCAAAAAGTTTTTAACACAAAATATCCAGGAAATCTAGGGCACAATGAGAAGACCAAACCTAAGGATAATATGTATAGATGAGACTGAAGATTCCCAACTTAAAGGGCCAATACGTATCTTCAACAAACTGATAGAATGAAACTTCCCTAATCTAAAGAACGAGATGCCCATAAACATACAAGAAGCATATAGAACGTCAAATAGACTAGACCAGAAAAGAAATACCTCCCGTCACATAATAATCAAAACACCAAGTGCACAAAACGAAGAAAGAATATTAAATGCAGTAAGGGGAAAAGTCCAAGTAACATGTAAAGGAAGACCTATCAGAATTACACCAGACTTCTTACCAGATACTATAAAAGCTAGAAGATACTGGACAGATGTCATACAGACCCTAATAGAACACAAATGCCAGCCCAGGCTACTATACCCAGCAAAACTCTCAATTACCATAGATGGAGAAACCAAGATATTCCACGACAAAACCAAATTTACACAATATCTTTCCACAAACCCAGCATTAAAAAGGATAATAGCAGAAAAGCTCTAATACAATGATGGAAATTATACCCTAGAAAGAGCAAGAAAGTAATCCTCTTCCAACAAATCCAAAAGAAGGTAGTCACACAAAGATAATTTCACCTCTAAGTAACAAAAATAACAGGAAGCAACAACCACTGTTCCTTAATATCTCTTAATATCAATGGACTCAATTTCCCAATTAAAAGACATAGGCTAATGGACTGGATACATAAACAAGACTCAGCATTCTGCTGCATACAGGAAACCCACCTCAGTGAAAATGACAGGCTCTACCTTATAGTAAAAGGCTGGAAAATAATTTTTCAAGCAGATGGTCCTAAGAAACAAGCTGGAGTAGCCATTCTAAAATCTCCAGCCCAAGAACACAAAGGCAGGGACTCATGGCTCCACCTGTATAGGTAGCTGAGGGTAGCCTTGCCAAGCATCAGTGGAAGTGGAGGGTCTTTGTAGCTGAAAGTTTGGATTTCCTAGTGTTGGGAAATTGCAAGAGTAAGGAGGCGGGAATGAGAGGATGTTGGGAGCAAACCCTCATAGTAATTGGAGGAGGGGGGATGGGGTAAGGGCTTAGGCATCAGTGGAAGTGGAGGGCCTTGGTGCCTGAAAGTTTGGATTCCCTAGTGTTGGGGAATTTGAGAGCAGGAAGGCGAAAATGGGAGGATGGTGGTAGCACACCCTCATAGAAACTCCTAGAATTATATGGATTAGACATGACAGAGGCAGGCGGCCAGAAGACTAGATTCCAGAATTCAAACAAAAAATTATCTTGATACTAAAATTTGTTTTGAGAATTGTATATTGCAGAATACATAGCCTTGGTGTATCTTCTCATCAAGCAAGCTGAGCAGACCTGCTCAAACCTCGGATGTCCTGGAATTCCAGCTGGATGCAGAGAAGACACAGTGTCAGAGGCTTATCAATTTACTCTTCCCCCCGCCCCTCTTCTAATATCTAAACACTTGTAATCAGCTTGAAGAAGTTAATGAAGAGTTGGTGCCCCTATTCTCTGAGCTTGGGGACTGAGGTGGTTAATATTGGGCTGTCTTTCTAGGGAAAAGTAGTGGTTTTGTTGGAACAGGGGGGAATAGCTAGGATTTATTGCATAGCCATAACCTATTGGTAAAAATCTGTATAATTGTTATTAAGATGAAGTTATAATTTCTTAAATGGTACAAAATTTACTTTGATTTCAAATTTAAGGTTTTAATTGGTACCAGCTTCTTACTGATATAAAAGTGAGATGAATATTGTTACTCTTATAGGCATTGTGTATATATAACACATTTAGGAATACAAGGCTTAGACCCAGTCCTTTAACTTTTTTAACTGATTTGAGATGGTTAGACTGTGAGTTAAGGGACTATAGCAAATTCATGGCTTTGAGTTTATTGTTAGGGTGTTTTCTATATTTTCTTTAGAAATAGTTGAGAGGAGTTAACAGACAACAGTCCAGATTACCTTACATGGATATTTGGTTTTCAAAACATCAGAAATCCACAGAATTGACGTTATGAATATTTCTGTGTTGATGTTCGTTTTGATTAGAGACCTGTCTGCTCCTGACAGCTTCCTGTCTTGGATTCTAAGAAGAAACTGAGCATCCTTGGAGTTACTCCAGTTGTGCGGAGACAGCTACTAGGCAAGAATTGCCTCTCTCCATCTACAGACAAATTACTGTCCAGAAAAGGACACACTTGCAGAATAGTCGACTGATTATATCTGCCTAGACAGAGTAATCAGCCCTTAATAATTCTGCATCACTAATGTTTGTCAGATAATCCTGGGCCCGAAGGCTGAAGATCAGATGCTCCAATGTTTTGTAGTATAGGGACTGTCCAGGTGCTCAGTGGTATCTATAAATTGGCTAAGTTTTAGAAGCTATGCTTTGTGTTTCCCATAATTTCAGTTAACTCAGTCATTCTGGGTTTCTGACAGGGTTGAAAACTTATCGTCTCATAGCCTATCCTGGCCATTTACTTTGAGAGAAAAGATTTAAGTGGATGGTTTTCAGCTGACATTCATTCTAAAGCCAAGAAAAAAGCCAGGTTCAGAACTAAGTGTTTTAGCTAGGAGAGATGACAGAGGTTTTGGTTAGTCAACAAAATGATGGATTGGGTATTAGGACTATCTTGTACCTCACTGGTACAAATTGGTATAATTACGCTCTAATTGTATTTTGAGAGAAAAATTTTATTTTAACAGGAAGGGTGATATGTAGGAGGAGCTAAGATGGGATGAGTACGAAGAGGAAGAGGAGGAGAGAAGGAGCTAGGTGATGAGAGAGAGAAAGAGGGGGGCAGACATGGAGGCGGATGTTCACATGTCTCTGCCAGTCAAAGATAGTTGATATATCCAGGTTGGGTATTGTGTTACACTTCTAATTGATACTGAGCATTACCAAACTTATGAAGACTTTGGTCAACATTAAAAAATTGTATAAAATCAAAAAGGAGAAGGGGGCATGGGATAGGATCAAGCAGGTTTCATCCTAGAGACACATAGACAGTTCAAAATACAAAGATCAGTAAATGTAATCTACCATATCAAGAAACTCAAAACAAAACTAACAAACAAAGAAAAAACCCTACTTTATCATCTCATTCAATGAAGAAAAGGCCTTTGACAAAATTCAATACCCCTTCATGATAAAAGTACTAGAAGGTTCTTTATGAAAGGGAGATATTCTTTATAAAACATAATAATGACAGTTTACAGCAAGACTATAGCTAATATCAAATTAAATGGAAAGAAACTCAAAGCAATTCCACTAAAATCAGGAATAAAACAAGCCTGTTTACTCTCTCCATATCTATTCCTTAAAGTTTTAGTTACAGAAATAAGACAGCTGGAGAAGATCAAGTGGATACAAAGTGGAAAAGAAAAGGTCCAACTATCAGTAATTGCAGACAGTATACATAAGTGTCCTAAACTATTCCACAATGGAAGTGCTACTTCTGACAAACACTTTCAGCAAAGTAACTGAATGCAAGATCTATTCAAACACACTAATAAGCCTCCTATATTCAAACAACTAATGTACTGAGAAAGAAATTGTAGTAACAAAACCTTTTCCAATAGCCTCAAATAATATAAAATGTACTGGGGTAACTTTAGCCAAGCACGTGAAAGACTTGTATAATAAATATTCAGATTTTTGAAGTAAGACATTGAAGAAGGTCAGAAAATGCACGCTCATACTTATAGATCACTGGCATCAACATATTAAAAATGGCCATTCTATCAAAGCAATCTACAGATTCATTGTAATACATTAAGATTCCAACATCGTTCTTTACAGACCTTAAAGGATAGTTTTCAATTTTATATGGGAAAAAAAACTCTTGAACGATGAAAGAACTGCAATAGGTCTCACCATTCTCAATTTTAAATTGTAGTATTGAGCTATAGTAATAAAAACCCACTTGATATTGTTATAAAATCAGACACGTTGACCAGCAGAATTAATTTGAACTCCAGACACAAAAACACAAACTTACGGCTTTTATAAAGAAGCCATAAATACACAGTGGAAGAAAAGGCAAGTTCTTTAAAAACTGATGCTGTTTGAACTGAATATATGCATACAGAAGAATGCAAAACAGATCCATATTTATCATCCTTCTCAAAGCACAATTCCAAATGGATTGAAAACCTCAACATAAAATCTGATGCACTGAACCTGATAAATGAGAAAGCGGGGAGTAGCCTGTATTGCATCAGCATAGGAGACAACTTCCTTAACAAAACACCAGTATTGCAGGCACTAAGATCAACACTTAAGAAATGAGACCTCATAATACTTAAAGGTGAATATTAGTCATTAGGTAAATGATAACAAAGCTACAATCTATAGATCCAGAGAGCTTAGGTAAAAAGAAGGGGTATAAGAAGATGCATAAATCCTCATGAAATAGGGAAATATAGGTTAACTGGGGGCAAGTGGAAACAAGAGAGGGTTCTTCTTGAGGAGATGTGATGGAAGGCAAGATAACTGGACCTGGGGAGTATTTGGGGAAGGGGGTTATGGAAACCTAGTGCAATGAAAACCTCATCTATGATGGTGATCCTAGGGAGAACTAGTAGTAACGGGGAGAACAGAATCTCAATTGACAATCTCAATTAACCAGGCAAGTCTTCTAATAATAGAACTGGGTTTAGTTCAGTTGAGTTTTTGGTAAAGTGGCTTCCATGGAGATACTCAAATAACCCTTCTCATGTAACAGAGTTACTCTCAGAAAACTAACTAGGGAGCCACATTGCCAAAGACAACATTCACAAAGCTCATTGCATATAGAGATGTCGAATTGGTGTTTGCATGGTGTGTCTTTTCTTTTTCTTTTTTTTTTTTTTTTACAATATTCTAGTACCTTTGACGCATGAAAGTACTCTGGAGGTTATTGAAAGAGAAACATGGACCCCAACAACAACAAATCCTTTGGACACCAATCTATCCAGCCTGCAAGATGTGCTGCCACAACGGTTGTGCAGAACTTGTGTGAATGACCAACCAATGTCTCATTTAACTTCATGCCATCCCAGGAGAGGAAGCCCATGCTGGATACTGTTTGGATAACCAGGAACCAGAGACTGTATAGCCCAGGATCCTAGGGTAAAACTAAACATAACTGGTCAAATATCAATTAAATCATTCCTAATAATATTCTTCTATAATTATAAAAAGGCACCTTGTCTAATCATCATCAAAGAGACTTTACCTGGCAGCAGATGGGACCAAGTGCAGAGATCTTCAATCAGACATTATGTGGAAAGAGAGTCTAAATTGGAGCTCTTCATCAGATACCTTCTCTTAGAACACAGAAGTAAACAAACAAAAGGTAGGTCTCATGTTCAGTTCACAAAATGTATTGTCGTATAACAAAGCTGGAAGTGGACAATGCTAGTATGAATCACAAAATGGCTGGACATATATAGGACACACATAATCCCATAGCACTGTAGCAGAAGGGAAGGTGTCATGCTGACACTTGCAATGTTGTAAGGACACAACTAAGAAGAATACATTTCTGGTTCTTTATCCATATGGCTACTTCTTTCTTGTTCTTCAGGTCTATTTTCAAATCTCAGCTCATTCAGAAAGCCTTGCATTAACCCTGAATCAACCTGCCCCTCTTTATCAGAGTCACAACTTTATCACATTGTACAGGAAGTTGCAGTACAAAATCTACAATCCCAAAAGACAGCAAGTACCCAAAAAATGGGAGTAAATTTCTTGTCACTGCAGACAGTCTATGGTCAACCCTGAGTCCAGTATTCATCAAGCTTTCAAGAGTGGATAGATGGACAAATGTATGAATAGATGGTGCGTTGGGCAAAGTGTATTGATGGGTGGAATGTTACTAGAATGTTAAACAAAAGGGAGGAAATGTGAGCATGGAATGAGAAGCAGCATTCCAAGAACCACAGAACAACTAGTCTGTGTTACAAGGATGTGGGTAGAAAGGCGCAGCTATCTGAGAAGATCTTTCACATCAAGCATCACTTAGATTCATGTCTTCATTGACAACACAAAGCACCCAAAACCAGAACAGTGAGATAAGTTGTGTGTTAAGGACGTTAATTAGGAAGTTAGAATTTATTACTTAGATTTAGTCTTAAATTTTATTAGTATAATTTCATTATCCACTCATTACTTAACAATATCAATGAGTAAGGAATTAATCGTGTGGTGTGAGAATTAAGCTGCTTATGCTGTAAACATTATTTTTGTCCTTAAAAGAGCCCATACATGTCAGGTAATTTTGATTCGGATAATGTTGATTTGAGGTTTTGTTACTTCCCACACCAACAACCTCATAATTTTGATACAACATCTTGAATTTATTCAGGCCTCTCTCTAAAACCCATCATGAGCTACCAGCAAATATTCAGATACAGCAAGGAACATCACTATCAAATTTTAGTTAAGATTTTCTTACAAAAAAGAATGTACTGGTGGATAAAGATTTTAGACTATCACCTGAAATGAATTTTAAATAAAATACTTTATTAATTCTTTGAGAATTTCATATATATATATATATATATATATATATATATATATATAATATATTTTGATAGTATCCCCATTCCTTCCTCTAAATGTACACCTGTCTCCTCTACACCTTACCAACTTCATGTATAAGTTTTTATAAGCTGAGTCCATTTTGGGCTACTCCTATATTAGGTGTAAGATTAACCAACCTATCAGAGTCCTCCCCCTGTCTTTGTCTTCCAAAATCCACCAACTATTAATAGCTCTTCAGCTAGGTGTAGAGACGGGTGCATTTCTGGGGTTTACCCCAGCTATCAGACAGGTTCTAGCGGAGGAGATAAGGATCAGGGAGAGCACAGTGATGGGTAAATGAGTCAGAGACAAGGGCTGGGTAAATGTTATACCTCTATCTGACTAGCAACCAGGATGTTTCATTATTAGTACAGATTCTATAAAGGAGGCAAACTTATGATTTCAAAAGAAATACAGACCGTATCATCTTGTCCCTGGACCAACTTTACAAGTACAGAGAGTATAGGTATTATTGCAGCTAAGGTCATCCCCATTTTTCTTGAGTGCCTCCCTTATCTCAGGTCTCTGTGTAGTCAAAGAGATACCCTGACTCCTCATCCCTGTCAGTTGAAGATTTCGATTCATGTACATGGCTATCTAGCCATTACTCCTGTCCTTCCCCACACCTGATTCTGAGTCACTCCATTGCCAAACCCATTCTGCTCCCTCCCAGGTTACTACTTCCATGTTTCTTTTGTGACTATTTTATAGAATAATCTTTTTTAAATCAGTGAATAAGTTCCTGACTTTCCCTGCATAGCTAGTCATCATGATTTCACTTTCTGCTCTGACATACTTGCAGAAGAAATCTTTGACAATTTTAAAAACTGAAATTCACAAATATTAAGCTCCCTTGAAAACACATTACAATTCTTCTCCTTTTGTATGTCTACAACCAAATACAGACATTTAGCTTACACTACCTACACTTCTATAAGTTCTATTTGCCACACAAGCATCAATCCCTGACACTATTAATGATACTCTGTTATGCTTGAGACAGGAGTCTAGCATGGCTCTCTTCTGAGAGGTTCCACCTAGCAGCTGACTCAGACAAATGCAGACTCCCACAGCCAAACAATGGATGGAGCTTGTGGACTCTTGTGGAAGAATATATGGAAGGACTGTGGCCCAGGAGGGTTTAGGAACTCAACCAGAAAACCAACAGAGTCAACTAACCTGAACCCTTGGGGCTCTCAGAGACTGTATCACCTACTAAAGAACATACACAGGCTGGACCTAGGCCTCCCCACAAATATATCAGATCAACTAACCCTGGATGATAAAATGTTCCAAAATACTCAAAAATTCTTAGGAATAATGAACTTAAACATAGCACTTGTGAAATTTGAATTTCTCAACTGTCTCATAGGAAATTTCTTCATTATCCACCAATAGCCAGTTTAGGGTATCATAGTGTCTCTATTTCAAATCTCCAGTCTCATCTAGAACTGTGCATCATGTGATTTAAATTTAATTTCCTTAATATAGTACATTAGCTAGAAAGTAACAAAGGAAAAAAAGAAGAGAAGAAAAGAATTTTTTAAATTTAATGATCTAAAAATTGTTTTATAAAGAAAATCATTTCAAACTCATATTTAATTCAAAATATCGGGCTGGAGAGATGGCTCAGCAGTTAAGAGCACTGACTGCTCTTCCAGAGGTCCTGAGTTCAATTCCCAGCAACCACATGGTGGCTCACAACCATCTTAATGGGATCTGATGCCCTCTTCTGGTGTGTCTGAAGACAGCAACAGTGTACTTATATTCATAAAAATAAAGTAAATAAATAAGTCTAAAAAATATTTTAAAAAAATTCAAGATATAATAATACTCCATCCAGGTCTTTTTATTTTTTATCAATTATGACAAACTCTAGCTATATTATAAAGATTTCACTCAGAACTTTCTGGTAAAGGTGGTAGAAGCTGCCAGTGTGTAAGTTAGTGAAAGTCAGAATAAGAGGGAAAAAGACTCCAGACCAAAAACAAATAGAAAGAAAGGAAGAGGTTCAGAAAGGGAAAGAAAACATACATGAAACCTGCAAACAAAAAAAAAAAAAAGTGATGAGCAGTGCACCAAAAACCAGAAAATCAAATATAATGTCAACCTGTTAGTCACCTTGCACGGAGGGAAGAAGCCACCTCCAAAGGGAGATGGGCTGAGGGGAATGCAGCCCTACCGTGTGGAACAGGCTGTAACCTTCAAAAGCTCATTCCTCAAGGAGGAAGCTGTGGTGTCATGGTATGTCACCCTTGTGTCCAAACAGCTATAGATGGAAATGTTCATTGCAATGAGTCATTGGTCTAGTCCGAGGCCTTTGGCTTCTGCCACACCACTGGGGTGCCTGACATGATATCCATCAAGAGTCATAAAACAAAAGTTATGAAGAACAGAAGTCTGATTGCCACAGCAGATGGGTCAGTGGTGGAGACGAAGCCCACTTCGTCACTCTGTGTGTCTCAGAGACTAGCACTGAGTACCATCTCAAGAGGAAACATAGTGTTCATAATGGAGCCTTCCTGGGGGCCTAAGATTAGAGGACAACCACATATCAGGAAGTTTCAACTTGGCCTATCACAGGTTCTGAGTGAGAGAAGAATGAAGAAGTCAGTTGTGTAGAGCAAGGTAGTTGATGCTGACAAAACTAGCAAGCAGGAGCCACTGCATTGCTAAGAAGTGCATAGAGAGGGGTAGCCCCAACCTAGGTCAAGAGATTTTACCAGCTGAAACCAACCCTGGAGCTTGATAACTCGTGGGCTGAGGCCAGCGGGTTTACCAAATTCTGTAGTAACCTATTTGTTCTCTGCAGCTGTAGGACTGAAGTTCCAGGGGTATGTATGATACCCACACTTGCATGCTTATAAAAGGGTTATTCTGGAGGGTTTTTTATTTTTAATTTAATTTTTTAATTCAATTTTCAATACAATATAAGGCCTTCCTCCCCTCCCATTACCTCCTTACGCAAGTCCTACCCCAGTTCCACATTCCTGTTATCTTTTGAGAAGGATAGGTCCCCTCTGGTTGTCACCTAACCTCCCTCCCTACACCTAGAACACCAAGTTGCTGCTGGAATATGTGCATCTTCTTCCACTGAAGCTAGACAAGAATATCTATTTAGGGGCACAGAAGCCATGGGCAGGTAATAGGCCCAAAGACAGCCCTTGCTTCAGTTGTTGGGGGACCTGCATGAAGACCAAGCAGCTCATCTGCTACATATGAACAGAGACCTAGGTCCATCACTTACTTGCTTTTTCTTTGAAGATTCAGTCTCTGGGATCTCCCATGCATGCAGGTTAGTTGACTCTGTTGGTCTTCTTGTAGAGTCCTTGTCCTCTTTGTGTCTCTCTCAGTACTTCTCCCAACTCTTCCTTTAGACTCTGAGCTCCATCTAGTGCTTGTCTGTGACTGTCTGCATCTCTTTCCATTGACTGCTGGCTGAAACCTT
This sequence comes from Rhabdomys pumilio, assembly GCA_030674055.1. Classification (NCBI taxonomy): domain Eukaryota; kingdom Metazoa; phylum Chordata; class Mammalia; order Rodentia; family Muridae; genus Rhabdomys; species Rhabdomys pumilio. Next base: position 84,668,420 of record JANHMN010000001.1, read on the forward strand.
TCAGAGGACAGTTATGCTAGGATCATGTCTGCAATCATGACAGTGTATCATTAATAGTGTCAGAGATTGGTTCTTGGCTGTGGATGGGTCCCAGTTTAGGGCATTCATTAGTTGGCCATTCCCTCTCTCTTCTGTCTTTGTCCCTGCACATCTTGTAGGCTGGGCACATTTTGGGTCAAAGTGTTCGTGAGTGGGTTACTGTCCTTATCCCTCCACTAAGAGTCCTGCCTGGCTAAAAGAGGTAGCCACATCAAGACCCATTTCTTCCACTGCTTGCAGTCTCAGCTAGAGTAGCCTCCATATACCTTCTGTGGCCTCCACTCATACTAGATCTCTGGTGTGTACTAGAGATTGCCCGCCCCCCAAGGTAATAGATCTGAAGTCTCTCTCACTGCTTTCCCTACATATGACTTCAAACCCCATCCTGTTTTCCTCCCCACTTTTTCCTAGTTCCTTCCTTCCATAGACCTCTGACATCTATTTTGTTTCACCTTCTGAGATTCAACCATCCTCCATTGAGCCCTCCTTGTTATTTGGCTTTTTTAGGTCTGTTAAATATAGCATGGTTTTCCTATACTTTATGGCTAATATTCACTTATAATTGAATACATACCAACCATGTTCTTTGGGATCTGCTTTATATCACTCAGGATGATATATTTTGGTCCATTCATTTGCCTTCAAAAGTCTTAATATCTTTGCTTTTAAAGGCTGAGTAGTATTCCAGTGTTAAAATGAACCAAATTTTCTTTCTCTGTTCTTCAGTTGAGGGACATCTAGGTTGTTTCCAGTTTCTAGCTCCTATGAATAAAGCTATTATGAACATAGTTGAGCAAGTGTCCTTGAGGAATGGTGGAGCATCTTTAGGATATATGTCCAGGTGTAGTATAGCTGGGTCTTGGAGGTAGAATTGTTGCCAATCATCTGGAAATCTTTACATTGATTTCCAGAGTGGCTGTACAAGTTTGCACTCCCACCAGCAGTGGAGAAAAGTTTCCCTTTTGTTCCACAACCTCACCAGCACCTGCTGTCAATTGAGTTTTTTTTTTTTTAATCTAGGCCACTCTGGTATAATGTAAAATCTGAGTCATTTTGATTTATATTTCCCTGATGACTCAAGATAATGAGCATTTCTTTAGGTTCTTCTTTGCCACTTGAGATTCCTTGTTGAGAATTCTCTGATTAGCTCTGTTCCCCATTTTTAAGTAGGGTTTTTTTTTTTTTTTTTTGGATTGCTGGTGTCTAACTTCTTGATTTCTCTTTAAGTTTTGGATATTAGTCCTCTGTCAGATGTGAAGTTATGGAAGAATTTTTTTTTAATTGTAGGTTGTCATTTTGTCCTAATGACTGTGTCCTTTGACTTACAGAAGCTTTTTAGTTTCATTATAAACTTTTGACCTTAGTGCCTGAGTCGTTGGTATTCTGTTTAGGAAGTTGTCTGTTGTACCAATGAGTTCAACTCTATCCTTGCTTTCTGTTGTTTTCAGATTTAGTGTACCTGGTTTTATGTTGAGGCTTTTGATCCATTTGGACTTGAGTTTTGGGCAGGCTGATATTCTCAGATGTATTTGAATTCTTCTGCGTGCGGAAGTTCAGCCAGCACCATTTGTAGAAGATGCTCTCCCTCTTCTATTGCATACTTTCGGCTTCTTTCTCAAAAGTCAAGTTTCCATACGTGTGTGGAGTTTGTGACGATATGAACAAAAATACTTCACTTGTATCAAGTTGAGTACTGTAGATGCTTCTCCAACTCACTATACACATAGGGAAAACTCAGTTATAGCATTAGCCACACCAAGAGAGCAAAGTAGAGAACTGAATCTCAGAAGTCTCTCAGGGGTAGGGAATGAGGCAAAAGAACCAACCAGCCTGAACCCACGTTTGTCAAGGTAAGTGTAGACAGCAGAGGCACCTGGAAGCAAAGAAGGAATTCTAGTGAGGGGGGAAAAAGCTCTTATGATAGAAGAAACTGGTCCTGTAGTGACAGGATCAATGAAAACCACAGGACAGAAAAAGAGTCAACAGATTAAAGTGACAAGTTTGCCCTATGAATAGGGATGGAATTCTCTAGAAGAAGCTATGTGAACTAAATCTCCCTCCCCACCCCCTGTCTTCATACTCTCTCTTGATTTACTTTTTTACTACTTACTTTTGTCACTTTTGTTACTTTATTGCATTATTTCAATTTTTCTATGCATCTATCAGTGATTTCCTTTAATTAGATATTAAATTTGTCTACATGTCTATTACTGGGGTTGTTTTCTGTCTATTTCACTGGTGTACCTTTCTGTGCACTTGCTTTTGCTTAGTTGGTCAGCTGCTTGTTGATTATTGTCACTGTTTCTGCTTTTGCCACACCCTTTCTACATTTAATAATTTACTTGAATTTACTGCTTTTTAAATGGTCTCACTGTATATCTTTATACGTGTTCTCACACTTATTTACTGTTGGTTTTGAAGTTTTTATTATTGGATTTTGTTGTTATTTTCTTTTAGCATTTGTTTGATTTTTTCTCAAATCTCTTCCTTGTTTTTCTTTCCCTCCTACATCTTTCTTCACTCCTTTCTCTTCTTTCATCTAATTTTATTTCTCCTCTATTTCTCTATTTTCTCTGCCTGCTTCCTATATCTCACCCATTTACAAGTTTCACACCAGCCCTAAACATTACTTTTATATTTTATATACAGAATATAGCATACTCTTTAGTAGCTGTTCTCTTTTTAGTTTTATGGACAATGGTGGATCACTGGGCTGTAATCAATGTCATGCACATTTTCTAGACCTTTCCTGGGTTTATTTTATTGTTGTTACAATAGTTTAAATTCTTGACACTGTGTGGTTCTGAGGGCTAAGCCTTTGTATGTAGCCCAGTCAATGAAAGGCATCTGAAATAAAACCAGAACAGATATTCAAACCACAACATAAAAGCACAAAATGCTGAAGGGGTTTGTGGGGAGTTGTATGAATGCTAACAAGCTCGATGTATCTATTGCACTTTTCAATTCACAGATTATCTGCACAAAGCTGGACCAACCCCTCCTCAAAATGGAAGTAACTGTGAATCATGCAGCCCCAATTCCTCCTAGGAATGTATATACAGTTGATGGTTGATAGGGGAAAAGGGCTTACTCTTCAGTAATTCAGTCACTGATAAGGTTTACAGGCTTTTGTGAACAAACTTTCATTTATCCTATAAGCAGCCCTATGAAACTCATTGGGACACACACACACACACACACACACACACACACACACACACACAGAGAGAGAGAGAGAGAGAGAGAGAGAGAGAGAGAGAGAGATCAAGTTAGAAAGATGGGAAGAGGGTCAAGAAAAGATAAAAGGTGATTATGATTTGAGATGTATAAAAAGGTTAAATGAAACATTATATGTAATTAACATAACAATAACTATATCTGTTTGACTTAAGTGAAATAAATAGGGGTCATACAATAATTTAAAATAAAGGGAAAAAAGAAATTTTCTGGGTGGTGGTACCACAACCCTTTAATCACAGCACTTAGGAGGTAGAGACAAGTACATCTCTAATAGCTAACCTTGGTTCAGGGAGGCCATGGATACACAGAAAAACCTTGTCTTGAATATAAACAAACCAACAAAAGAAAGAAAGAAATCAATGAGAAAATCTTATTCACATTTGCTTTATAACCCACTTAAGAATAAACCTAACCAAGGAGGTGAGATATCTGCTTTAAGTACTTAAGACACTGAAGCCAAATATGGGGGAACAACTTTGATTCAAGCACTTAACCAGGCAGGTCTCTGAGTTTCAGCTCAGTCAAAACACCATAACAAGTTCTATACCAGACAAAGCTGCACATTAAAACCTTGTCACAAAGACAAACAAACAAACAAATAACAACAAAACCTGAAGACTTTGAAACAATGAAAGATCCTCCATGTTCGTGAGTAATAGAATTATCATTATGAAAATTTTTATATTACTGAAAATAATCCATAATTCAATGAAATCCCTTCAAAATTCCAGTGGTATTCTTCACATACCTCGGAAAAAAAATCTTAAAACACATTAACTTAAAAGATGCCCAATAGCCTGTATAATCCTTATGAGAAAGATAAATGTTAAAGTTTCTTTACTCTAAATGCAAAACATTGTGCAAAATTTATTACCAAAAACAATTGAAAGGCACTAGTAAAAAACAGATGGAATTGAAGGGAAGACCCAGAATTAAATAAAACCACACAGTTACAGCCATATAATTGTATACAAAGCTGTCAAAATGTATGTTGGGAAAAAGACAGACTTTAATAAATTTGCTATAAATTTTAATATTCTCATGCAGAAGAATGAAAGGAGACTGTCTATGAAAATACACACAGTGGACAACTCAATATTCTCAGTAGAAGATGTGCAACTCTAAATACGTTGAAGGAAAAAGTAGGAAAATCATTTCACAACGTAGAGAAGAGAAGGGCTTTCTGGAAAGTACTACAGTAGCATGCAAAGTGGCACAAAGAGGTGTAAGACAGAATTGAGAGCGAATGTATCCAAATAGCTGAATAATTAAACCCTACACAAGAATCCAGTATGAAATAGGACAATGAACTGAATAACCATTCAAAGGAAAAGAAAGTAGGCTAGAGACATAGCTCAGTGATAAAGGCACTTGTCACTCAAATTCTACAACTTGTGCTTAAATCTCAGAACTGAGGCAAAGGAGAAGAGGGAAACTGATTCCACAAAGTGTCCTCCTATCTTCACATGCACACCATAGCATGCATGCCTATATGGGCACCTGCACACATGTCAATGCATGCACTCACACACAGAAAAATAGTAAAAGAATAATTTTAAATTCTTTTCAAAGAATATTAATGTTCAATAAATGCTGCCTTTTTAAAAATGTTCAAAATCCTTAGCCATCAGGCAAATGTAAAAGTTACAATGCTTGAGAGTCTATTTCACTGCAGGCAGAGTGGTTGCCACCAAATGGTAGACCACAACATGCAAGTTATCCTACCGCTTACTATGTTACTCAGGAAACCTGAGAACCGCTACAACTTGGGACAAGGCCTACCCAAAAACCTGCCCCCTCTTAAATTCCCCTAAGGGAAGAAGGCCACTTCAATGTGTAGATGACTTATTAATCTTGCTGCAACCCAGACAAACGTACTCCATATCAAAATACTATTCTAACACTTCAAAATTTAGCGGCACATGGATATAAAATTTATTCTTTAAAGGCTCAAGTTTCTCAATGCAAAGGTCCAGCTCTTAGTACTTGCATTAGCCCCATCTGCACGGAACTGGGCTTGTCAGGCTTCCAACTCAGGTGGCCCGTACGCATTTCAAGAACCACCAAAAAGACTGCTGCAGCATTTCTCTGAGTAACAACAAGACTAATCAACAGGTAAAACAATAGGCTCAGCTTTTACTTCAGTCTGCCTTCCATCAAATTCTCACCCTCCAAAATCCTTACTATGTCCCTCAGTGGACTTTATAGACTTAAAACCAGAAATTCACAGCATCATGGAGGGCTGGTGGCACAGCCCAGAAAACAGCCTGTTACTCCCAGCATTTTCCCAATAGAAGAGTTTGTTATACTTTGAAGTTCAAGGCCATTCAAATATAAGTTGAGAGTTTTATACTGGCACCAGAGGTTCTCATGATCCATTTCCCAAGTTTTTCCAACCTGTTGTCAGGGCAATTCTAAATGAGCCTTCAGACTACTTTCTTTTTACAGACTGTTCAACACAGTGGAATATGTCAGAAGAAGATTAGACAGTACAGTTCATTTACCTACCTCCATGCAAGGAACTCAGATACCTTTTGTTCTTTTGAACACCTCCTATGCGTGACTAGACAAATTTCCCACAAAGATCAAACACTCTAATCATCTTTACAGAATACATTGTCCTTCACTTTGGATTCCTCTGTCCCCCAAATCAGATAATAACCCAGTTTTCATTTCTAATGTGCGTCCCTGATCCCAGAAAGAATTCAATTAGAGAAACAACCAAGACTTCCTTCCCATACCCTATTTTGTGATCTTAGGAACACAAGGCCCATCCTCAGATCCCATGTACAGAAAATAGTTGTTCAGTCTTTAAAATGTGACCCTGAGCCTGATCTTTCTATCACTATAGCACCTGTGGAAAAGGCAAAGTTCCAAGTCCCAAATCAATCTGAAAGAAAAATGTATTCGTACAGGATTTGTCCACTGTTCCAACATCACAGAATCTGCTTGTACAAACTACATCAGGTAAATCCTGTTTATTTGCTGATGCCTTTCGCATTACCTTTGCTGCATCTTCAAAAAGTGGAGGGTGTTATAGCAGTGTCTGATAGGTAGACAACTTCGGTGAGGAAATGAGTCATGCCTCTTCATAATGCCTTTATGTCCTGCTTAGAATGTGTGTCCCACTGTAATGTTATTTCAAATCAAATTAACTCGGTAGTATCTTACTTCAGAAAGAGTGTCCATGGTCCCATAGTTTCTCATTCCTAAGTAATAAACCTGTTTATTGTAAAAATTCAGGAAATCAAACACCCTTTCCTTTTTTGTTCGTAGTCTCAAAAGAAAAGCTTTCAACAGGTCACCTGCAATACATTTACTGTAGGATTTCTGAGATTGCTAATATTTTTGATATTATCAAAACAACAGGAAACTTCTCTTTTATTTCTAATTCAATAAGATTTTTAGCATGTGTGCCTGTCTACATTAGTGGGTAATTTTCTCTACCTGTGAACATGATTATAGAATATTTTCTTATACTAAGTGTTAAACCATCTTCACACTATTTAAATTTGACTCATTCATGAAATATTACACCTTTCATATTTTGCTGAGTATAATTTGGCAACAATATGACATTGGCCAGCCACCCTCTTACTACAGTGTGCTTGTCCGTTCTACTCTCAAGGTCATTGGACCTTATAACATTAACCAAGAATAGTCTCTATTTTCTGGTGTCAGCATTACCTCTGGTACTAGGTAGAATTCAATGCAGAATTTGGTAGGGCAGTAGTTGCCCTCTCTTTCTCTGTGTGGTGAGGAAATCATCAGATCTCATTGGATCTGATTGGGCAATTCCAGCAGCTTTTTCAAGGTACAACATACATTCAATTTGGCCTTACTACTATTATTTAGTTGTTCAGATTCCCATGCCACAGTTGGGTGTTTATTCAAATCACATACACAACACACATACACAAATACACACAGAGACACACATAAACACAAACACACATTCATGTTTTGGGGTATTAAATTTTATACCATTACCCTAGGAAGCATGTCAAACACACAATCAAAATGCTGATTTTTTAAATTGGATATTTTATTTATTCACTTTTCAAATGTAATCCCCTTTCCTGGTTTCTCCTCCCTCTCTCTGCCCTGTCATTTCCTACACTGGGGCTCCAAGCCTTCTCAGGACCAGAGACCTCTCCTCCCACTGATGTCTGACAGGCCATCCTCTGCTACATATGCAGCCGGAGCCAAGGTTTTCTCCATGTGTACTCTTTGGTTGGTGGTTTAGTCCCTGGGAGAACTGGGAGGTTTGGTTGGTTGATATTGTTGTTCTTCCTATGGGTTGCAAACTGCTTCAGCTCCTTCAGTCTTTTCTTTAACTCCTCTATTGAGGACCCCATGCTCAGTGCAATTATTGGCTGTGGGCATCCACCTCTGTATTTATCAGGGAACCATGCTCTTCCCCAGTATACAACAAAGTAAACCCTAAGCCCAAGATCAGTACTTTGAGTTCCAGCTTCTTACAGACTTTGGTTCAATGAGTCTACACAAAATTAATACTTCAGAGGTCTTCAAGTATCATCACGTTGACCTCCCCCAGTTTCTACACTGTTGACACACCTGTCTGAACTTAAACCACTATTATCAAACAGTGGTTTTGTTATTAATTTGCTTGTTTTTCAAATTAAAAAACAAAAACTTGATTCCCTAAACCCAGGTATAACCTTTCAAAGGATACATTTGAGTGGTACACATTCTACCATGAATAGTACTACTTGTCCTGAAAACTGTTTCACCTTTCATTGGCACTAACTTTGGTCAAAGAGCAACTTGGATCTCTTATCCAAGTAAACTGAAAGGGAATCTTAAGACTTTGTACATGGTGTAAATAATTATCACAGAATTATTCACAATCTACTTCAGAAAGATATCTAGACAGAAAATCTACAAAATAAAGCAGGTCCCATGAGAGGTGGAAAGCAGATTACAGATACAGAAACTGACAGGGTAAATCCTGTCTAGAAGCATGGTTAATGATTGTCTTTTAGTCTTGACTCTCAGGAAAGAGTAGAAGTTTAGCATCAAAGACAAAGACACGGAAGAAGTGATGTCACTCCAGCAAAGGAAAGAGTAAATGGGGCAACATGGCAAACTAGTGAGGAGGGAAGCCACCTAAATGGAGCCAACTTCCTGACTCTTTTTAGCAAGTAGATCAGCCTTCCATGCTTAAGTAGCCTCCTTTGTGACATGGTGATGGTAATATTTTCTAGCTCTTGACACAGCTGAAATGAAATATTGCCTGTAAATTGCATCACATAATATTGGCTACAGAAAACCCTCAATAATTATCTTTAAAACATATTAAAAATTATTTTTAAAAAATATATAATTATTCAAACTATTCAGAATTGGAGGACATGAAAAGAGGATTGAGAAATAAGGTACCCACCCCACAAAAGGAGAGGCTCCAATTCAGGATCCATCAGGTTTGGATTATAGGCTTTATATCCATACACTCACGGAGACTTCCTGGAATGTGTGAATACTCAGCTGGTGTACACAGAGACATATGTGCATAAATACACATATACACACACAAACACACACAGCTAAAAACTCAAACCTAAGTGTATCACAAGAGGTAAGCTGGAATAAACTATTGAAGAAGGACAAGAAGGGACAAACACTTATATTCAGCTGATCATTGAGAAAAGGCAAATGTCTGCATATGTTCTTTTATTTCCAGGCTTCATTTGCTAATTTTCACATCACTGTAAGTGAGTCATATACAAGGTGCTACAATGTTTCTATTGGTTTTGAAATTTTATAGAGCATTAGTTTTAAAATAATAAAAATAGAAGAGAAACAAAAGGTAGAACTGACATTTACTTTTTACGTAGGTTTTAACATGAGAGTTCCTGAGTAATTCCTGAGATGAATGAATATTTTAATACAAGCAAGGCCATGTTGAGAATGCTACGACCTTGGACCCATGGGACAATAGCCAAAGCAATTACCCAGACTCAAAAGAAATCAGAACAATTTCTCAGGAGGCCAAGTATGAGTGTTTGTGGGCAATTGCTCTGTGTGTGCAGAGACCAGCACCTGCAGCTTCCACCTGGCACATGTCTATAGCCTGAGACTGCTCACTAAAAAAGACTTCTTACAAGACTAGATTCCCCCACCCCATGCTATAGCTAGTAATCATACTGACTGCCCGGATTGCAGAGATAGTGGTGCAGGACTCAACCTGACCTTATCATCACTGTATATACATGTGTCTGTGAGTCTGTCTCTTTTTCCTTCTCTCACCAACACTACCAAGTGTTCCAGGATCCAAGTCATGAAGGATAACACATATCAGCCAATCTTTTCATAGACAAAACCCAACTGAAGAAATATGTTACTAATCTTCAATCAAGACGGAATCACAAAATTTCTCCTGATTACAGAGGTACTGTAGATATGTACCATGATACATAAAGAACATGTATGAGGTAGTCAGTTACTTAACTGTACAGAAACAAAGCCCATCCATTTATGTACCAGAAGTTACATAAATATTGTGATATGGATATATAGAAAGATTTTTTTAATTCCCTTTTTATGTCAAAAAATATTCTCCCAAAATTTCAGAAAACTGTTTTTAATTGGATAGTATCTTTTCTCTATTCATCACATGTAGACTTGAAAAAAGTAAAGGACCAGGCAATGCTAACTCAAGAAACAGTGGCCATGCATGGGTCAGCTGTATCTCCAGCATCAAATTCCATAAAGTCTCATTAAATCATTAACTTTCACCCCACTTGTGCCTGCTGAGAGCAGAGACCCAACGCTGGGCTTGATCCCTCACAGCAGACACCCCAGGTGCAGCTTGAACCCCCCCCCCAGGTATTCAAACACATCCAGCTTCACAGGTGAGACCTTAAACCCTGCCCAGAGATCTGGCCTACTGAGGAAGCAGATTCCCCTCCCAACCAGAAAACCAGGACTCTTCTGACTCCCACCTGTGTCTACCAGGAGCAGAGACCTCATTCCACACAGCACACACACCAGTGGCAGCTCAATCCCACAGCTTGACTCCCTAGGATCGCAGGAAGAACAGGCTCCAATCAGAGACAGGGAGGCCAAATAACACCAGAGATAGCCAGATGATGAGAGGCAAATGTAAGAACATAAGCAACAAAAACCAGTTTCACTTGGCAGCATCAGAACCCAGTTCTCCCACTACAGCAAGTTCTGGATACTCACGCACACCCTTAAAAGAAGATTCAGATATAAACTCTCATTTCATGAAGATGAGAGAGGACCTTAAGAAGGACATAAATAATTCCCTTAAAGAAATGCAGAAGAACACAAGTAAACAAGTAGAAGCTTTTAAAGAAGAAATGCATCAATCTCTTAAAGAAATACAAGACAATGCAATCAAACAAGTTAAAGGAATTGGACAAATTTGCCCAGAATCAAAAAATAGAAGTAGAATCATTAAAGAAAACTCAAAAGGAAACAGCCCTGCAGATGGAAAACCTAGTAAAGAGATCAGGAGTCACAGATGCAAGCATCACCAACAGAATACAAGAGATAAAAGAGAGAATCTCAATAGCAGTAGATACAATACAAGACATAGACACAACAGTCAAGGAAAATACAAAAAGCAAAAAGCTCCTAGCTCAAAACATTCAAGAAATCCAGGACACAGTAAAAAAGACGCAACCTGAAAATAATAGGTATAGAAGAGGGTGAAGATTCCCAACTCAAAGGGCCAGCAAACATCTTCAACAAAATTATAGAAGAAAACTTTTCTAACTTAAAAAAGAAATGCCCATGAACATACAAGAATCCTACAGAACATCAATCAGATGGGACTAGAAAAGAAATTTCTCTCATCATGATAGTTGTAACTCCAAATGCACAGAAAAAAGAAAGAATATCGAAAGCAGTAACAGAAAATGGCCAAGTAACATATAAAGACAGACCTATAAGAATTACACCAGACTTCTCACCAGAGACTATAAAAGCCAAAATATTCTGAACAGATGTCATACAGACACTAAGAGATCTAAAATGCCAGCCCACGCTACTATACCCAGCAAAACTCACAATTACCATATATGGAGAAACCAACATTTTCCAAGAAAATACCAAATTTAAACAATATCTTTCTACTAATCCAGCCCTACAGAGGATAATAGAAGAAAATGTCCAACACAAGGAGGAAAATTTTACCCAAGTAAAAGCAAGACTTAATCTTTTCACAACAAACCGAAAAGAACAGAAACATACAAATGTAATTCCACCTCTAATAACAAAAATAACAGGAAGCAATGATCATTGGTCCCTAATACCTCTCAACATAAATGGACTCAATTCTCCTATAAAAAGATAGGCTAACAGACTGGATACATAAACAGGGTCCAGCATTTTGCTGCATACAGGAAACACACTTTTCCCTCAAATGGGAAAAAATTTCCAAGCAAATGGTCCCAAGAAACAAGCTGGAGTAGCCATCCTAATATCCAACAAAATAGATTTTCAACCAAACTATTTAAAAAGTTGGGGTAGGTCACTACATACTTATCAAAGGAAAAATCCACCAGGATGGACTCTCAATTCTGAACATCTATGGTCCAAATGCAAGCGCACCCACATTTGTAAAAGAAGTGCTACTAAAGCTTAAAACACACATTTAACCTCACTCAATAATAGTAGGAGATTTCAACAGCCCACTCTCACCAATGGGAAAATCATGAAGACAGAAACTAAATAGAGGAACAGTGAAACTAAAGGAAGTTATGAAGCAAATGGATTTAACAGATATCTACAGAATATTTCATCCTAAAACAAAATGTATCTTCTTCTCAGCACCTCATGGTAACTTCCCCAAAATCGACCATATACTTGGACACAAAACAAACTTCAACAGATATAAGAACATTGAATTAATCCCATGTATTCCATTGGACCACCACAAACTAAGGCTGGTCTTCAATAGCAAAACAACAGAAAGCCCACATACACATGGAAGCTGAACAATTATCTACTCACTGATAACTTGGTCAGGGAAGAAATAGAGAAATAAATAAAAGATGTTTTAGAATTCAATGAAAATAAAGGCACAACATACCCAAACTTATGGGAAACAATGAAAGCAGTACTAAGAGGAAATTTCATAGCTCTGAATGCCTCCAAAAAGAAACTGGAGAGAGCATACACTAGCAGCTTAAGAGCTCATCTGAAAGTTCTAGAACAAAACAAAACAAATACACTCAAGAAGAGTATACAGCAGAAAATAATCAAACTCAGGGCTGAAATCAACCAAGTAGAAACAAACAAACAAACAAACAAAAACTATACAAAACATCCACAAAACCAGGAGCTGGTTCTTTGAGAAAATCAACAAGATAGATAAATCCTTAGCCAGACTAACCGGAGGGCACAGAGACAGTATCCAAATTAACAAAATCAGGAATGAAAAGGGAAACATAACAACAGAAACTGAGGAAATTAAAAAACAATCAGATCCTACTACAAAAGATTATCCTGAATGAAATGGATAATTTTCTAGAGAGGTACCAAAGTTAAATCAGGATCAGGTAAATTATCTAATCAGCCCCATAAACCCTAAAGGAAATAGAGGCAGTCATTAACAGCCTCCCAACTAAAAAGAGCTCACCATCAGATGGTTTTAGTGCAGAATTCTCAGACCTTTGAAAAAGATCTAGTACCAATTCTGTTCAAACTATTCCGAAAAATAGAAACAGAAAGAACACTATCTAACTCTTTCTATGAAGCCACAGTTACAATGATACTGAAACCACAAAAAAAAGACCCAACAAAGAAAGAATTACAGACCAATTTCCCTTGTGAATATCAATGCAAAAATACTTAATAAAATTCTCACAAATTGAATCTAAGAATATATCAAAATGATCATTCAACATGATCAAGTAGGCTTCATCCCAGGGATGCAGGAATGGTTCAATATATGGAAATCCATCAATGTAATCCAATATGTAAGCAAGCTTAAAGAAAAAAACACATGATCATCTCATTAGATGCAGAAAAAGTCTTTGACAAAATACAACACCCATTCACATTAAAAGTATTGGAGAGATCAAGAATTCAAGGTGCATACCTAAGTATAATAAAAGCAATATACAGCAAACCAATAGACAACGTCAAACTTAATGGGAACAAACTCAAAGCCATCCCATTAAAATCAGAGACTAGATAAGGCTCCCCACTCTCTCCCTACCTATTCAATATAGTACTCAAAGTTCTAGTCAGAGCAACTAAATAGCAAATGGAGTCAAAGAGATACATATTGGGAAGGAGGACATCAAGCTATCACTATTTGTAGATGATATGATAGTATATATAAGTGACCCCAAAAAATTATACCAGAGAGCTCCAACAGCTGATAAACAACTTCAGCAAAGTGGCTGGATATAAAATTAACTCAAACAAATCAGTAGCCTTCCTCTACTCCTAGGATAAAAGGGATGAGATAGAAAATAGGGAAGCAACACCCTTCACAATAGTCACAAATAATATAAAATAGCTTGTTGTGAATCTAACCAAACAAGTGAAAGATCTGTATGACAAAAACTTCAAGTCTCTGAAGAAATTGAAGAAGATCTCAGAAGATGGAAAATCTCCCATGCTCATGAATTGGCAGGATTAATATAGTAATTTGGCCATCTTACTAAAAGCAATTTGATGGGGATACAGATTCAATGCAATCCCCATCAAAATTCCAACTCAATTCTTCATAGAGATAGAAAGAGCAATTTGCAAATTCATTTGGAATAACAAAAAACCCAGGATAGCAAAAACTATTATCAAGAATGAAAAAAACTTCTAGGGGAATCACTATCCCTGACCTCAAGCTATACTATAGAGCAATGGTGATTTAAAAAAAAAAAAAAAAAAACTTGCATGGTATTGGCACAGAAATAGGCAAGTAGATCAATGGAATAGAATTGAAGACCCATAAATAAACCCACACTCTTGATCTTTGACAAAGAAGCTAAAACTATTCTGTGGGGGGGAAATAGCATTTTCAACAAATGGTGTTGAATTCAACTGGAGGTTGCATGTAGAAGAATACAAATTAATCCATACCTATCTCCTTGCAAGGAAGCTCAAGTCCGAATGGATCAATAACCTCCACATAAAACCAGAAACACTAAATCTAATAGAAGAGAAAGTGGGGAAGAGCCTCGAATACTTGGGCACAGGGGGAAATTTCTTGAACAGAATATCAATGGCTTATACTTTAAGAGTAACAATTGAAAGAGAGAGGGGGCATGGAGGCAGAAGTTCACATGTCTCCACCAGTCAAAGATAGTTTACATAGCTAGGTTGGGTAGTAGGTTACACTTCTGATTGAGCATTACCATACTTATAAAGTCTTTGATTAACATTTAAAAAAAATTGTATAAAAGCAAAATGGAAAAGGGGGCATGGGATAGGGGTTTTCTAGGGAGGGGAAATGGGGAAAGGGGCTGGTATCTGAAATGTAAATAAAATATCCAATAAAAAAATAAATAAAATCAAAAGATTTAAATAACAAGCAACTAGATTTTATTAAAATGAGTTTTAAAATATCAGTAAAAAAAAAAAGAGTAACAATTGATAAATGACTCCTCATAAAATTAAAAAGCTTCTGTTAAGCAAGGTACACTATCAATAAGACAAAACAGCAACCCAGAGATTGGGGAAAGATCATTTACCACCCCTACACCCGATAGAGGGCTAATATACAAAATGTAAAAAGAACTCAAGAAAGCAGACTTCAGAGAATCAAATAACCCTATTAAAAAGTAGAATACAGAGCTAAACAGAGAATTGTCAACTGAGAAATCTCAAATGGTTGAGAAACACTTAAAAAAGTGTTCAAGGAAATGCAAATCAAAATGACTCTGAGACTCCACCTCACACCAGTCAAAATGGCTAAGATCAAAATAGCAGGTGACAGCATGTGTTGGCAAGGATGTGGAGATAGATAAACACTCCTCCATTGGAGGTAGGATTGTGAGCTGGTAGAATCACTCTGGAAATCAGTCTGGCGCTTCCTCAGAAAATTCAACATAGCACTACCTGAGGACCCAGCTATACCACTCCTGGGCATATATCCAAAAGATGCTTCAACATATAACAAGGACACATGTTCCACTATGTTCACAGCAGCCTTATTTATAATAGCCAGAAGTTGAAAACAATCCAGATGTCCTTCAACAGAAGAATGGATACAGAAAATGTGGTACATATACACAATGGAGTACTACTCAGTGATCCAAAACAATGACTTTATGGAATTCAGAGGCAAATGATTGGAACTAGAAAATATCATTCTGAGTAAGGTAATCCAAATACAAAAGAACTCGCATGGTATTACTCACTAAGTGGATACTAATCCAAAAGCTCACAATGCATATGATACAACCTATAGACCATATGGAGCATAGAAGGAAGGAAGATCAGGGGATGGACGCTTCAGTCCTTCACTGAGGGGGGAACAGGACAATCGCGAGAGATAGAAGGAGAGGAGGACATGGGAGGGAGAAAGGAGAAGGAGGAAATAAGGAGGAAGTATCAGAATCTGTAGAAAACTTGAGAGAGGTACAGAGGGTCAGAAAATTGAATAAAAATAGGTAGGGGGGGATGAGGAACTGGGGATAACCACTGGTGGGTCCCAGTCACCAGAGAAACGTGAGGACTCTCAGGACCCAATGGGATTGACTTTAGCTGTAATGCGCAGAGAAGAGAGAGATAGAACTTGTGGAGACCATCTCCAGTAAATAGGCAAGGCCCCTGTCGAGGGATGGAGCCACCCACCCATCTCAAAAAAAAATTTTTTTTAACAAAGAAATGTTTTTGTCCAAGGGAAAAACAGGAACAGAAAAATGGAACAGAGACTGAAGGAAGGGCCAACTGGGGAACAGCCCCACCTGAGGATACATCATGTCTGCAGACACCAAACCCAACACTGTTGCCATGGTCAAGAGGAGCTTGAGGACAGGAACCAAGTGTGGCAGTTCCTGGGGAAGTCAGGCCAGCAAGTGACCAATGCATAGGTGGATGCTTGGAGCCAACCATCAGACTGAACTCAAGGAACCTGGTGGGGAAACTGACAAAACATCTTGAAGGATAAAGAAATTATGCTTCTGTTGGACATCAACATGTCCAGACTGGCTTTTCACAGTGAGCTTTCTCACACACAGTTTAAATGAGTGAAACAGTTGAAGAAAATAATTACAGAGCGCAGGTTGAATTTCTATGGCTATCTCATCAACTTTATTCCTGTACCAGAATTCTCCTACATTGGATTTCTTTCTGAAGAAGAGTATTTGGTTGAAGGTAGTCATGTGTAACATTGACTCACTCAACACAGCCATTGAGAGAACATAAGCATGACTTTGAAATAGACTTCCAAGTATAGGAATAGCTTTTTAAGGTGAATGAAGCTGTTCCTTCCAACATAAATTCAATGCTGACACACTGGCCAGCCACAGAACTGGAGCCTGCAAAGCTGAAGCAACGGACCAGATGTGGGAATAGACATCTGAGCCTTCTGGACTCGGGAATATTATTGAATGCTTTGTGACGGTGCATGACACACGTTAGAAGTCACATCTGGAACACAGGCTGGACACCTGTTTCTTCTACATCACGCTCTGAACAGCAAATATATGCAACCCCTAAGGACAAATTGGACAGAAAATATGAACCAGAATGTCCATCCTCACATTAGAAATTCCTTCTGAGCCTTAGATTTCTATCACCCAACAATCCCGGGTCGTGAATCCCTGTGATGAAGATGAGGAATGCCATTACAGATCCAACTAGCAAGTCATATACTTTAAACTCACAGGGGAGCACTGATGTTCCCTTCTGTGCAAACTTTGTGTGTGGTGTTGGGATTTACTACCTATCATTCTCCTTTAAATTCATGCTACTCAGCAGAACATTTGATTGCACATCACCTCCTTCCCATGAATTTTATTTACTTATTCATTCATTCATTCATTCATTTTTATTCTTAACATCTAAGTGATCAGTTTGAGGTATAAACTACATCTAAAGACACACAAAATTATTACTATACCAGAGATTATAATATGATATGTGCAGTAGCTCAAGCACTGCAAAAATGTGAACAAGGCATCTATACAGGCCATCGTCAGACATGTAAAAACATAAGAAAGTCCTTGAAAAGCTGTTGAGGAAAAACTCCATCTTGTGCTGTGTTCAGAGAGTTTAGAAAGAAGTCATTCCCCTAGAATTCTTACACCTAAGCCTTTCCGTATGCAGATGTTTCATTACTTAGCTTCTTTCATTGCCATTTCTCACTTATTGCTATAAAAATAATATATCCTTAGGATCACTAAACATTGGATTAAAAATAGTTTTAAAGTACTTTAATATTCTTTACTGACTTGGAAATAGCCTACAGATCATTTTTATACATACTTCTTAAGGAAAATGTCAGCCACCTTTATTTCTAGCCCACAAAAGGCAGACATAGGGAGATCTCTGTGAGCTTGTACACTGACAACCTGTCTTTAAATTACAGAGGGAGACGGGTGCGGGGTGGGGGGGGACTTTTCAATGCCAGCCTGAGCCACAGAGTGAGTTCCTGGACAGCCAGGGCTACACAGAGAAACCCTGTATCAAAAGACCAAACCAAACCAGAGAAAAAAGAAAACAAAAATTCAAAAAGAAAAGAAAAAAGTAGAAAGCATTTGATCAGCAATTGTTTCCTTGAAACATTTATAATTATCCCTACTTAATTAATTTAATTTCCAGGTTATTTCAGCCCTATACTCACATTTTAGCTTGTTTGCCATTCACCAGTGCCTTACTGTTTGCCACTATAAAAACCTTTCTATTTACTTTCTATCTACTTCCTCTGATATGGGTCTGAAAACCATGAATGTAACTCGGCTCCTCTGAATTAAGGCCAAAGTGCTAGCTGAGCTGTTTCCTAGAAGCTCGTAGGAGTTGCTTCTTTGACTAAACTTAGTGGCTGGAAACCCAAAACCCGACCCAGCCCTGCTCATTTAGGTTATGTTCTGTGAAGCAGCCCTCTCTGCTACTCTCTATAAAAAAAACTGTGAAGATATCACTGGACCCTCCAAATGATCAAGGCACTGTTTACTGGGTGTCTTACATCCCCACTGGCTCTTACAATTTTTGTGCCTCATTGTCCACATACCTCCCATATCCCTAAGGAGAGGGATTTCGTGGAAACCTCACACTTCGGACTGAGTGTTCCAAAGTCTCTCACTGTGTGTACATTTTCCAGTTGTGGGTCACTGTCTGACTTCTTATGAGCTTTCAGGAGGAATCTCTATGAGTGAGACATTAATCTATGGGTATAGCAGAGTCTAAATACAAATCATTTTACACCTACATTCTTTTGGCAGAACAGGTGATCTTCCCCTATTGAGTCTCAGGTTCTTGACCCAAGCAGTGTCAGGAATTGGTTCCACTTTATGGAATAGACCCTAAATACCACCATAGAGTGGTTGGTTACTCCCAAAATGTTTGGGTCACTGTTTCATTAGAATATCATGCAGGCAGGTCACTACTGTAGATAGAAGTATTTGTAACTGGATTGGTGTTTACCTCTTTCCCCTGGATAGTGTGCAGAGTATCTTCTAGTACCAGTAGAAGTAAGGTATCTATTTAGGCACCAGCTTTTAGATTTCCCTAAATTGAAACAACCTTTGGAAATTCTTTATCTATGTTTAGGTGAGTATGGTGGGCTCAGGTGTTCTCCTTGCTTACAGGCAAAGACAAGTCTGGACAGAATCTGTCCCTATTCCTAGAGGACAGACTGACTATTGCCAGTGTCCTTAGAGATCTGCAAGGATGAAACACAGCAAGGGACAATGTAGGAACATACAGTCTCATCTCAGACCCAGGAGGCTGAGTGTTTTCACATGCAATTAAACATCATGGTTGCTTGTATCAACATCTATATGGCATCATTTGCCTGAGTCAGGGATTCTTAAACCTAAGTTCAAAGTGCTTTGAGAGAAACAATCTCACCTCGATAGACAACAAAACAAGTTTCCCACTGCTAACTCTGGTATCGTTCATGTTGGTATGGCATTGAGATTGACTCTGGAAAATACGTACCCACAACCAGAGAATTTAAAGCACTCAAGAGTAGAAGAAGGGAGGGCTGGGATCCTAATAGAGGAAAAGAGAGCCAACTAGTGAAGGGACTAGAGCTAGAATCTAAGCTCCCAGACTTGACTCATGTCCTTTCTTTTTATAGGACTAAAAGAGGCGTTTGTATCCCTATCCGAGCTTGAATTTATCATGAGAACACATGTCTGCTCATTTATAAAAAGAAAACCAAAACAGTCACCTGAGGTGGTGTGCTTGAAATGGGTCATTGAGCTCTGATAGAAGAGCATTTCACAAGACCCCTCACAGTGAAAGAACAGAGGTGGCCTTTTGTCATCTTTCCTTAATCTTTATTTACTTCTGTGGCATTTGGAGGATTCAATCACTGTGCCTCTGATAGAAATAGATCAGTATTCTGAAGGGTTCCAAACTGGATACCAAATGCTGCTACACAAATCACAAGTCTCCTCGATTTTCATCTAATTTATGATGTGAGAAACACTAAGGGATGAGGATACCAATTTAAATTATAAAATACTAGCTTTAAAATAACAATAAAACTTAAAATAATGTGTTCTAATAATTTTATGGTCTCTAAAACACCATTTCCTGTGAGGATTAGGACAAGTCACTGTGGGTGATAAACATAATTTGCCAAGAGGTATCCTTGGCAACCAAGTGGTAGTTATCTCAAAACAGCTGTCCTCAGGGAGGAAAGGGAGGCCAAGCTTGAGTGAGACATCATTCCAAGGCATTCTGGAAAGGCTGTGGACTGAGCTCAGAAGCTCATTCTCATGCTGTTAGCACTGGGGAGTGGTCCCTAACCAGTGAGAAATTTTATTAGATGAAGTCAAACTCTAAAGAGCATGTGTGGAGAGAGGGCCCCTGAGAATCAGACTGTTCACTTAGACTAATCAACAACATTCTGAAAATACAAGGGAGATTATATGAGACACACACATTTTGGAAAATGAAAACTCTATAGACACTTGGCATACCAATAGCAATTGATCAAGGCATAAGTGTCACTGTGAGGTGACTTATAAATGTGGGTTGGTCTCCTAATTCACCAGTGAGTTAGAAATAAGATTCTTCCTTTGGAGTTAGTGGGAGATGGACTATGCTTAACCAACAACTAAGAAATCTTACAATGAGGATGGGGTGAAGGTTGTCAATGTGCACCATAGCAAAATGAAGCCAGGGTTACTAGTGATTATAATGATATTGTGTGAAAAACAAATGCAAATTGGGAGTTACAGTTAGAAGAGTGTGTGAAAGAACTGTTTTTAAAATGAGAAGGAATTTATTTCAGTAGTATATTTTCATTCATTATAGAAATAGAAGCCATATAATTCTAACACCTTTCTGGATGTTTTAACTTTGCATAGTGAGATTATGAATTTAAAGAATGTTGCTCTGCTGAGCTTTGATGCGGCAGATACTGCTGATAAAATTATCTATGGCCTGAGGTCTGTATTTTCATTTTGGTTAAGCTTCAAAGATGGCATATATAACTTGATCATGCTAGCTCTTTTTGTCCTGTGAATAATTTTATTCCTGCCCATCATGTGAAAGCTTGTCTTTAACAACGTCAACCTGTTGGCAGCTAAAGTACATGGCTTGAGACTGAAAATGGACCCCCAGACAGAGTTATTAATTTAACAGGCTGACGAGCCAAGGACGGGTAAGATTCTTCTGCACAGAGCCTTACCACCTGCATATTCCACAAAGGGTAAGGAAGGTATTCTTGTCAGAATGACCTAAGACAGGATCAGTCTTGTTTATAAAATAAAAAAGGGGGAGATGTGAAGAGCTTTGGGGGCTGCTTGGCAAGAATCTGACATTGGCCAAAGGCGAGGAAATGGGCTTCAGGCAGGAATCTGACATTAGGCTAGAACAAAGAAGTGACTTCAGGCAGAAATCTAAATCCTAGGCTAGAACAAAGAAGTAATTTTAGATAGGAATCTAAATCTTAGGCTAGAACAAAGAAGTAATTTCAGGCAAGAATCTAAATTTTAGGCTAGAACAAGAAAGTAGGTTTCAGACATGAAAAGAACGTTGGGCTAGGACAGGGAAGTAGGCTCAGATATTTTGGTCATCCTGATAAGCCCTTAGAAATAGTGATCATGGGAGTGATCATGGGACTTTGTTTATTGCCTTACTTGTTGACTATTTGTGTTTATTGTCTTGCTTGTTCCTTTACTATTTGCATCTATAGTATTGCTAGTTCCTCAACCTAGAACTTGCCTTAATACTTGCATGTAATTAAAATGGTATAAAAGCAGATTGAGGAAAAAAAGTAATTTTGAGAATGTAATGAATTCTTTTTATAGGTTATCTCAAACATTTTAAGATTTATACTAGTTAACATGAACTGCAAATTTATTCTGGAATTGTTATTATACATAGAATTTGGTTTTAATAAATTTACTAAAAGTTCTTTTTTTAAAGATAGTACTCCAGCCCATTGTCTAAGACACTGTGAGGTTATTAGGATACTGAAGACCTCTACCAAGAGATTTTCATAAAAAAAATGAATGTTTATGGGTCTCATTTAGACTTTCTTTCATTTCTTTATATTTTATCTTTAATTTGTATTATTTTATTGTTCTATAATCATTGTATGCTGGGTCTCATACAAAGATTTTATTTTGAATTAAAGAATTCTAAGTGTTGTAAAACTTCAAAAAAGACAATAAACCCCCCCAAAAAGACCAAAACATGAAATAGAAGCCATGTCCTCATATTCAATGAGATAATATAAAGAAATATGAAAAAGTTAAAACCTTGCACAAAATATGGACATCTTGTGCATTGTGTAATAATTGATTGTAGCTGGACATGAATATGGAAACACAAAGATGATTGACTGTTAAACCATTAAGGAAAAAAATCATCTCATGCCTTCTTTTGACTTCTTGCTCACAATGACTCTTTTTTAGCCTATTAAAGACACTAGAGAGGTAAAGAACTATAAAAATACTAGTAAATATCCAAAATTTGGGATATAATTGTAAGTGTTTATTTGTTATCTTATTATTTTCTTGAAGTGTATTGGGTTTAGCTTTGGTCAGTGAATGCTTTCAGGAATATGGTTTGCAGGATCCTTGTAGCCCATCAGGTGACTAAATTATAGCTGATTCCAAATTCCCTTTGCAGTGCTTTTAGTTTATTATAAATTTTAATGTTATAAGTAAAACTGACACATCAATGTTGTTTTAGATATCTTCTAGTTCCTTCAAATGTTCTTAGAAGCAAAACCATGTCACGAAATGTTCCACACATTTTCTATGATCCAGAAACTTGTGCTAAATTTTATTCTGACTACACTTTGTGAACTTTATTCTAAGGATGAGAAGGGGAATGTTTTAGAATGAGCATTGCGGGATGACTGAGAGACTGGTAATCATGATAAATTGATTTGGAGACAAGAAATTTGTCTCTGAGGCCTAGCAAGCAAGGGACCAGAAATAGCTGGAGATATGTCTCCATGGCTGAATGGCTGTCTAGCATGCACAAAGTCCTGGGAATATACAGGATTTTTCTAAGGTAATTTAGCCATTGTAAGATTAATGTGGCACAGAAACTGTGTGACTATCTTACCAATATACTAATAAAAATGGCAGAACACAGATTTAAGGTGAAGTCTTGTATTCCAGTTCTTACAGTTTTTCATTCAGTTGTTTCTGTACCTGGAAGACAAAGTTCAGCCTGCCAATGCCTCTTTTGATACTTTATGATAAAGCACAATGCCTTTCCTCTTCTTTGGGGTAAAGAGGACCACAGAGTTGGCTGAAGTGACACTTGGTAAACCTGACAATGCCAAACAAGAGAGGACAGTTTCTACAACTTAAAATAACTTTCAACCTGAATCCCATGATTCTGCCATTATTTATCACTACAAAGCATACAGGATATCCAGGCGCCTCCTCTCAGAGGATTGCTCAGCTCCTATTCCAGATCCATAAATTACAACTGATTGTGACATCTGAGTCTACAACATGAAATTATTTAGTCAGGAGCAGCAAGCAGGTTAGGCACACACACTCCAACACTCAATCAAGGTGCTTCCTTAAAACCCGTGTCACTTCCGCACTTTCATTACCCTCAAGCTCACCACATGAAAATGGCTAGCAGAAAGAAGTGCTGGATTCTGGGATTAACTGTATTTTTGTGGGTTGAATTATATGCTCAATATGAGGAACAGAATGTGACATGCAGGTTGCTGCGAAAATTTAATTTGACTGGATATGTAGACGCTAAAAACCATTCTATGGTTATTGGAGGACTATTTCCTGTTCACTCTAGAACCATCCCAACAAATAACTCTGATGAGGAGCCGGTATCAGCCATGTGTGAGGGGTAAGTCGTTGAGAAATCTTTTTTTCTTTTTTTCACATGCTCTGAAAAGATTGGTTAGCATGGAGCCTGGATTCCAGTTCAAATTCTTTCAATCTGGCTTCTTCTGACTTTGTCAAAGTTTAGAGCGGGAGAGGTTTTCTGTGGTTAGTTCTCTAAAAGTTACTTCTAAGAGGGTTTTCTGTTGACCACCAGCAGCAGAATCTAAAAGGTTGTTAGACATGTAGAACCAGGGATGGCCCTACCACATCTGCAGAAGAGAATCTACGCTCAGAAGAGCTCAGTTGGTGAGTGTGAACAGAGGTCTGAGAAGCACGGACGCTGCACAGTATGCTGTAGCCTCACTGTTGTTAATTGTTCAAGTGTGTGCTCTGGGAATCCTGCTTTGTGTCTGAGGAAGTGTTCATGACAGGATTCTGAGTTGAAGGAAAACTTCTGTCCCTACTGCTGTCTCATGAAAGATATCATATCAAAAATGGAATTCCTAATTACTCAAATATAGAAATCCTTTGTGAGAAAAACAAAATTGGGATAGAACAGATGTCTGTTAATATATATATCTTACATACACAGAGAGAGATGTGTGGAGAGTTTAGATATAAAAAGAATGCCACAAAGTAAAAGGAAACAAAAAACTTGCCTACAATCTCACTGCTATCACAAAGCATTTTCTTTTTATTTTTCAAATCCAATTTTGAGTCTCCTGGGTAATAAATTTATGACTGTGTACATAGTACATAATAATACTGTGCAAAACTTAACAAAAACCAATGAATGAAGAAAATTCTCCCCGATACTCACTTATTTACATTGAGATGCTTTCCTTGTTAATCTTTAAGTGGCCCCCATCCCTTCTATGCAGTTTTAATCATAGTAAGATGCCTACTGCCCGTTTCAATGCCTGTTCTATCCACACTAGTGTATCATTCCCCTGGTCAACGTTTTTTAATAATAGAAAATATTCCCACACAGCTTATAAGCCACCCCTGGGTATCAATGATGACTCTAGTTTTTCCAGTATTGTAAATAACTCAGTTTGGGGCAGATAGTTTTTTCCTTTGTGAAGAACTAATTAATTCTTAGGCTAATTTAAATATGGAGTTACAGGCTCAAATCAGTGGGTATTTTTCTAGCTCTTAAAATGAAATTCTATCTTACTTTAAAGGACACTGCTGTACTTATTTTAAAGTATAATGCCATCAGTGTGAACTTGGAAACTAAGTAACAGGATGGTAAAGTCTTTTGTGTTCTAGTCTCTTCTGTTTTCTGCTTTTCCTTAATTGTGTTACCATCCACAATCTTCTCTCATAAATACTTATCTCTTCAGTTCTTGAATGTTTTTCTAGTTGGAGGAACTTTCGCTAGTTGTAGTAACTTCCCACCAGCTGTCTGTAGCCCTGTTCCTGTCTTTCTGTCATCCTGCAAGGCTTGGTGTAGCTGATACAGTATAGACTGCATGCTCTTTGAATTTCATTGCTCATAAATCTATTTCCATTACTGTTTGTTTTAATCACGTTGCTTGATTATTTTTGTTTTTCCATACATAGATCAACATTTTCTGCGTAAGGAAATTGAAAACAGGTTTTTTTTTATTTTATTTATACTATATAACACCAGAGAAACTCAACAGCTGCATAGTAAATGAAAACCAAAACTAAACCAAAGCAAAAATTAAATAGACTGATATAGGTAGATAGCTCATTTGGTAAAGATCTTGCCTTGCAAGAAAGAGGACCTGAGTCAGAGGTCCTAGCTCTACACAAAAAAGTTTGGCGTGGTAGCAATCTGCAACACAAGTGCTCTTGATAGCAAGAGAACGGTTACTTAAATAACTGCTTTGCACAAGTTTTGTTAAATTATGATTAGAATTCAGAAGAAATAGGGGGCTAGAAGAGGAAGTGTTGGTGTTGTTTCATGTAGGAGGCCTTGAAAACAATATAGTGACGGCTACAGAGAACATATGTCCCTTCTTAATGGATGCAGAAAAAATAAGAGGCTCACATTTACGTTTTTACATGAGAACAGCAGGAAGAAAACTTCAGTTAAAGGTCTCTCAACAGTAAGATGCATGCGGTAATTGAAGCATAGGATACAGAAATTTACATGTTGATTTTAATAACATCTGCCATATGTACTTAATGTATTAAAGTTCTTTTTGTTGTCATAACAAATATTAAGTGGGAAATAAGCCAAGAATGTCCCTAGGGACCTCCAGTGAAGTGAGAAAGTCTGTCCAAAAGGATACCTAGGTGCATTTGGTTAAGAGAATTATGACTAGAAGAACAATTTTGAAAAAGAAATAACCAGAAATTTCAAAATATTGTAGCATATAAGAGACATATATGTTAAGAAAATGTAAACCTGTCACTTGTAAGGACAGAATATGACTAATATTTGAACCTTTTAATATTGTACTGTCATTTGTGAACATTTGACACATACAGAAAACTGAGGTACCTGCTGCTGCTTCAGCAAGTGCTGTAATCACTCACTTAAATGGAGATTCTTCCCTAAAATTCTTCCCCTTTTCCTAACCCCCTTAGTGGTCACTGGCTTCACAAATGCTTTTCCTTTCCAGGTTTAATTTCCGGGGTTTCCGCTGGATGAAAACCATGATCCACACCATCAAGGAGATTAATGAGAGAAAGGATATTTTGCCCAACCATACTCTGGGCTATCAGATCTTTGACACCTGTTTCTCTGTTGCCAAATCAATGGAGACTGCTTTGGTGTTTCTTACAGGACAGGAAGAAAACAAGCCCAATTTTCGAAATAGCACTGGAAAATATCTAATAGGAATTATTGGATCAGGAGGTTCATCCTTGTCAGTTGCTGCTGCAAGAATTCTGGGGTTGTATTACATGCCTCAGGTAACTTGGAATAGTGTGCTATATACTTAGAAAAAATTACAAATACTGTACCAGGAGGGGTGGCACAGGCCTTTAGTTACAGAACCTTGGAGGTGGAGGCAGGAGAATCTCTGTGAGCTCTAGGTCAGCCTGGTCTACAAAGTGAATTACAAGACAGTCAGGGCTGTCACACACAGAAAATCTGTCTCCCCCCCAAAAAAAGAAAAAGAAAAAAAGGAGAAGGAAAGAAAGAGAGAGAGAGAGTAAAGGAATCTAGAATTACTTCAAAGGCCGTAGAAAGTATTATTGCAAATAACAGTGTGGTCCAAAGAAGATAAATTAACCTACAACATGAAATGAGTCCATGTTCTCCCAGTTACTCTGTTCCACCGAACTCAAGCAGTGCACACTATGGCCTCTTTAGAGTGACTTGTGATCTCCTGGCACATCATGCTTGCATTGATTACCGGTGGTGTAGTGATGAGGATATTAGCATCTTGCTAGTCACCATGCTTCGTGCACTATGTGGAGCAGAGTAAAGGTCATCCATAAATACTTGGTGGTTGACTGGGGGCTGCAATAAAGCACAGGGTTTTCTGTGAGTCTCTGTTAATGCTTGTGAATCATGAGCAAAGTCATCACACTGACATGCTGAAATGGGCCTAGGAATTTCACATTAGCTAACTTAGTTATTTTAAACCTAAAGAGAGTAGCATATTTCAATACAAGAATTATTAGGAAAATAAAGGGAGCTAGAATTACTTCAAAGGCAGTGTCATTAAAGGATCAGGATGTGTTGATATACATGACAGAAAGGTTGTTGGTAATTATGACTTAGCGGCAGTATTTTACTCAACTCTCCTTCCTCCATTCTCCACTCTCTCTTCTCCTTGTTTCTTCCTTCTTTTCCTCTCTCTCTCTCTCTCCGTCTCTCTCTTTCTCTCTCGCTCTCTCCCTTTCCTTCTTTTCTTTTCTCTTGTGATACTCAAGATAAAATCCAGGAACTTGTTTTTTGTAGACAAATGCTACATTAATGACCCACAACCCTAGCCCAGCATAGTATTTAATTTAAAGGCAGATGAGTTGGCATATATGTTAGTGATGGGCTTCATGTACCTCATTCAAACTGCACCTGCTATGATCGCTACCTTTCAGTAATCTCTAACGAACTGAAGCACAGCCTAGAACTTCTTGATACATTTTTCCATATTTTTAGTAAATCTGGAAAAATTATTAAATCTTCTGTTTAATGCCTTTATATTAAAAAACATATAGTTTATCATTATTTTAATTTTCTTGTAGGGTAAACAAAAACTCAGAGGGTAAAAGTAACAAGATTTTGTATGATAAATAATTCACCAAGCCTCAGAAATCTGATATCCTTTCTTCTTAAAGAGATTTCTTCCTATGCGATACTTTCCACGAAGCTGCTTTTTGTGTGATTAGAAAGGAGAATACAAACATTAGCCAGTGGAATAATGACAGGAAAAAGGAAAGAGGAAAAGACAACACAGAAATAATGCAGTATTCATGAAGCAATAAATTGGAGCTAAAGAGTTATAGACCATCACACTGGAAGTTATGCCTTAGTACATGAGATTGGATGGGAGAAAAAGTAACATGGTTTTTTTTTGGGGGGGGCGGGGTGGGTCAGCAAATGGAAGGTACAGTACAGCAAATATACATGAAAGGATGTCAGTAATACATGCTCACCTGATCTTCATGCCTAATGCTAAGTGCTAAGTACAAAGAAGGACTACTGAGGAAGAGGAAGGCATGCTTTTTATTTATCTGGCTATGTACTTTTAAAAGAAAGTTTCTGGTAACCTTGTGGGAGAATACTGTTTAGGCTTCTGGTTGTAGTAATTCATTCTATCATCTCTCTCAAGTCACGTTTTAGGACATATATACTCAGGAGTCCTCAGAGCAGGAAAATTAAAAGAAAGAAGAAAGAACAGACTGGAAGTAAGGGAGCAGAAGTGAGACCAGGAGAGCACATAGGAGACAAATTTGTGCTACTGAGCAGATTGAGACTTGGGCTCAGTCCATCATCTCTGCACATGAGATGCTAAAACTGATGAAAAGACTGGATATCCTCACTCAGGGGAGTCAACATTGTCAAGGAATGTGAAGGAAAATATAAGTTACCTTCCTGACACTACTGTGGTCTCACCCATGAAAAGTAGTGATATTGAGTGTCATCTTAACAATTGGCATCCCTAATCCAACAAGTAGGAACACCAGTAGAAAGTCATTGTCTACAGAAAGAGCAAAGAACGGATTGGCCAACTCCTTCCCTCTCAGTATTCTGAGGATATTGAAGAGTTGGCTCCTGCTTCCTAGTAACTATAAATATTTTTTTATTTTAGGTGGGCTATACTTCTTCCTGCGCAATTCTTAGTGACAAATTCCAGTTTCCATCTTTTTATCGCTCAATACCCAGTGACAAGATCCAGTCTGAGGCCATGGTGAATCTCATCAAACACTTTGGTTGGGTCTGGGTAGGTGCCATTGCAGCTGATGACGATTATGGAAAATATGGAGTAAAATCCTTTAGGGAAAAAATGGAGAGTGCCAACCTCTGTGTTGCTTTCTCCGAAACCATTCCAAAAGTCTACTCCAATGAGAAAATGCAGAAAGCTGTTAAGGCAGTAAAGACTTCCACTGCCAAAGTCATTGTGCTTTTTACAACTGATATTGACCTCAGTCCGTTTGTGCTGGAAGTGATTCATCATAACATAACTGACAGGACATGGATAGCCAGCGAAGCCTGGATTACCTCAGCTCTCATTGCAAAGCCTGAGTATTTTCCCTATTTTGGTGGAACTATTGGATTTGCAATACCAAGAAGTGTTATACCAGGATTAAAGGAATTTCTTTATGATGTCCACCCTAGCAAGGATCCAAAGGATGTCTTGACCATTGAATTCTGGCAAACTGCTTTTAACTGTACCTGGCCCAACAGCAGTGTGCCTTACAATGTGGACCACAGAGTGAATATGACTGGTAAAGAAGACAGATTGTATGACATGTCTGATCAGCTCTGCACTGGAGAGGAGAAGCTGGAAGATCTAAAAAATACTTATCTGGATACATCTCAGCTAAGAATCACAAACAATGTCAAACAAGCTGTGTATCTTATGGCTTACGCCCTGGATCGTTTAAGCACTTGTGACTTATTGGAAGAATATAGGAACCAAACATCATGTTCACATATACCTGACTTTGAGCCCAGGGAGGTATGTTATTTGACCCTATGGTATAGCATGAGGTAAAATCAAGGTTTGCTGACAAGTACATACCATTGAAACTGCTGATTTGCTTCAATATGATTTTATAACATCAAAATTTGAATGACTCGATTGTTCATTTTACATTTTCATTTCTTACAAATTTACTAGGTTTGTTGTCAATAATAACAAATCTGTCTCACACACAAAAAATATCCCGTTTTTCTTCACAGAAATGAAACATAAAATTACCTCAGAGGAAAGTATGAGTTAGTGACTCTGGTTACTTCCTTTGGTCTGCACCCCCTCCCCCCCATACAATATGCTACTTGTTATCTAAAGAGGTCAAATGATATAATTACCTTTCATTATTACTTTCAAGTGATGCCACCGTTTTTAATCATCAGAAAGTATTAGGTTTCCCTATGGAACTAATAATTATCTTGTGGTAGTCACTCATGCCTTCTATCCACTCTTTGTCATCACTCATGTAACTCACGACTTCTTCCTAGCTGAGACATTGTTGCCTTGAATTTAAAGCTAATTTCAACTACATTGTGAGTTCCAGGCCCACCAGAGATACAGGGTAAAACATTCTCTCAAAACTCAAAACAAAATGAGTGCTGCAATTATGCTTCTAGAGAATATTGGGCAGCTGTAAAGCTGTCTTGCTTTCATTATACTTTGCCTATTTTGGCAACCATTGAAAATTAATCTTGTGCTAAATACATATGATACCTTTGCTGTTCAAAAAAATGATTCTTTTGCCATCTTCTCATTCTAGTCACATGTGATCTGGACTTCTACTTTTCCTCTAACAATTCTGGATATCAAGATAGAATCCAGGAATTGTTTTCTTCTATGAGTGTTAATCCATAATCTATTTATTTTGCTTCCAAAAGCTCCCAAGGTGTTATGAGTCACTTTGAGTAGGCGCTAGTTTCTTTTAGTGACCTTCTCTCTGTTATTTCTAAGGACTACCTAATTTTTGAAACCTCTGAACATTACAGCTTTATTCTGTACTTTCTCTGGTCCAGATTTAAAGTCAGCTAGTTCTGTTAAAAAAAAATGCTGTTTCCAGTAACTACCATGGGACTTAGAAATGCTGCAGGGTCTGAATGCCAAGGAGGCTGATTAGAGATTTATTAGCAATATTATCCAACCTAGAAGCACCTGGAAAAAGGAAATCTCAATAGAAGCATTTCCTAGATCATATTGCCTTATGTCTGTAAGAGCTTGTCTCCATTTATGATTGATGTAGGAAGGCTAGTCCACTTTGTGCAGCACCTTCTCTAGGCAGATGCGACTGGACTTTATAAGAAAGATAGCTCGTCATACATGCCAGAGACAAAGCCAATAAGCAGAATTTTTTTCCTGGTTAAGCCTATAAATTCTTGAACCTGATTTCCAACAATGATGGACTGTGACCTGGAAATGTAAAGCGAGTATCTCTTTCTTCCCCCAGATTGCTTTTGGTCACAATATTTGTCACAGAAACAGAACTAGAACAGATATGTTCATTGGTACTAAGAAAGTTCTAGTACATACACAATGATAAATATTTTTTAGATGTCAAAAATATCATTTTACTAGAAGTCCTTTGAATGTTTCTATCATGATAAATAATACTCCTGAATACTGAACAATGGGTACTATATTTATCTAAACACTAAAATGCTAAATTTAAATTTGCTCAAAGAACCATTTATTGCAGGTGAAAAGGCTTTAAAGATGGGGTAGGGACTACATAGTATCAAGATTAAATTCAGTAATTGTCCACTTCAAGGATTGTTCTTCTTCAAATACTAACTTATATTAACAAGTTAAAAAAATTAACTCCTTAAAGTGAAGAATAATATATAAACAGAAAAGACTGGTAAATGTATCAATGTAAAACATATATTTAACAGAAACCAAAATAAATACAGTCTTTATTTATGTTCCAAGCTTATCCTACCAATAGACAAGACTAGAAAACCTTTGAAATTCTGTTACTTACTTGAACATTTCTAAATTACACTGCTTTTTGTCTGCCTTATATTACTTCTGCTGTACTTTCTCTATATTTTCCCCCTGAGACAAATTTACAATGTGTACATCAGTCAGTATACATCAGTCTATGGGATTAGGGTCATGCCCAATACCCACCTGGCATTTCTAAATTCTTGAGAAATACATGATGTTAGAGAAATGTGTCTTACCATCTAAAAGTTTCAAGCAAGTAAAACTTTAGGAAGGCAGATCTTGGGAAGAGTCAGACTGTGGAAGTCTTTGACCATTTATTTGCTTGACTATTGATAAGGAGTGGGGAGAACGTTTCATAGACTTAGCATAAAAGTTAAGTTTTCATGATTTCTGACATGCATTCCATTATAATAAAGAATAGACAGGGAAAGAGTCAGAAGAAAAACAAGAGGCCAATTGACACAAAGTAGCCCCAGGGATAAATGGTGACTAAAACACTTTCTTTTCTTCTTCTTTTTTTTTTTTGATATTTTATTTACATTGCAGATGTAATCCCCCTTTCCCCATTTCTCCCCAACCCAGGAACCTCCTATTCCATACCCCCTCCTTCTGCTTCTATGAAGATATGCCCCCACCCGCCATCCCACTCCCACCTTCCTACCCACGATTTCCCCCTTGCACTGGAGCATCCAGCCTTCACAGGACCGAGGGCTTCCTCACCCACCTATGCCTGACAATGTCATCCTCCCCTACATATACAGCTGGGATGATGGGTCCCTCCCAGGCTGGTAGATTAGACCCTGGGAGCTCTGGTTGTTTGGTATTGCTGCTCTACCCATGGGTCCGAAAACCCTTTCAGCTCCTTCAATCTTCTCTCTCAATCCTCCATTGGGAACCCCATGATAAGCTCAATGGTTAGCTGTGAGCATCCAACTCTGTATATTTCAGGCTCTAGCAGACCTCTAAGGAGACAGCTAGATCAGGCTATATCAGCAATATCAGCATGCACTTCCTGGCATCCACGTCAGCATCTACCTTTGGTGACTGCACAAGGGATGGATACCCAGGTGGAGCAGTCGCTGGACAGCCTCTCCTTCAGTTTCTGTCTCAATCCTGGTCTCCATATTTGCTCCCATGAGTATTTTGTTACTCCTTTTAAGAAGGGCCAAAGCACCCACACTTTGGTCTTCCTTCTTCATGAGCTTCATGTGGTCTGTGAGTTGTATCTTGGATATTGGGAGCTTTGGGGCAAATATACAATTATCAGCAAGTGCATACCATGTGTGTTCTTTTGTGATTGGGTTACCTCACTCAGGATGATATTTTCTAGTTCCAACCATTTACCTAAGAATTTCTCGAATTCATTGTTTTTAATAGTTAAGTAATATTCCATTGTATAAATGTACCATATTTTCTGTATTCATTCTTCTGTTGAAGGACATCTGAGTTCTTTCCAGCTTCTGGCTATTATAAATAAGTCTACTATGAACATAGTGGAACATGTGTCCTTGTTATATGTTGGAACATCTTATGGGTATGTGCCCAGGAATGTTATAGCTGGGTCCTCAGGTATTGCTCTGTCCAACTTTCTGAGGAACCGCCAGACTAATTTCCAGAATGATTGTACCAGCTTGCAATCCCACCAACAATAGAGGAGTGTTCCTCTTTCTCCACATCCTTGCCAGCATCTACCATCACCTGAGTTTTTGATCTTGGCCATTCTGATTGGTGTCAGGTGGAATCTCAGGGTTGTTTTGATTTGCATTTCCCTGAAGACTAAGGATGTTGAACATTTCTGTAGGTGCTTCTCAGTCATTCGAGTTTCCTCAGTTGAGAATTCTTTGTTTAGCTCTGTACCCCATTTTTAATAGGGTTAAAATAATTTATTATCTTTATTAATAATAGGTTAATAATTTATTAACATTAATTTAATTTAATAATTAAACAACAATTTGGTTGTCTGGAGTCTAATTTCTTGAGTTCTTTGTATATATTGGGTATAGCCTTCTATCAGATATGGGATTGGTAAAGATCTTTTTCCAATCTGTTGGTTGCTGTTTTGTCCTATTGACAGTGTCCTTTGCCTTACAGAAACTTTGCAATTTTATGAGGTTCCATTTGCCAATTCTTGATTGTAGAGCATAAGCCATTGGTGTTCTGTTCA
Source organism: Rhabdomys pumilio (assembly GCA_030674055.1). NCBI lineage: Eukaryota > Metazoa > Chordata > Mammalia > Rodentia > Muridae > Rhabdomys > Rhabdomys pumilio. Next base: position 84,702,367 of record JANHMN010000001.1, read on the forward strand.
GGAACATTTCCCCTGTGCCCAAGTATTCAAAGTTCTTCCCCACCTTCTTTTCTATTAGTTTCAGAGTATCTGGTTTTATGTGAAGGTCCTTTATCCACTTGGACTTGAGCTTTGTACAAGGAGATAAGAATGGATTGATTTTCATTCTTCTACATGCTGACCTCCAGTTTAACCAACACCATTTTTTGAAAATGCTGTTCTTTTCCCACTGGACAGTTTTAGCTCCTTTGTCAAAGATCAAGTGACTATAGGTGTGTGGGTTCATTTCTGGATCTTCAATTCTATTCCATTGAGATTCCTGCCTGTCTCTGTACCAATACCACACAGTTTTTATCACTATTGCTCTGTAGTACTGCTTGAGATCAGGGATGGTGATTCCCCCAGAAATTCTTTTATTGTTAAGAATAATATTTGCTATCCTGGATTTTTTGTTATTTCAAATGAATTTGCAAATTGCTCTTTCTGTCTGTATGAAGAATTGATTTGGAATTTTGATGGAGACTGCATTGAATCTGTAGATTGCTTTTGGTAAGATGGCCATTTTTACTATATTAATCCTGCCAATCTATGAGCATAGGAGATCTTTCCATCTTCTGAGATCTTTGATTTCTTTCACCAGAGACTTGAAGTTCTTGTCATACAGATCTTTCACTTGCTTGGTTAGATTCACACCAAGGTATTTTATAATATTTGTGACTATTGTGAAGGGTGTCATTTCCCTAATTTCTTTCTCAGCCTGTTTATCCTTTAAGTAGAGGAAGGCTACTGATTTGTTTGAGTTGATTTTATATCCAGCCACTTTGCTAAAGTTATTTATCAGGTTTAGGAGTTCTCTGGTGCAAGTTTTAGGGTAACATAAGTATACTATCATGCCATCTGTAAAGAGTGAAATTTTGACATCTTCCTTTTGTATTTGTATTCCTTTGACTTCCTTTTGTTGTCTAATTGCTCGAGCTAGGACTTCCAGTACTATATTGAAAAGGTAGGGTGAGAGTGGGCAGCCTTGTCTAGTGCCTGATTTTACTGGGATTGTTTCAAGTTTCTCTTCATTTAGTTTGATGTTGGCTACTGGCTTGCTGTATGTTACTTTTACTATGTTTAGATATGGGCCTTGAATTCCTGATCTTTCCAATACTTTTACCATGAAGTGGTGTTGAATTTTATCAAATGCTTTCTAAGCATCTAGTGATATGATCATGAGATTTTTTTCTTTTAGTTTGTTTATGTAGTGGATTACATTGATGGACTTCCATATATTGAAGCATCCCTGCATTCTAGGGATAAAGCCTACCTAATCATGATGGATGATTGTTTTCATGTGTTCTTGGATTCAGCTTGCAAGAATTTTATTGAGTATTTTTGCATCAATATTCATAAGGGAGATTGGTCTGAAGTTCTCTTTCTTTGTTGAGTCTTTGTGTGCTTTATACATGAGCTTAGTTGTGGCTTCATAAAATGCATCGGATAGTGTTCCTTCTGTTTCTATTCTGTGGAATAGTTTGAAGAGAGTTGGTATTAGATCTTCCTTGAAGGTCTGATAGAATTCTGCACTAAAACCATCTGGTCTTGGGCTTTTTTTGTGGGGAGACTTTTAATGACTGCTTCTATTTCTTTACAGTTATGAGACTGTTTGGATGGTTTATCTGCTCCTGATTTAACTTTGGTACCTGGTATCTGTCTAGAAAGTTGTCCATTTAATCTAGATTTTCCAGTTTTGTGGAATACAGGCTTTTGTAGTAGGATCTGATGATTTTTTTTTTAATTTCCCCAGTTTCTGTTGTTATGTTTCCCTTTTCACTTCTCATTTTTTGGATACTGCCTCTGTGCCCTCTGGTTAGTCTGGCTAAGGGTTTATCTATCTTGTTGATTTTCTCAAAGAACCAGCTCCTGGTTTTGTGGATATTTTGTATAGGGTTTTTTTGTTTGTTTGTTTCTACTTGGTTGATTTTGGACCTGAGTTTGATTATTTCCTGCCATCTACTCCTCTTGGGTGTATTTGTTTCTTTTTGTTCTAAAGCTTTCAGGTGTGCTGTCAGGTTGTTAGTGTATACTCTCTCCAGTTTCTTTTTGTAGGTACTTAGAGCTATGAGTTTTCCTCTTAGCACTGCTTTCATGGAGTCCCACAAGTTTTGGTAGGATGTGTCCTCATTTTCATTAAATTCTAAAAAGTCTTTAATTTCTTTTTTTACTTCTTTCTTGGCCAAGTCATCATTGAGTAGAGCATTGTTCAGTTTCCACGTGCATGCGGGCTTTCCATTATTTTTGTCATTTTTGAAGACCAGCCTAGTCCATGGTGATCTGATAGAATGCAATGGACTATTTCAATCTTTTTGTATCTGTTGAGGCCTGTTTTCTGACCAATTATATGGTCTATTTTGGAGAAGGTACCATGAGGTGTTGAAAAAAAGGTATATTCTTTTGTTTTAGGATAAAATGTTCTATAGATATCTGTTAAATCCATTTGGTTCATAACTTCTGTTAATTTCATTGTGTCTCTTTTTAGATTCTGTTTCCATAATCTGTGCATTGCTGAGAATGGGGTATTGAAATCCCCCCTATTACTGTGTGAGATGCAATGTGTGCTTTCAGCTTTAGTAAAGTTTCTTTTATGTATGTGGGTGCCCTTGCATTTGGAGCCTAGATGTTCAGAATTGAGAGTTTATCTTGGTAGATTTTTCCTCTGATAGGTATGAAAAGTGTCCTTCGTTATCTTTTTTGATTACTTTTGGTTGGAAGTAGATTTTATTTGATATTAGAATGGCTACCCCAGCTCGTTTCTTGGAACCATTTGCTTGGAAAATTGTTTTCCATCCTTTTACTCTGAAGTACTGTCTGTCTTTGTCACTGAAATGAGTTTCCTGTATGCAGCAAAATTCTGAGACTTGTTTATGTACCAGTCTGATAGTCTGTGTCTTTTTATTGGAGAATTGAGTCTATTGATGTTAAGAGGTATTAAGGAAAAATGATTGTTGCTTCCTGTTATTTTTGTTATTAGAACTGGAATTATGTTTGTGTAGCTATCTTCTTTTAGGGTTGTTGGAACATTTCTTTCTTGCTTTTTCTAGGTTGTAGTTTTCCTTTTTGTGTTGGAGTTTTCCATCAATTATCCTTCGAAGTGCTGGATTTGTGGGATGATATTGTGTAAATTTGGTTTTGTCATGGAATATCTTGGTTTCTCCATCTTTGGTAATTCAGAGTTTTGCTGGATATAGTAGTCAAGGCTGGCATTTGTGTTCTCTTAGAGTCTTCATGACATCTGTCCAGGATCTTCTGGCTGTTATAGTCTCCAGTGAGAAGTCTGGTGTAATTCTGATAGGTCTGCCTTTATGTGTTACTTTACTTTTTTCCCTTACTATTTTTAATGTTCTTTCTTTGTTTTGTACATTTTATATTTTGATTATTATGTGATAGGAGTAATTTCTTTTCTTGTCTAGTCTATTTGGGGTTCTGTAGGCTTCTTGTATGTTCATGGAATCTCTTTCTTTAGGTTAGGAAAATTTTCCTGTATAATTTTGTTGAAGACGTTTACTGGTTCTTTACATTGGGAATCTCCACTCTCATCTGTACCTATTATCCTTAGGTTTGATCTTCTCATTGTGTCCTGGATTTCCTGGACGTGTTGGGTTAGGAGCTTTTTGCACTTTGCATTTTCTTTGACAGTTGTGTCGATGTTTTCCATGGTGTCTTCTGCACATGAGATTCTTTTTTTCTATCTCTTGTATTCTGTTGATGATGCTTGCATGTACAACTCCTGACTTCTTTCCTAAGTTTTCTATCTCCAAGGTAGACTCCCTTTGAGATTTCTTTATTGTTTCTATTTCCATTTTTAGATCCTAGATGTTTTTATTTAATTCCTTCACCAGTTTGGTTGTGTTTTCTTGCAGTTCTTTAAGGGATTTTTGTGCTTTCTCTTTAAGGACTTCTACCTGTATACTTGTGTTATCCTGTACTTCTTTGAGGGAGTTATTTATGTCCTTCTTAAAGTCCTTTATCATCATTATGAGAAGTGATTTTAATTCTGAATCCTACTTTCTGGTGTGATGGGGTGTCCAAGGCTTGCTATTGTGGGAGAACTGGGTTCTGATGATGTCAAGTAACTTTGGTTTCTGTTGCTTATGTTCTTGCAGTTGCCTTTTGCTATCTGGTTAACTCTAGTGCTACCTGCACTCATTGTCTCTGACTGGAGCCTGTCTTTCCAGTTATCTTGCTTGTGTCAGAACACCTCAGAGTCCAGTTATCTCTGTGATCCTATGATCCTGAGCTCCTGGATGAAAGAATTTCTAAGACTCAGGCCGCCTCTGGGATCATGAAATCCTGCTGCTCTGACTGCAGTGGTTTTTTTCTCTGCTCTGAGTGCACTTGTTCCTCTAGGATGGCTCAGGATATGGTGTCTTCACCAGGAGCAGACCAGCTAGGTAGCTGCCCCAGGCAAAATGACCAAGAGAGGGGTGGAAGGAGAGTGGTATTCCAGTGGGGTGGGGTTTGGGTAGCTAATGGGTCCTGAGAGCCCCAGGCTCCCAATTGTAGCTTTGAGGCATAGGGTAGTGGGAGAGACTTCTTACCAGCTGCTCTGAGTGCAGTGGTTTTTCTGGAGTGGTTCAGGATATGGTGTCTTCACGGGAGCAGCTAAACACTTTCTTGATATATTCACTTAGTAAATTCTTTCACGTACATAGCCTTAATCCCTATAACAAATATTAGGAAGAATAATTATCTTCTCTTTACAAATCAGGCAAATAATGCTTGCTAAATGTGTGCCTTCTTTGTGGTCACAATATTTAACACAGCCAAAAGACAACAGATCTTCAGACTTGATTTTGTAGGCTCTTTCTACAAGCTTCTATAGTCTTGCTGGTCTGTGGAGTGATTGTGACCACACCAGATCCTTTGGTTGAGAAATCCAAGTGCAGCATGTAGTGCAGATGAAGATGAAGGATATGCCTGTGTAATGGATTTCCTTTATGCTAAAATAAAGCAGCCTCTTACCTACCTAAAGTTAATTAGGTAAGGAGTGAGTTAGACAAAGGTTGTTTTCTCATTGAGAAGAAAGAATTCTTCTCAATGTCTCTTTGATTCTAGAGACTTAATATCAGTCCCATTAAGTATTGTACCACTGGCCATGGCCATTTCTGCATAGTAGAAGCTTACAATGGAGAGGCATACTCTCAAGGCAATTTCCTGCTATCACTAAAAGTGGAGCTAAGGTGGACTCTGAGTGTTGTGGTTTGTGTATGGTTGGTCCGTGCAGTGATACTATTAGAATGTGTGGCCTTGTTGGAGTCGGTGTGACATTGTTGGAGAAATTGTCTCTCTGTGGGGGTGGGATTTGAGACCCTCCTTCTAGCCAAGTAGGAGCCAGTCTGCTCCTGGCTTCCTTTTGGATGAAGATGTAGAACTCTCAGCTTCTCTAGCACAATGCCTGCATGAACACTGTCATGCTTCCTGCCTTGATACTAATGGACTGAATCTCAAAACCAGTAAACAGCCCCAACTAGATGTGTGGTAATGATGTCTCTTCACAGCCGTAAAATCCTAACTAAGATACTGAGAATTAAAGAATTTCCAGTTTCCCAAGTCAGTCAGTCATTACCTCCTCTATGCCATTTTCAACATTCTTTCTCCAATAGCAACTGTGATTTGACAAAACTTTTCCTGTGGAGATGCAACACACACATCTACTTCACCCAGATAGGAAATCCTAAACACACCACATTCAGACACCACCGAAGACCAACTCAGTGAACCAATAATTTTATTGGGATTACTTAAAGGAATATGAGTGAAGAGTTAGTTACAGGAACAGACATTACTCTAAGACAGATGCAACACCAAGGTACACTTCAACTGGGTGACATCTCACAAAAACTGGGAACTTGGAGCATGGCCTTCAAGCGGCTCTAAGGAGAATCCTTCCTAAGTTGGTATAAATAACTTCCAGGAAGCTCAGCTGATTTCTGTTTCTCCCCAGCAAATGGACTGGCCGCCAGAGCTTTCTTTGCACCTTGTTTTGTCTTCTTTGCACTTTTAGCACAGTCTGAGAAGGACTCTCAACTTTCGTTGCTTTCACTGGCAGGGTATTATCTAGTGAATCTGCTCAGTTTCATGGACTTCCTAAAGCTATTTTGAGATATTTACCTTACTACTTAAAGAGCTTCCCTGAAAACAATGGACGTTTTGAATATGGGAGGAAAGTGTTACACAACAGCAACATAAACTTCTTGAATTTAACTTTTAGCATCTGATTGTCCAGTCTCTCTACTAGACTGCAGTCTTCATAAGAAGGAAATAGTTGTGGACATTTGTATCCTTACACAGGGAAAGTGGGTAAGGGAAAAGAAAATATTCTAAGCATCTCCAGTCTCATGATAAGGAGCTATTCTACTCTTAAACCTTATTATAAACTTACACTGTGCTCACAAAAACATACAATTTGAGTATACATCAAAGGTAAATTAATGTCTCAAATTTCCTGGATGATTTGTATTAGAAACTTTTTAGCTTTAACATTTTTTTGCCAATGTATCCATTTCTTTTATGGTATCTTATACACCTTAGATTTTCCCTTCCATCTCTTATATTCTGTTGGCAATAGTTATGTGTACTTCCTGTTGCCATTCCTAGGTTGTCCATCTCCAGGGTTATCTCAGATTGTGTTCTTTAATTGCTTCTATTTCCATTTTCAGGTCTCGAAAAGTTTTATTCATTTCTTTCCCTTATTTGATTGTATTTTCTGTATTTCCTTATATTTATAGAAGGAGGCCCCAAGAAGTCTATGGAGTTGACTTTAGCCTCCTAGCAGTGGAGAATATGGAACTTGAAGTTGCTACCTCCTGTAGCCAGGCAGGACTCACAGTAAAGGGATAAGAACAACAACCTACTCACAAAACTTTTCACCTAAAATGTGTCCTGCCTACAAGAAGTGCAGAAAAAAGATGGAGCAGAGACTGAGGGAATGGTCAACCAGTGACTGGTCCAAATTGAAAGCCATCCCATGAGCAAGAACCAATACCTGACACTATTAATACTTTGTTACTGTTTCAGACAGAATCCTACCATAACTTTCCTCTGAAAGACTCAGCTTATAAATTAATAGAAACAGACCCAAAGACCCAGAGCCAAACAATAGATTGAGTTTCAGGAGTCTTGTGGAAAAGTTGGGAGATGGATTGAGGGACCCAGAAGGGACAGAGACTCCATAGGAAGACCACAAGTCAACTAAACTAGAACCTTGGGAGCTCCCAGGGACTTAACCACCAACCAAAGAGCAAGAATGGGCTGGATCTAGCCCCCACCAACACCTGCACATGTGTATCAGATGTTTAGCTTAGTCTTCATGCTGGTACCCCAACAACTAGAATAGGGGCTATCCCTGAATCTGTTGCCTGCCTGTGGATCTCAGTCCCTTAACTGGGCTCCCTTGTCTGGCTTCAATGAGAGAGGTTGCACAGTACATTGATGTGCCAGGATGGAGTGAGGGGACTCCACCAACAAGGGCGTTGGGGACTCCCTGTTCTCAGAGGAGAAGTGGAGGGTGAGTGGGAGAAGAACTGTGTTAAGGGGAAACTGGAAGTAGACAGGGGCTGATATTAGAGTATAAGTGAATAAATAAATAAATAAATAAATAAATAAATAAATAAATAAATAGGGAGAAAAGGTAAATTGAAATTGTCCACTACCCAAAGTTAAGAAAAATAGGTAAAGTTAAATTATACAAATTATTTAACCCAGTATGTCTATAATACTATTTATTTGTTATACTAACTTAATGTTTTGTCATGATATTAAAATAATAGCATGATATTATTAATGAGATAGGTTTTTTTTTTTACTTTTTTCTTCCTCTTCCTTATTAGCTAATGCCTTACTTTAGGAAATTGAAAATTACTACCCATGATGGAACAGAAATAGAACTTGATAGCAATGGAGATGTAGACAATGGATATTATGATATCCTCAATTGGCACATGGGTAGTGCTGGAGAAATCACCTTTGTCAAGGTTGGAGAATACAAATTTACTTCTTCAAAATACGAACTTGTTCTTCCAAAGAACTCATCACTGTTTTGGAACACTGAATCTTCAACGGTTAGTTGGTCTGACATATTTTGTTTATATAGAAAAAACTATTTTTTTCAGGCACTAAATAAATGCACCTCACAGTTTTGCCATATTCCAGTTGAATTTCCTTAGTGTAGCATATGTTTTTTGTGTTGTTCTTTGTCTAATTAGAATTTAAAGAATCCATGTTGTACTAAAGTATATGAAAATTTTAATATACTTTAGTAGTATATTAATATTTTGAGAATGTTTCAATGGAAATTAGAAATTATATTTTTATCTTCTGTATTAACATTGGGGTTATGTATTTTTCATGATTTTTACTTTTTAGTATTTTAATATGTATCTACTGAACCTATTGGCTTTTTTTTTTATGATTTATTTTACAGCCCAACTGCAGTTTCCCCTCCATCCTATCCTCCACCTGTTTCTGTCCAACCCCCCCCCATCTTCTCTTCCTTTATTTCTATTAAGAAAAGGTCAGGCTTCCCATGGATATCAACTAAACATAGCATATCAAGTCACATTATGACTAGGCACTTCCCCCTTGTATTAAGACTGGACAAGGCAACCCAGTATGAGGCAAAGTGTCCCAAAAGGTGATAAAAGTGTCAGAGATAGCCCCTGCACCCGCTATTAAGGTTCCTACAAGAAGACCAAGCTACACAACTGTAACAAATATGCAGAGGGCCTAAATCAGTACCTGGCAAGCTCACTGGTTGTCAGTTTAGTCTCTCTGAGCTTCTAAAAGCCCAAGTTAGTCAACTCTGGGTTTTCTTGTGTTGACCTCTCCCCCTTAGATTCCTATAATCCCTCCTCTTCCCTTATTTGGCAGGAGTCTCTGAGTTTCTCCTTATATTTGGCTGTGAGTTTCTGCATCTGTTTCCATCAGTTGCTGGATGAAGCCTCTCTAATGACAGTTGGGCTAATTACCAATCTGAGTATAGCAGAATAGCCTTAGGCATCATTTCATTGACTTTTTTTTTTTTTTTTTTTTTTTTTGCCAGTGTTTATCAACTGTGAGCTTCCTCGCTTCCTCTTGTAGCATGGGTCTCAGGTTGAACCAATCATTGGTTGGTCACTCCCATAATTTCTGTGGAACTTTTAACTCAGAAAATCTTGTAAGCAGGACAAATTTTGTAGGCGGCTGGGTTGGTGCCTGGTTAACAGAAACAGCCAGTTAAGGCTTTACATCCTTCATTGCTAGAAGCCTTAGCTAGAGTCATTCTCTTAGATTCCTGTGAGTCTCCATTACACTGTGTTACTAGTTTGTCCCCTAGATGGCCTCAAATTCAATTAGCTGTCTCAGTATTCTCTCCCTCCATCCTCACCTCATTCGATCCTTCCTATTTTCATTCCACCACCATCCTCCACCCACAATTTCTATTCTATTTCTCCTTCTCAGAGAGATGCATACATCCTACCTTGAGCTCTTCTTGTTAGTCTCTCTGGGTCTATAGATGGTAGCATCGTTATCATTTACTTCACAGCTAATGTCCAATCATAAGTAATTACATACCATGTTTGACTTTTGAGTCAGGGTTACAACATTCAGGATGATTTTTTTTTCTAGTTCCATCTATTTGTCTGAAATTTTCATAATGTCATTGATTTTAACAGCTGAGTAATACTCACATTATGTAAATGTGCCACATTTTCTTTATCCTTTCTTTAGTAGAGGGACATGTGGGTTGTTTCCAGTTTCATGCTATTATGAATATGCTGCTATGAATATAATTGAGCAAATGTCCTTGTGGCATAGTGGAGTGTCTTTTGGGTATATGCCCAGGAGTGGTAGAGCTGGGTCTTCAGGTAGGTTGTTTTCCAACTTTCAGGAAACTGCCATATTGATTTCCAAAGTGGCTGTGTAAATTTTCACTCCTACCTTGCTCCACATCCTTGCCAGAATGAACTGTCACTTGTGTTTTTGACCTTATCCATTCTGAAAAGTGTAAGATGGAGTCTCAGAGTCGTTTTGCTTTGCAGTTCACTGATGGCTAAACATGTTGAACATTTAAGTGTTTACCGCCATTTGAGATTCCTCTGTTGAGAATTCTCTGTTTCGATCTATACCCCATTTTTAATTGGGTCATTTGGTTTGTTAATGTCTAGTTTATTGAGCTCTTTATATATTTAAAAATTAGTCCTTTGTCATATGTGAGATTGATAAAGATCTTTTGCCATTCTGTAGGTTACAGTATTGTCTGAATGGAAGTGTTCATTGCCTTACAGGAGGTTTTCAGTTTCATGAGCTTCCATTTATTAATTGTCACTCTTAGTGCCTGCACTATTTGTGTTCTATTCAAGAAGTTGTCCCTTGTGCCAATGCATTCAAGGCTATACCCCACATTTACTTCTATAAGATTCAGTGTATCAGGATCTATGTTAAAAACTTTAATATACTTGGGCTTGAGTTTTGTACATGACGATAGATATGGATCTATTTGCATTCTTCTACATGCTTACATACAATTAGAAAAGTCTTTCTGGATTTCTTTAGTATCAGAGTGACTGTGATCATCCAGACAAAAACTAAACCGAGAAATAATAAAGCTAACAGATATTATGACTCAAGTGGACTTAACAGATATCTGCAGAACATTTCACCCAAACACAAAAGAATATATATTTGTCTCAGAACTCTATGGAACAGTTTCCAAAAGTTACCACACACTTGGTCACAAAGCAAGGCTGGACAGGTTGGGTGATCCTGTAAAATGAGTTTGACAATGTGCTTTGTTTCTATTTTGTAGAATAATTTGGAAAATACTGATTAAATCTTCTTTGAAAGTCTGGTAGAATTCTATGCTAAAATATTCTGGCCTTGAGTTTTTTTTAAAGACTTATAATTATTGTGACTATTTCTATAGGTGTTATTGGTCTATTTAAATTTTTTATCTGATCTTGATTTAACTTTGGTAAGTGGTATCTATCAAGAAATTTATCCATTTCTTTTAGATTTTCCAGTTTTGTGGAGTACATGTTTTTGAAGTATGACCTAATGGTCCTTTGAATTTCCTTGGTGTCTATTGTTATGTCTCCCTTTTCATTTCTAATTTTGTTAATTTAGATATTTTTCTCTGCCTTTTAGTTAGTTTGGATATAGGTTTGTCTCTTTTGGTGATTTTCTCAAAGAACTCACTCTTTGTTTCATTGATTCTTTGTATTGTTCTCCTTGTTTCTGTTTTTTTTTTTTTTTTTAATTACAGCCCTCAGTTAACTATTTACTGCCATCTATTCCTCTTGGGTGTGTTTGCTTCTTTTTGTTCTAGAATTTTCAAGTATACTGTTAAGTTACCAGCATGAGATCTTTCTAATTTCCTTATAAAGGCACTTAGTGCTATGAACTCCCATTGCTTTCATTGTGTCCCATAAGTATGAGTATGTTGTGCATATACTTTTATTGAATTCTAGGAAGTCTTTAGTTTCTTTATTTCTGATTTACCCAGTGATAATTCAGTAGAGAGCTGTTCATTTTCCATGCATTTGTAGGTTTTCTGTTGTTTCTAGTTCTATTGAAATTCAGCTTTAACCTAAGGTGGTCTAATCAGATACATGGGTTTTTGGGTTTTTTTTTAACCTGTTCGGCCTTGCTTTGTGACCAAGTGTGTGGTAAGTTTCAGAGACTGATCTATAGGGTTCTGAGACAAATATATATTCTTTTATGTTTGGATGAAATGTTCTGCAGATATCTATTAAGTCCATTTGAGTCATAATATCTGTTAACTTCATCATTCTTCTTTTTAGTGTTTGTCTGGATAATCTGTCCATTGGCGAGAGTGGTATGTTGAAGTCTCCCAATATTAATATGTGAGGTTCAATATGTAATTTAGGCTTTTGTAATTTTTTTTACAATGTGGGTGCCCTCATATTTGAAACACAAATGTTTAGAACTGAGATGTCTTCCTGATAAATTTTTCTATTGTTGAGTGTGAAGTATCTTTCACCATCTCTTTTGATTAATTTTGGATAGAAGTTTATTTGGTTAGATATTGGAATCACTACACCAGCTTTCTTTTTGGGTCCATTTGCTTAGAAAATCTTTTCCCAACACTTTACAATGAAGTAATATCTATTGTTGATGATGGAGTGTATTTCTTGTGTGAAGCAGAAGGATGAATCCTCTTATTACATCCACTCTCTTAACCTGTATCTTTTTATTGGGGAACTGAGTCTATTAATATTGAGAGATATTAATGCCAAGTGGTTGTTAATTCCTGTTATTTTGGTGGTGGTTGTAGTTGTGTGAATATGACTCTGTATGTGTGTGTGTTGTAGTTGTATGTTTCCCCTCTTTTGATTTTGCAAATGTGATATGTATTTTCATGGGTATCTTTAACCTTCTTACATTGGAGTTTTCCTTCTAGCACCTTCTGTAGGGCTCAATTTAAAGATGGATACTGTTTAAATTTTACTTTGTCATGAAATATCTATGGTGATTGAAAGTTTTGCTGAGTACAGTAATCTAGGCATTTGTGGTCTCTTAGAGCCTATAAGACATACATCCAGAACCCTTTTGCCTTTTAGAGTTGCCACTGAGAAGTTAGGTGTAATTCTAATAGGTCTACCTTTATATATTACTTGGACTTTTCCCTTGTAGGTTTTTAATGTTCTTTGTTCTGTACATATAGTGCTTGTTTATTATTGTTGTTGTTGTTGTTGTGTGACAGGGGAACTTTTTTCATGATCCAATCTACTTGGTGCTCTATAAGCACATTGTACCTTTATACGTATCTCCTTCTTTAGGTTAGGAAATTTTTCTTTAATTGTTGAAAATATTTTCTGGGCTTTGAAATGAGAACCTTCTATTATTTCTACTATTCTTAGATATCTGTCTTTGCATCATGTCACAGATTTCCTGGATGTTTTCTGTCAGGAATGTTTTAGATTTAACATTTCATTTTACCACTATATCATTAAGAATTATCATATTTCTATGCTTGAGATTCTCTCTTTTCATCTCCTGTATCCTATTGATGATGCCTGTGTTTGTAGTTTCTGTTTGCGTAGCTGAATTTTTCATCTCTGTTTCTCTAAATTTGTGTGTTCTTTATTGCTTCTATTTACACTTTCAGATCTTGAACAGATTTATCGATTTCATTGACCTGATTGTGTTTTCTTGGATTTCTTTAAGGCAGTTGTTCAATTCCTCTTTAATGGGCTGTATCATCTTCATAAAATTGGACTTAAGGTTTTTTTCTTGTTCTTCAGCTATCCAGAAATTGCTGTAAGAGAATAGGTTGTCTCTAGTGGTACTATATTGTCCTGGGTATTTTTGATTGTCTTCTTATAATGGCCTCTATTTATCTGAGTTTAGAGATAGTATCTGTTTAGGTGCCAATTTCTGACTTTATCTTTGTTAGATGGATGATTTTTGAGTGTTTTATTTCTTGCTGTCTGTTTACTGTCTGGCCTCAGTCATCTAGGTTGGGGATGGTATAGGTATAAGTGACAATTACTGACATTATCTATGTTGGATAAAAATTTTTATTTGAAAGATGGATGTTTTTTAGATGTTTTCCCCTTAGTTTCTGTTTCCTTTCTTCTTCTGGCTTGTGTAACCTGTGGTTCTAGTAACCAGAGAATATGTCCAGCAGTCTGTTTTCACTGGGATTTTGGTGTCCTATATGACCTCTGACTAGGTCTTCCCTTTTTCCAGTGCTTGGCCACTGGCCAATGAGAATAAAAGGATCAGAGTAAAAGAGCAGGGTTTAAGATAGCCTGTAAGTATGACAGAAATGACAGACTTCTCTCTGGGATCAGCTTCAGGGAGGCAGCTCAACTTTATTTGGGGTAAATGGTGCTTTTACATAATTTGGGGGAGAGGATAGGAATATCCAAGGTGAGCAAATACTGAAGGCTAAGAAACCTCATTAGCATGAGGAGGCATTCTGGGCATCTCAGGTGCTTAATGATTGAGGGAGAAAAGGAGTTGAACCTAAGGGCTATGTGACTTTCCTCAAGTGAGGGGTTTGGGATTCAGGATCCCCCTGGTACAGAACAGGAAGCCTCACTGACAAAGGTAGTCCATCATTTTGTAGTGACCTCAGGGCTTTTCAGTAATGTCAGACTTTGACTTTAGCAGCAGGGCTGACTAGCACACTGGAGTTTGGGGTTTGGGGTTCCCATGGCCTATGAGGTTCTGGGAACTGGCATGGTCCTTGGAGTTCAGGATATTAGCGTGGCCTTTGGGGTTTGAGATACTTCAGTTACTTGGGGTTCGTAGCAAAGGATGGCCTCAGGTAGAGCAAAAGGCATCTGTCAGGTATGTAGACTAGGAAATGGAGTTCAGCAGAGGAAAAAAATGTTTATATAATGCAGTTGGTTTCCAACAAAATTGAACTTAACAACAGCACCAAAAAATGTGTTTTGTGTCCTAAATGTTTATGATTTTGTAGGTTTAACTTTTCTAGGATTTTGTGTGGGTTTGATTTATTGTTTGTTGGTTGGTTGTTTTTTTTTTTTTTTTTTTTTTTTTTTTTTTTTTTTTTTTTTTTTTTTATGAGCTGAGGTCTTACTATGTGCTTCAAGCTGTCACTATACCTGGCTAGGAACACATACGTTTTTTATTTTCAGTGTCAAACCAAATGTGTTTACTTCTCTGATCAATTCATTGGGCAGGTTCATCAGGTAGGTTGGTACTGTCAGTGACATGTCAAATGAATATTTTAGAATGATAAAACTATATATACAAGACCAAAATGTATATAAAAACATTAAAAATGTCACAAGGAAATAAGTATCAATCTTACAAGAAGATGTCATCTCACATGTGCTAGGACAAACATGGTCTTTAAACAAATAACATGATAATGATGTGGGGGAAAATGGAACACGTGTGCAATCATTAGTAGAAATAGTAGATGGTGCTTCTATTTTGAAACACAATAAGGGATTTTCTCATAAAGATAAAAATAGAGCTACTGTAAAATTCAACAGTACTTCATCTACTGATCTGAAATTAATTGAAGTCAAGATGGTTAAGAGATACTTACAGTGTCCCATGTTCATTGCAACATTAATCAATGAACAGAAGATGTGACAAAAACCTGTTTGCCCATCAAATGTATGAGACAACAAACTATAAGAATACACATACATGAAGTGCAAACTAGCTTTTCTTTCTTTTTATTGGATATTTTATTTTTTTACAATACAGATGTCATCCCCTTTCCACATTTCCCCTCCCTAGAAGCCTCTATCTTATACTCCCTCTTCCTTTATGTTTTTATATCATTTTGATTGCATGCATGTATTAAGGTCAGTTCTAGGTGGAGGGTCTAGCAATACAATAGCTGCAAATAGTCAAGGAACAAGCAATACAATAAACACAAATAGTCGCCAAAAAAAGCAAGGCATTAAACCCAATTACATGAACACTCCCGTGATCACTGTTTCTAAAGGTTTGTCAGGATGATCAAAGTATCTGAGCCTATTTCCCTGTCCTAGTCCAAGGTCGTTTTCATGTCTGAAGCCTACTTCCTTGCTCTAGCCTAAAATTTAGATTCCTGTCTGAAATTACTTCTTTGTTCTAACCTAATATTTAGATTTCTGCCTGAAATTACATCTTTGTTCTAGTCTAATGTCAGATTCCAGCCTGAAGCCCACTTCCTCGTCCTTGGTCAATGTCATATTCCTGCCAAACATCCCATTTCCTTGTCCTTGGCCCTTGTCAGACTCTTGCCAAGCAGCCCCAAAGGCTCTCCACCTCTCCTTCTTTTTTATTTCATTAACTAAGAGCCTGTATTAGGTCATTCTGACAAGAATGCCTTCATTATCTGTCATGGGAGGAATACATACTTTTACCTGTCCTGTAAATAATTATCTCCACAGAATATATGAATGCTGGGTTTACTCTGTATTTTAAGGTACACATCCATGCAGAGTATAAAAATAGAAAGAGCTCTGTGTTACTATTAAAATTTCTAAAAGTAAATAGCAAGAAAACATTAAAAGTTATGCTTTCTCTACATTATCTTTTGCTCTTTATAGTTTATATGGAAAAGAGTATTCATTTTTTTTCTTCCTTTCTACCAGCCACTTACGATTATGATCAATGTATAACTATTATGAAAATGTTTTTGGATGTGTTTGCTGAAAAGAGCATCTTGCACCTGAAGACAATTACTAGGGTCACAGGTCTCATCAAATGAGGAAGAAACTAAGTAAACTAATCCATCCGCAGCATGTAATGTGAATTAGTTTGGTTTTGATGGTAAAGAACTGTAATTAGAGTTAGTTCAGAATTTCAAGAGTCAATCACAAGATTATTCTTTAGCAAAAGTTCATTATAATCTCCTCATATCTTCACATTTTGTCTGGTAACTTTGCTCAAACTTTACTATACTGCCTTTGTCTTTGCTAGATTCCAGATTCAGTCTGCACAAAACTGTGTGCTCCAGGGACCCGGAAGGGAATTCGACAGGGACAACCCATATGCTGCTTTGATTGCATCCCATGTGCTGATGGATATGTGTCTGAGAAACCAGGTAATGATAGGGATTTTTGCATTGGTAGTACTACAGCTAAATTAACCAAAGTATGTCAGAGACCTTCCTATAAGTTCTTATAAAAAGATATAAACAGCCTATAACAAAACTCAAGAAACCAATACAATTTATCACTGTGCAATTTGAACAAAGAAAAATATTAGTTTTCATTTTGGATGTAAAACAAGATCTAACACAATAATATTTATTAAAAGAACAAACAAAATAAACTATAAAATATAAGTAAAATAATAAAATCTTCAAATTACTTGCTACTCATAGATCCAGCATTTATTATAGTCAGGAAAAGGTCAGCCTATAGTCCTAAGGTTTTAAGCACTGACAGCACATGCTTTGCACAGTGGCTGCAGAATGAACTCCTATGGCAGTCAGCTCAGTTGCCGCTCTCTGGAGGTGACTTAGGCAGGCTTGGTGGTGTGTACGGTGTTGAACCAGGTTTATATATATAAACTCCATGTGGCTTTTGGTTGAAGAACCAAAAACGCACTTGTCTTTTG
>JANHMN010000001.1:84719830-84740473 GCA_030674055.1 Rhabdomys pumilio
CTGTTGACAGGAGCATCCAGCTGACCTCAGCTTCTGTGAGCAGTGAGCTTAACAACACCACAGTGTCCACTGTTCTGGATGAGTAGAACTGTGACCTCCATGTGACTTGCAAGGATGTCACCTTGGATGAAATCGTCGCTCAACCTTTTATTTTATGTGTCATCTGAAGTAGCTGCTGTTGTTGTAGGTTGTGGCTGTGTTGATGTAAGCTTAACACGGTGAATGATATCTTGTTCTGTGACATTCCATCCAGAATAGATTGGAATGTCACTTATGATTTAAATTAGAAACCATATCATTGAGACTTTAAAGTAGAAGATATAAATAAACATGATTAATCAGAATGTTTTACGGTTCATTTATTTTCTCAGAGGTTGGTCATTGTACTTATGGTCTATAAACAAAGTTTCCAGAGGTCTATCAGTTTAAAATCAAAGACTCCATTACCTCCTCATTCCACAATGCAGTAAAACTGTCTTTTCTGACACATGTTCTTCATGCTTTTTTTTTTGATTAACAATGGACTCTACAACAAAATATCAATTATACCCCAACATGTAATTGTTTTCTTGTGCAACTTTATAGTTTTAAAATACAATTTTATCTAAACTTTTAGCTACCCTTTGTTGATTAAGCTCATATGCATTGTTATAAGAGGCTTATTACAGCTAAAAAAATCTTCTTGTAAAAATGATAGCTTAATTTACAGTGTCATTTTATTTTTTACAATCAATGATTTATCAAATACTAAATATGTCTTGACTCTTAATCTTGAATTGAAGATAATTTTCTATTTGGCAAAACATTTTTTCTAAACATTTTCTTGTAAAAGAATCTAGGTTTGGGGGTGAAATTTCTTGCTATGGGTGAGCACTTGGACACTGCATTGGGGAATACCTTAGACTTAATTTCACCATGTTGCATCAAAATTATATGATTCTTATAAGAGAAGTAGTGACAAGATTAATCATATACCAAACGAAGCACAAAGCATTTTTATTAGAACTGACCAAATATATGTGGGAGAGAGTTTTTGTTTGTTTTGTTTTGTATTGTATTTGAGCTATTTAAACCCACACAAGACTAATTTCATGTTAATTAATCTTATGGCTAATTTTTTTTCCGAATCTGCCTTTATACCATTGTAATTACATGCAAGTATTAAGGTAAGTTCTAGGTTGAGGAACAAGCAATACAATAGATGCAAATAGTCAAGAAACAAGCAAGACAATAAACACAAATAGTCATAGAACAACCAAGGCAAGAAACAAAGTCCTGTGATCACTCCCATGATCACTGTTTCTATGGACTTATCAGGATGACCAAAACATCTGAACCTACTCTCCTGTCCTAGCACAAAGTCATTTTTCATTACTTAAGCAGACTTCCTTGTTCTAGCCTAAGATTTAGATTCCTACCTGAAATTACTTCTTTGTTCTAGCCTAATGTCAGATTCCTAACTGAAACCCATTTCCTTGTCCTTGGCCAATGTCCCACTCCTACCAAGGAGCCCCAAAAGCTCTCCACATCTCCCCCTTTTTTATTTCATAAACAAGACTGAACCTATCTTAGGTCATTCTGACAAGAATGTCTTCCTTACCTGTCGTGGAATATGCATTATCAAAAGCAATGCATTTCTGTCTTAGGTTGGTAAGGCTCTGTGCAGAATCTTACCCATCCTTAGCTTGCCAGCCTGTTAAATTAATAACTATGTCTGGAGGTACATTTTCAGGTTCAAGCCATGTAATTTAGCCACCAAAATGTTGATGTTGTTAAAGACAAGCTTTAACATGATAAGCAGGAATAAAAGTATTACCAGTACAAAAAGAGCATGATAAAGCTATATATGCCATTCTTGAAGCTTGACCAAAATAGAAATACTGACCTCAGGCCATGGATAATTTTTTCAGCAGTATCTGCTGCATCAAATCGCAACAGAGCAGCATTTTTTAAGCTCATAATCTTACTATGCAAAGTTAAAACATCAAGAGAGGTATTAGAATTATGCCAAATATACTGCAAGTGTCTTTAAACTTTTTCCTAATTATAATAACTATCATTGTAAAGTTTGGAAGTAACACAAATCCATTCGTATTTGGCATGACACTTGAGATGGCTCTTTACTCTTAAACTCTGAACCTCCTCCCAATTATTGGAATAGGATAAAGAGCATAAGTTTGTTGTTCCAAATGCCTATCAAAATCCTCTTGAATACTCAACACAGTAACATTTTTTTTGCTAAATAATTTTAAAAAGTAGCTGTCTTAACTTCTTATGTCAAAGCAATTGCAGAAGCAGTGGTGCTAGCCATTAACGTAATTAAAACCAGCAATAATCAAACCCATTACTCTCTTGCTTCTGTTTAAAGCCTGACTCACTTCTTCCAGTACTTGCAAGCTTTTTTCAGAATACCAAGGTTCTGTAATACTTAGGGCAATAAAACAAAACCTGGTTGACAAACCACTATAACAGATTTGCCAGGTTTCAACACACTGACACAATTAGAAAGTACATAATCAATACCACTTACATTAAATACTGTAGAAGAAACAAAAGTAGTTTTAACATGGTAATTAAAGGTGCCTTAACACATGCACTAACACTTGTTTAAAGTCCAGATCCTGTCCCAACTTTATCTCTTGCTAATATAACATCATAGAGAACTGCAGAAAACTTCCAAATATTTCTCTGAGGGACCCCAGTAGACTGAGCAGCCAGACAGCTGATCTGCTACCCCGAGGAAACTGCATCCTGCGGCATCCTAGACAGCTCAGGGACCACAGAATTGCAGGTAGGAACAGACACTTACCATCCTAGGCCCCAGAAACACAACTGGCAATAGGGAGATCCCAGAGTGCACCTGGCACCCAGAACCCGCTCTGGAGAAAAACCGTGCCCCTTCCGCCCCTTGCCCGGACCCCAGTGGACTAACAGCCCCACAACTGATCTGCTCCCCTGAGGAAACTGCGTCCAGTGGCATCCTAGCCAGGTCAAGAACCGAAGAGCTGCAGAGCAGGGGACACCATATCCTGAAGCATCCTAGAGGAGCAACTACACTCAGAGCAGCAAACACCTAGCTGGTATACTACCATGGAGACACCATATCCAGAGATAACCTAGAGGAGCCACTGTACCCAGAACAGCTGGAGCTCAGGATCATAGAGTCATCTGGACCCAGAGGAGTTCTGACACAACCAAGATAACTGGAAAGGTAGACTCCAGTCAGAACCAGTGAGTGTGAGTATCACTACAGCTAACCAAATGGCAAAAGACAAGCATAAGAATGTAAACAACAGAATCCAAAGTTACTTGGCATTGCCAGAACCCAGTTCTCCCACCATAGCAAGTCCGAAACACCACATCACACCAGAAAAGGAGGACTCAGAATTAAAATCACTTCTTATGATGATGATAGAGGAATTTAAAAAGGACATAAACAACACTCTCAAAGAATTTGAGGAGAACGCAGGTAAACAGGTAGAAGCCCTTAAAGAAATACAAGAAAACACAACCAAACAGGTGAAGGAATTACACAAAACCATCCAGGATCTAAAAATGAAAGTAGAAACAATAAGGAAGTCCCAAAGGGAGACTACCCTAGAGATAGAAAACCTGGGGAAAAGATCAGGAGTTATAGACACAAGCAGAATACAAGAGATAGAAGAGAGAATCTCATATGCAGAAAATACAATAAAAAACAAAGACACAACGGTCAAAGAAAATGTGAAATGCAAAAAGCTCCTAACACAAAATATCCAGGAAATCCAGGACACAATGAGAAGACCAAAACTAAGGATAATAGGTATAGATGAGGGTGAAGACTCTCAACTTAAAGGACCAGTAAATATTTTCAACAAAATTATAGAGGAAAACTTCCCTAACCTAAAGAAAGAGGTCCTTAAATATAAAAGAAGCCTACAGAACCCCAAATAGACTAGACCAAAAAAGAAATACCTCCTGTCACATAATAATCAAAACATCAAATATACAAAACAAAGAGAAGATACTAAAAGCAGTACGGGAAAAAGGCAAAGTAACATATAAAGGCAGACCTATAAGAATTACACCAGATTTCTCACCAGAGACTATAAAAGCCAGAAGATCCTGGACTGATATCATACAGGCCCTAAGAGAACACAAATGCCAGCCCAGACTACTATACCCAGCAAAACTCTCAATCAATATTGATGGAGAAACCAAAATATTCCATGACAAATCCAAATTTACACAATATCTTACCACAACTCCAGCACTTCAAAGGATAATTAGAGGAAAACTCCAACACAAGGAGAGAAACTGCAACCTAGAAAAAACATGAAAGTAATCCTCCAACAACCCAAAAGAAGGTAGCTATACAAACATAACTCCACTGCCAATAACAAAAATATCAGGAAACAACATTCATTTTTCCTTAATATCAATGGACTCAATTCTCCAATAAAAAGACATAGACTATCAGACTGGATACATAAACAGGACCCAACAATCTGCTGCATACAAGAAACGCACCTTTGTAAAAAAGACAGACACTACCTCAGAGTAAAAGATTGGAAAACAATCTTCCAAGCAAATGGCCCCAAGAAACAAGCTGGAGTAGCCATTCTAATATCAAATAAAATCAATTTTCAACCAAACGTAATCAAAAAAGACAAAGAAGGTCACTTCATACTCGTCAAAGGAAAAATGTACCAAGAACGAACTTGCAATTCTGAACATCTATGCCCCAAATGTAAGGGCACCCACATACATAAAAGAAACTTTACTAAAGCTTAAAGCATACATTGCACTTCACACAATAATAGTGGGAGATTTCAACACCCTACTCTCAACTATGGACAGATCGTGGAAACAGAAACTAAACCGAGACACAATAAAACTAACAGAAGTTATGAACCAATTGGACTTAACTGACATCTATAAAACTTTTCATCTTAAAACAAAAGAATATACCTTTTTCTCAGCACCTCATGGTACCTTCTCCAAAATAGACCATATAATTGGTCACAAAACAGGCCTTAACAGATACAAAAAGATTGAAATAATCCCTTGGATCCTATCAGACCACCATGGACTAAGACTCGTCTTTGACATAGACAAAAACAACGGAAAGCACACATACATGTGGAAACTGAACAATGCTCTACTCGATGATAACTTGGTCAAGGAAGAAATAAAGAAAGAAATTAAAGACTTTTTAGATTTAAATGAAAATGAGAACACTTCATATCAAAATTTGTGGGACTCCATGGAAGCAGCACTGAGAGGAAAAATCATAGCTCTAAGAACCCACAAAAAGAAAATGGAAAGAGCATACATTAACAACTTGACAGCACACCTGAAAGCGTTAGAACAAAAAGAAGCTAATATACCCAAGAGGAGTAGATGGCAGGAAATAATCAAACTCAGGGCCGAAATCAACCAAGTTGAAACAAAAGGAACTATACAAAATGTCAGCAAAACCAGGAGCTGGTTCTTTGAGAAAATCAACAAGATAGACAAACCCTTAGCCAGACTAACCAAAGGGCACAGAGACAGCACTCAAATCAATAAAATCAAAACTGAAAAAAGAGACATAACAACAGAAACAGAAGAAATTTAAAAAATCGTTAGATCCTACTACAAAGGCCTACACTCAACAAAATTCGAAAATCTGGATGAAATGGACAGTTTTCTAGATAGATACCAGGTACCAAAGTTAAAGGAGGAGCAGAAAAACCATCTAAACAGTCGCATAACCCCTAAAGAAATAGAAGCAGTCATTAAAAATCTCCCCACCAAAAAAAGTCCGGGGCCAGATGGTTTTAGTGCAGAATTCTACCAGACCTTCCAGGAAGACCTAATACCAATTCTCTTCAAACTATTCCACAGAATAGAAACAGAAGGAACACTACCCAATTCATCCTATGAAGCTACAATTATGCTCATACCAAAGCCTCACAAAGACCCAACAAAGAAAGAGAACTACAGACCAATCTCTCTTGTGAATGTTGATGCAAAAATACTCAATAAAATTCTTGCAAACCGAATCCAAGAACACATCAAAGCAATCATCCATCATGATCAAGTAGGCTTTATCCCAGGAATGCAGGGTTGGTTCAATATTCGAAAATCCATCAATGTAATCAACTACATAAATAAACTCAAAGAAGAAAAACACATGATCATCTCATTAGATGCTGAGAAAGCATTTGACAAAATTCAACATCCTTTCATGTTAAAAGTCCTGGAAAGAGCAGGAATTCAAGGTCCATACCTAAACATAGTAAAAGCAATATACAGTAAGCCAGTAGCCAACATCAAACTAAATGGAGAGAAACTTGAAGCAATCCCACTAAGATCAAGGACTAGACAAGGCTGTCCACTCTCACCCTACCTATTCAATATAGTACTGGAAGTCCTAGCTAGAGCGATTAGACAACAAAAGTAAGTCAAAGGGATACAAACAGGAAAGGAAGAAGTCAAAATTTCTCTATTTGCAGATGATATAATAGTATACTTAAGTGACCCTAAAATTTTCATCAGAGAACTCCTAAACCTAATAAACAACTTCAGTAAAGTGGCTGGATATAAAAGCAACTCAAACAAATCAGTAGCCTTCCTATACTCAAAAGATAAACAGGCTAAGAAAGAAATTAGAAAAATGACACCCTTCACAATAGTCACAAACAATATAAAATATCTTGGAGTGAACCTAACCAAGCAAGTGAAAGATCTGTATGACAAGAACTTCAAGTCTCTGAAGAAAGAAATAGAAGAAGAACTCAGAAGATGGAAAGATCTCCCATGCTTTTGGATTGGCAGGATTAATCTAGTAAAAATGGCCATCTTGCCAAAAGCAATCTATAGATTCAATGCAATCCCCATCAAAATTCCAAATCAAGTCTTCATAGAGATAGGAAGAGCAATTTGCAAATTTATTTGGAACAACAAAAAACCCAGGATAGCGAGAACTATTCTCAACAACAAAAGAACTTGGGGGGAAATCACCATCCCTGACCTCAAACAGTACTACAGGGCAATAGTAATAAAAACTGCATGGTATTGGTACAGATACAGGCAGGAAGATCAATGGAATAGAATTAAAGACCCAGAAATGAGCCCACATACCTATGGTCACTTGATATTTGACAAAGGAGCTAAAACCATCCAGTGGAAAAAAGACAGCATTTTCAGCAAATGGTGCTGGTTCAACTAGAGGTCAACATGTAAAAAAATGCAAATCGATCCATTCATATCCCCTTGTACAGAGCTCAAATCAAAGTGGATAAAAGACCTTCACTTAAAACCAGATACACTGAAACTAATAGACGAGAAGTTGGGGAAGACCCTCGAATACCTAGGCACAGGGGAAACGTTTCTGAACAGAACACCAATCGCTTATGCTCTAAGATCAAAAATTGACAAATGGGATCTCATAAAATTGCAAAGCTTCTGTAAGGCAAAGGACATTGTCAATAAGACAAAATGGCAACCCACAGATTGGGAAAAGATCTTAACCAATCCTACATCCGATAGAGGGCTAATATCCAAGATATACAAAGAACTCAAGAAATTATACTTCAGAAAACCATACAACCCTATTAAAAAATGGGGAACAGAGCTAAACAAAGAATTCTCAACAGAGGAAACTCGAATGGCTGTTAACTGGAAGCACCTTAAGAAATGCTCAACATCCTTCGTCATCAGGGAAATGCAAATCAAAACAACCCTGAGATACCATCTCACACCAGTCAGAATGGCTAAGATCAAAAATTCATGTGATAGTAGATGCTGGCGAGGATGCGAACAAAGAGGAACACTCCTCCATTGCTGATGGGATTGCAAGCTGGTACAACCACTCTGGAAATCAGTCTGGCGGTTCCTCAGAAAACTGGACATAGCATTACCTGAGGATCCAGCTATACCACTCCTGGGCATATACCCAGAAGACGCTTCAACATATAATAAGGACATATGCTCCACTATGTTCATAGCAACCTTATTTATAATAGCCAGAAGCTGGAAAGAACCAAGATGTCCCTCAACAGAGGAATGGATACAAAAAATGTGGTACATTTACACAATGGAGTATTACTCAGCTATTAAAAATAATGAATTCGAGAAATTTTTAGGTAAATGGATGGATCTAGAAATTATCATCTTCAGTGAGTTAGCCCAATCACAAAAGAACACACACATGGTATTTATTCATGGTTAAGCGGATGTTAGCCCAAAAGCTTTGAATAGCAAAGACTCAACCCACAGACCACATGAAGCTCATGAAGAAGGAAAACCAAGAGAGGATGCCTCAGTTCTACTTAGAACCAGTAACAAAAATACTCAAGGGAGCAAATATGGAAACAAAACATGGGACAGAAACTGAAGGAGGGGCCATCTGGAGACCATTCCACCTGGATACCCATCCCATGTACAGTCACCTAAGCTAGACACTGATGTGGATGGTTGGAAGTACATGCTGTCAAGAACATGATATAGCTGTCTCCTTAGAGGTCTGCAAAGACTAACACATTCAACGGACGATGCTCACAGTTAACCACTGATATGATCAAGGGTTTCCCAATGGAGAATTTAGAGAGAAGACTGAAGGAACAGAAAGGGTTTGTGACCCCAGGAGGAAAGCAACAATACCAAACAACCCCCCCCCAGGGTCTAAACCACCAGCCTGGGAGCACATAGGGAGGGACCCATGACTCCAGCGGTATATGTAGGGGAGGATGGCTTTGTCGGGCATAGGTGGGAGAGGAGATTCGTGGTCCCATGAAAAAGGAACACAGGGTGGGGGCAATGTGAGGGTGAGGAGGGGGTAGTGGGGGCAGGGGGTAGGTGTGGGCACAGCCTCATAGAAGGATGAGGAGGGGGGATGGGATAGGAGGTTTCTGGGTGGTGGGAGGAAGTGGGGTAAGGGGATAAAATCTGAAAGATATATAATACCCAATTTAAAAAAAAAGGAGATGGAAAAAAGAAAAAAAGAGAAAAAAGGAAAGAAAAAAGAAAGAAAGAAAGAAAGATAGAAAGAAAGAAAGAAAGAAAGAAAGAAAGAAAGAAAGAAAGAAAGGAGATTTAATAACACAAATGGAAAGATCTAGAAATTTAGGACGCAGTTTATGTTAATGGAAACAGCATCATAGAAACTGAAAAATCACACCCTCATAGAAGCACAAAGAGGGGGTATGAGATAAGGGGTTCCTGGGTGGTGGGGGAAATGGGATAAGAGGATAAAATTTAAAATGTAAATATTATAACCAATTTAAAAATTGAAAAAAAAAAGAAAAGTTGTTAGAACCAACATCTTTAAAAAAATGTCAGCCCTCTAGGAAAAAAAAATTCTTGATACTAAAACTTGTTTTGAGAATTGTATATTGCAGAATACACAGCCTTGGTGTATCTACTTATCAAGCAAACTGAGAAGACCTGCTCAAACCTCCGATGTCCTGGAAGTCCATGACGCAGTGAAGATACAGCATCAGAGGCTTATCAATTTACTCTTCCCCCCCACCCCTCTTCTAATATCTCAATGCCCATAATCGGCTTGCAGAAGTTAAAAAGAGTCAGCGCCCCTATTCCCTGAGCTTGGGGACTAAGGTGGTTAATATTGGGCTGTCTTTCTAGGGAAAAGTAGTGGTTTTGTTGGAACAGGGAAGATTAGCTAGGATTTATTGCATAGCCATAACCTATTGGTAGAAATCTGTATAATTAATATCAAGATGAAGTTATAATTTCTTAAATGGTACAAAATTTAGTTTGATTTCAAATTTAAGGTTTTCATTGGTATGAGCTTCTTATTGATATAAAAGTGAAATGAATATTGATACTCTCATGGGCATTGTGCCTGTATAATACATTTAGGAATACAAGGCTTAGACCCAGTCCTTTTTCTGTTTTTTAACTGATTTGGGATGGTTTGCCTGTGAGTTAAGGGACTATAGAAAATTCATGGCTTTGAGTTTATTGTTAGGGTGTTTTCCATATTTTATTTAGAAATAGCTGAGAGAAGTTAACAGACAACAGTTCAGGTTACCTTACATGGATAGTTTGATTTCAAAATGTCAGAAGTCCATATAAATGACATTACAAATATTTCTATATTAATGTTCATTTTGATTAGAGACCTGTCTGCTCCTGACAGCTTCCTGTCTTAGATTCCAAGAACAAATTGAGCATCCTTGGAGTTACTCCAGTTGTGCAGAGACAGCCACTAGGCAAGAATTGCCTCTTTCCATCTACAGACAAATTACTGTCCATAAAAGGACAGTATATATTGACTATACTTGCAGAATAGTTAACTGATTATATATGCATAGACAGTAATCAGCCCTTAATAATTCTGCATCACTAAGGTCTGTCAGATGACTCTGGGCCAGAAGGCTGAAGATTTGATGCTCCAACGTTCTGTATTATAGGGGCTGTTCACGTGTTTAGCTGTCTCTATAAATTGGCTAAGTTTTAGAAGCTATGCTTAGTGCTTCCCATAACTTCAGTTAACTCAGTCACTCTGGATTTCTGACAGGGTTGAAGACCTATAGTCTCATAGCCAATCCTGGCTATTTACTTTGAGAGAAAAGATCTGAGTGGATGGTTTTCAGCTGACATTCATTCTAAAGCCAAGAAAAACAACCAGGTCCAAACTAAGTGTTTTAGTTAGGAAAGACGACAGAGGTTCTGATTAGTCAACAAAATGATGGACTGGGTATTAGGACTATCTTGTATCTCACTGGTACAAATAGGAATAATTATGCTCTAATTGTATTTTGAGAGAAAAGTTTTATTTTAACAGGAAGGGTCATATTAGGAGGAACTAAGGGGGAAGGAGTACCGAGAGGAAGAGATGGAGTAAGGAGAGGAGAAGATGAATGAGAGGAGAAGCTAGGTGATGAGAGAGAGAAAGAGATGGGGGGCATGGAGGCAGATGTTCACATGTCTCCACCAGTCAAAGATAGTTTATATATCTAGGTTGGATATTGTGTTACACTTCTGATTGAGCATTACCATACTTATAAAGCCTTTGATACTCTCATGGGCATTGTGCCTGTATAACACAGTTAGGAATACAAGGCTTAGACCCAGTCCTTCTTTAACTTTTTTAACACATTTGAGATGGTTAGCCTGTGAGTTAAGGGACTATAGCAAATTCATGGCTTGGAGTTTATTGTTAGGATGTTCTCTATGTTTTATTTAGAAATATCTGAGATGAGTTAACAGACAACAGTCCAGGTTACCTTACATGGATAGTTGGTTTTCAAAACGTCAGAAGTCCACAGAATTGATGTTACAAACATTTCCATATTAATGTTCATTTTGATTAGAGACCTGTCTGCTCCTGACAGCTTCCTGTTTGGATTCTAAGAAGAAACTGAGCATCCTTGGAGTTACTCCAGTTATGCAGAGACAGCCACAAGGCAAGAATTGCGTCTCTCCATCTACAGACAAATTACTGTCCAGAAAAGGACACACTTGCAGAATAGTCGACTGATTATATCTGCCTAGACAGAGTAACCAGCCCTTAATAATTCTGCAGCACTAAGGTCTGTCAGATGATTCTGGGCCAGAAGGCTGAAGATTTGATGCTCCAACGTTCTGTATTATAGGGGCTGTTCACGTGTTCAGTGGTCTCTATAAATTGGCTAAGTTTTAGAAGCTATGCTTTGTGCTTCCCATAATTTCAGTTAACTCAGTCATTCTGGATTTCTGATGGGGTTGAAGACCTATAGTCTCATAGCCAATCCTGGCTATTTACTTTGAGAGAAAAGATCTGAGTGGATGGTTTTCAGCTGACATTCATTCTAAAGCCAAGAAAAACAACCAGGTTCAAAACTAAGTGTTTTAATTAGGAGAGACGACAGAGGTTCTGGTTAGTCGATAAAATGATGGACTGGGTATTAGGATTATCTTGTACCTCACTGGTACAAATAGGAATAATTATGCTCTAATTGTATTTTGAAAGAAAAGTGTTATTTTAACAGGAAGGGTGATATGTAGGAGGAGCTAAAGGGGAAGGAGCACCGAGAGGAAGAGATGGAGTAAGGAAAGGAGAAGATGAAGGAGAGGAGAAGCAAGGTGATGAGAGAGAGAAAGAGAAAGAGAGGGGGCACATGGAGGCAGATGTTCACATGTCTCCACCAGTCAAAGACAGTTTATATATCTAGGTTGGGCATTGGGTTACACTTCTGATTGAGCATTGAGCATACCAAACTTATAAAGCCTTTGACTAACATTTTGAAAAAATTGTATAAAAGCAAAAAGGAAAAGGGGACATGGGATAGGGGTTTTCTCTAGGGAGGGGAAAGAGGGAAAGAGGTTGACATGTGAATTGTAAATAAAATATTAAAAAAATAAAATATATAAAAAAAGAAATGGTGTGAGTAGAAAAAGCAGGCCATGTCATTACAAATAGATCATCATCTAGCTTTGTTTGAAAATTGAAAGTATTGTTAAGATCTTCCAAATTGCATGAACAATTGAAAAAGAAGCTGACTTGTGGATTTTCATTTTCTATATTGCTCTATGGTTTGAAAAATCATTTTCTCTTTTCCAGAGTATAGTTCTGTGAATGAAAAGTCAAATAAATAGACAAACAAAATAAAGCAATGATGGCCACAGAAAGTAAGTGTCCTCCTCTGCATACTTATGATATAAACTTATCTAATGATTATAAGGGTTATGATGAAGAACATTGGGAAAGTATTGGGCAATGCATAGGTAAGCAGATGTTCATCTACTCAGTGGTATACAATGTACCTCAAGCAAATGTGATCACTCTGAGTTTTACCAAGGCTTGATATAACCTTCCCATTTAAATTATGGGAAGGTCATTCCCTATATCTGGTCTAGAATAATCTTTTTTTTAAAAAAAAATCAGTTAATAAAAAAGTTCCTTGTGGGGAGCTGACAGAAGGCGGCTATCATCCATGCAGCCATCTTGAGCCATATACCCTGACAAGAGGCTTGATTACAACAGCTTACAACAGCTGAGAACACTCTGATAACATCTTGTTTTAGATACCCAGGATCTTCTCTTGGGTGTGTGAGACTTAATGGTGTGATTTAGAACCAAGACTTAAAGGCGTGACTTAAGGTGTGATTCAGAGATAAGGCCTAAGGGCCTGACTTAAGAGTATGACTTAGAGGCGTGGCTTAGAAGTGAGACATATAAAAGGCAAGAGGCAGACAGAAGAAATTATTAGGTATTAGGTACTTGAGACAGAAGAAAGCAACAGATTATTAGACAACAGAGAATTAGGCACTTGGCACTTGAAGGAAGAACTTGGGATTAGGTATTAGGCACTTGGAACTTGGAAGAAGACTAAGAGACTTGGAACTTGGAGGCACTAGGGCCTAGGAACAAGGGACTAGGAACTCAAGACTTGGGACTTGGACTAGGAAGAGAGACTGAAGAATAAATGGGATTGAATCACACTCTGTCTGGTCTCCAGGACTGGAGCAGCTTGGGGCAGTGTGGGCTCTAACAATATAGCCCCCAAGGCTTTTGGCAGTGCGGATTTCAACACTGATACAGCAGTCTCCAACATTTTGGCCCCCCAAGCCTGGGCTAGAGCGGTTCCCAACATTCTTGGCGCCCAATGTGGGTTAGCTTGGGCCGCAACATTTTTGGCACCCAATGTGGGGCAGCTGAGACCGAAACAATTCCTGACATTACCTGCTTAGCTAGTCATCATGGTTTCACTTTCTGCTCTGATACACCTGCAGAAGAAATACCTGACAAGTTTGAGGAGCTGAAAATCACAGAAGTTAAGCTTTTTTAAAAATATACCACATTCTGGCCTTCTTACATTTCTTTAGACAAATGTACAAATGCAGTTCATACTGTCCACAGTTCTGTAAGTTCTGTTTGCCACACATTTAACTCACATGCTTATAAATATATATAGGTCATTTTTATGTTTCATGTCAAGGAGACTGAAATCATATCTATAATATTTACATATGGGAAGTAAAATTATAGTCAGAGTGCAATTATCTATCATTGTATGTCATTAAAAGATATTTTTAGGAAGTATTGCATACTGGGGCTGAAGAGATGGCTCAGCAGTTAAGAGCACTGATGGCTCCTCCAGGGGTCCTGAGTTCAATTCTCAGCAACCCCATGGGGGCTCACAACCATCTGTAATGAGATCCGATGCCCTCTTCTAGTATATCTGAAGACAGTGACAGTGTTCTCACATGTAAAAAGTAAATAAATCTTTAAGAAAAATAGTCTTTCATTTTAAGCCTTGGTCTAGGTAAATGTTTGTGATAGATCTTTACCATATAATCTAATTAAGACTGGGCAGGCAGCATAGCTTCTTTTGTACTGATTTCTCAGCGGAATGTTTTGAAATGCAGAAGTTTTAGCACCTGCTCTCTCACAGAGAAGCTTGGAGCAGGATCACCCTTGCTTCAGAGAAGCATATCTATCATCATTAATAGCTTAAGAGGAAAATGAATTCTATCAGTATTTCAAACCCCTCAGTCTCCTCTCTTTGAAAGCACAGATTATCTTCCAAGAACTCTAAAGCTTCAGCTCCCGGGGAAGGTTTCAGAATAGTCATTTTTCATTTCTTTTCTTTTATATGTACTAATGTTCTCCTATGTGCATTATTGTGAACCATGTGCATGCCTGGCAACCAGAAAAGGGAACTGGTGCCCCTGGAACTAGTTGTAAAGAGTTGTGAGACATCATGTAGGATGAAGGAAATTAACCTGAGCTTGCTGAAAAAGCTTCCAGGGCTCTTAACAACTCAGCAATTTCCTCAGGCTTCAGGGCCATAATTTTCAAAAGTAGAACTATTTCACAGAGGTATCAACAGGAAGAGAAAATATCTTATGAATCTGCCTGCATTTTTATTTAATGTAAACTTACAACAAAAGAAATTCATAAAAAAATTCATGAGCCATTTTAATACAATATCTGATGAATTGTGTTTATTTGTAGACTCTATTTTAAATCCTAAATGAAATGGTTTTCAATTTCATCATAAGTGATATTCTAATCTATGCTGACTGGTGTGTCAAAGAACAAGATATCATTCCCCAGGTTAACCCTATATCAACCCATCCACAAATGATGATATCCTACAACATCAACAGCTGCTTCAGATGACACATAAAAGAAAAGGTTGAGCAACTATTTCATCCAAGGTGACATCCTTGCAAGTCACATGGAGGTCACAGTTCTACTCATCCAGAACAGTGGACACTGTGGTGTTGTTAAGCTCACTGCTCACAGAAGCTGAGGTCAGCTGGATGCTCCTGTCAACAGTGGGGATTCTTCCACCAACAGTTTCATCAGTGTTCCTCTTTGGCCTCAGCAGGATAATGAAACACTTGGGAAGAAATAGACAGCCTAACAAGCCATAGCTGGATGCCAAAATGGCAAATATCTCCACAGCCACTTTGAATTTGCCTTTGGTGCTCAAGTAAGCAGGGACAAAAGAGATCCAGACAATAAAAAAGACCAGCATCCCAAAAGTGATGCATTTCCCTTCATAATAGTTATCTGGCAGCTGGCGAGCCACAAAGGTTGTAAGAAAACACAGCAGAGCCAGAAGAACATCAAACCCAAATATGGAGCACAGAAACTCTATAGAACCCTCATTGCATTCAAAGATGATCTTTACATTTTGAATTTCAATGTTTTTGAGCATGCTTGGAGGCTCTAACACCAAGTAAGCTGCACATACACCAATCTCCCCTAGAACACAGATGAGTACAATTAATTTTCGAAAAACAGGGTGCATAGATATAAGTCGGGTTTTGGATACAGAAATCCTATAGGCAAAAAAGAGTGAAATAGTCTTTCCAAGAATGGAAGACAGACAAAGGCAAAAGCCCAGCGCCAGAGTGACCTGGCGGGCCATGCAGGTCCAGTTAGATGGCTTGCCTATGAACAGCATGGAGGACAGCACCGTGATAACCAGAGACATCTGAATGAGGAAGCTCAGTTCCCGGTCATTGGCTTTCACCAGTGGAGTGTGTCTGTGGATTATATATACAACAGTGACTGCCAAGACCACAAGTGCCCCAAAGATGGAAAGGATGACAAGGGTGAACCCTAGGGCCTCCTCATAAGCGAGGAATTCCACAAGTTTTGGCACACACTTGCTCTTCTCTGCATTGGACCAGTCATCTTCACTGCATGGGTCACATTCTCTTTGACCTATTGAGAAAGAACACAGAATTGACTATTGACGTCAAAGGAGCCACTTGTCACTTTTGACTGTGAACAGTCCAAGCCAGTGAAATACCTGAACAAAGTTTACTGGAAATCTGTTATAAAATAGATATAATATCTTATATTTAACAGTGGAAAAATATTCTTGGTATCTATAGATGCAGTGACAGATTGAGGGTTGTTTTCAACTTCAGAACTTGGGCATTTCTTCACAATTTGAGCCTTTCTTGAATTGGTCTTCTCCAGTGATGAGCTGTAGTTTTCTCCTGTAACTGTCTATTGAAGAAAGAGGTCTGTGTCTTTATCAAGTTCAGAACAGCCCAGGAGTAAGAAAGTCACAGCTTCTGAGGTAAATGATCCAAATGACTGGGACACAGCTGGTCAAACCCCTGGTGTTTTCAGTTTCTCATCCAATATCCACTCATGGAGGAGAATCATGCATGTGCCGACCCAAATGTTCCCAACTCTAGATGTTCATGCCAGTGAGTGATGAGGATGATGATGGGGGAAAGAAAACAAAACCACAAACCATGGTCTGTAGGCTAAGAAGGCTAAGTCTGGCAGGAGGCTTTAAGAAGAAGCATTGGTGAACAAGGAAAAGCTAGTTGAGGTGAGGTTATGGTATATGATGGAATGGGTCCATTCAGAGTTAATTTTAAAAATCAGGTAAAGAGTGATGTTTGCTTTCAACCACTCTGACTCCTGGTCTGGACATCTCTGAGTAGTATTCTGTGTGGATCCTGGGGGAACTGTTGCCAGGGAGTTGTGCAGGTTACAAGGTGCTTGGTTTCCATCATAGACCGTTTTATCATTTTTTACACAATTACTCTGAGGTCTATGTGACAAAAGACAAGTGCGTTTTTGGTTCTTCAACCAAAAGCCACATGGAGATATAAATAAACCTGGTTCAACACCGTACACACCACCAAGCCTGCCTAAGTCACCTCCAGAGAGCGGCAACTGAGCAGACTGCCATAGGAGTTCATTCTGAAGCCACTGTGCAAAGCATGTGCTGTCAGTGCTTGGAACCTTAGAACTATAGGCTGACCTTTTCCCAACTATAATAAGTGCTGAATCTACTTTAAAATAGCAAGTAATTTGAAGATTTTATGAATTTATTTATGTTTCCCATTTTATTTATTTCATTGGGTGTTTCTTTGTGAACTTCATAGTGGTAGGTCTTGTCTTATATTAGAAGTGAAAACTCATATTTTCCTTTGGTCACACTGCACAGAGGAATATTTTATGGGTTTCATGAATTTTTGTTATATTCTGTTTATAAAGATTTGTAAGAAGTTTTCTTATCATCCCTCGGTTAATTTAACTGTATTACAACCAATGCAAAAATCCCCATCATTACCTGGTTTCTCTGACACGTATCCATCAGCACATGGGATGCAATCAAAGCAGCATATGGGTTGCCCCTGGCGAATCCCCTTCCGGGTCCCTGGAGGACACACTTGTGTGCAGAATGAATCTGGACGCTAGCAAAGACAAAGATATTAGATATTTTAAAATCCTCAAAACTTTCCCACTTATGAAATGTTGAAAGTGCTGGGTTGTTTTTCCACAGAGACATATGTCCTCATAATAAAAGAGATCAGTCAAGGATACTGAACAAAGAGACCAAAGCATGACAATATGGAGAGCCTAGGAAGAACTTTGGCTGAAGAACAATCTTTTGATTGACTCTGGAATTGCCGAACTAAGTGTAGTAACAATTCTTTGTCATCTTGGTGGTCAAGAGTAAACTAATGTCACATGAGATGCTGCATATGAGACAGCTTGCTTAGTCTGTTCCTATTTAAAAGAATTTAACCCTATAATAATCTTCCTGAAACATATTTCCTCTCAGCATAATCACCCTACCATAATATTAAAATTAAAGATGTTTTATAAATGGCTAAAAAAATTAAGTCAGGCTGGGCGGTGGTGGTGCACACCTTTAATCCCAGCACTTGGGAGGCAGAGGCAGGCGGATTTCTGAATTCGAGGCCAGCCTGGTCTACCGAGTGAGTTCTAGGACAGCCAGGGCTACACAGAGAAACCCTGTCTTGAAAAACCAAAAAAAAAAAATTAAGTCAGTTCCAGAAATAAAATTTAAAAGACATGAAAGAATTGCACAAGAGGAATAGTCCAGAAATATTTTCTTGCTAAATCAATTTATAAATTCTCATGTCAAACACAACCTTTCTTTCATAGCATATATTTTACAAAGATGTATACTTTGAAATTCTGAATAAAGGTGATGTTCACAAATAAACTTATATCATATTCTAGGGATAAGAAAGTGCTTCTTTTTGTCTTAAACTTTTCAGATAGTATATTTTGATAGTCTTTTTCTACCCCTCTCATCTCTTCCTAGATCTTTCCCTTCTCCCTACCCATGTATTTTCATGTTTTTTTTCTTCTCTCCATTTCTTAAGAAAGGAAAAAATAAAACAAAAAAAGCAAAAAAGTGAAACAAGCAAACAAAATATAAGATGAGCTGGAAAGATGGCCAAGTGGTTAAGAGCACTAGCTGCTCTTCCAGAGGTCCTGGGTTCAATTCCCAACAACCACATGGTTGCTCACAACCATCTGTATTGGAATCTGATGCCTTCTTCTGGTGTGTCTGAAGATAGCATACAGTGTACTAATATATACATAAAATAAATGAATAAATCTTTTAAAAATATATAATAAAACAAAATAAATTACAAAACAACTGCCTGAACACACACACACACACACACACACACACACACACACACACACACAAACAAAGGAATTCATTTTGTCAACTATTTTGTCAATTAGTCAACTATTTCTGGGCATGGAACCTGCCCTGAAGCGTGGTTGATATAGCCAGTAACATTCAATCAAAGAAAATTGATGTTCTTTTTGCCAGCAATTGGAATAATATTTTCATTAGTGGTGGACCTGGTACCCACTTCCCTCTCCCAGTAATGGGATCCCACCTGGGTCGAACCCGTAAAGCTCATATTATACATACCCATGCACACCTCACACCACTACATAAATAGAAAAATGAAATAAGACCAAGGAGGTCAAAAATAACTATGGTCAGTGTACTTGAGAAGGTAACATACTGAAACTAATAGTTAATACTAAAATCCAAGAAAATATTCTAAAAGTTAAAAATATAAATCATGTTATATTTTTAAATAGGCTTAGTCAGGAATACTGATTTATAATTAGAATAATTTCTCAGATTTTAACATTTCATTGGTATTTTTAAAAATATATAAACTTCTATAAATATAAAGAAAACAATATATCAGATCAACTCACCCTTGATGACTCAGTGTTCCAAAATATTGTAGAATTCGTTGGAATAATGAGCTCAAACATTTGAGTTCTGAAATTATATCTCCCAACTGTCACAAAGGAAATTTCGCCCTTATCATTTAATTGCCAGTTTAGGATATCGTAATGTCCAAATTTCAAGTCTCCATTATCATCCAGAACTACCCATTTTTCCTCATGTGATTTAAATTTAATTTCCTTCATATAGTACATTAACTGGAAAGGAACACAAAGTTAAAGAAGAAGGAAGAGGAGGAGGAGGAGGAGGAGGAGGAGGAGGAGGAGGAGGAGGGAGGGTGAGGGGGGAGGAGAAGGAGGAGGAAAAGGAGGAAGAGAAGAAAACATTTTGTAAAAATTCAATGACCTAAAAATAATTTTATATAGAAAATCATTTCAAATACATATTTAATTCATAAAATTACAGTGCTTGCTCTTGGTCTCTATTTTTTATGTACTATGACAACCTCTATCCATATGAGTAAATGAAACTTGAAGTATGTTTGGCAATATGGTGATGCACTTTAAAAGTAAATGCATTCTAAAGCTTTCACTCAGAAGTTTCTTGCAAGGCAATAGAAGCTTCGGTCATGTGAGCTAGTCAAAGTCAGAATAGGGGAAATGTAGAGGGTGATTCTGATGCTTTGAGCTGGAATCTGCATGTGAAACCCAATTGGTTCTTGATCAATCAATCAATCAATAAAGATTCTAGTTGGCTGGGCGGAAGAGGTGGGACTTCCAGGTTCCCACAGGTAAGAAAGGAGGTGCAAGGAGAGAAAAAATTGCCATGATTGGGAGGGAGAGAGAGCCATGTGAGATCTCTGGTGAAGTGACCATTGGCTGCTTCCCTAACTGGGTCTGAGGTAGGGGTAGCAGGCTGGAGATTAGAAAGGCAACTAAGCTAAGGGTAGATTTAGGGTGCTGCGCAAAGAGAATGTAACCAGGCAACTAAGTTGAGGGCAGATTTAGAGATGTTGAGCTAGGACTAAAAGTAACTGAGCAACTAAGACGAGAGCCCAATTAGAGGTGCTGTGCTGAGGATGAAGGTAAGGAGGCTTAAAGGTGCCTGGCCATTGAGCTAAAAAGCATATTAAAAATAATCTCTCTCTCTCTCTCTCTCTCTCTCTCTCTCTCTCTCTCTCTCTCTCTCTCTGTGTGTGTGTGTGTGT
>JANHMN010000001.1:84740483-84794870 GCA_030674055.1 Rhabdomys pumilio
TGTGTGTGTGTGTGTGTGTGTGTGTGTGTGTGTGTGTGTGTGTGTGTTTCAGTGTGTTTCATCTGTGGATCCAGAGTGGTTCCTGGGTGGTGGCTGGTAGCACGAGTCTGCCCAGAGCTTAAGGCAGGGTAGTAGAAACTGCATGCTACAGGGAAAAAGGAAGAACGTCAGAAATCCAGAGAGGAAAGGAAACCATATGTGAAAAGTATAACGAAAAGAGATCAGCAAGGCACCAAAAACCAGTAAATCAAACACAGCTTTGACCACAAAGTCACCTTGCATGGAGGGAAGAAGCCACCTCCAAAGGGAGATGGGTGAAGAGGCATGCAGCCCTACCTTGAGGACCAGGCTGTAGCCTTCAAAAGCTCATTCCTCATGGAGGAAGCTGTGGTGTGTCACTCAGTACATATACCCTTTGGTCCAAACAGCTATAGTTGGAAATGTTTATTGCAATGAGTCATTGGTCTAGTGCAAGGCCTTAGGCTTCTGCAATACCATTGAAGTACAAAATGTGAAATTCATAAAGAATCAATTTAAAAAATATATGGATGAAATAAAAAAGCTCATTTTTCCAGCTAAAGGGTCAGTGGTGGAAAGGAAGTCCACTTTGTCATTCTATCTGTCTCAGAAGCTAGCTCTGAGTACCATCTCCAGAGGAGACATATTGTTCAAAATGGAGCCATTCTGGGGCCCTAGGATTAGGGAACAACGACATATCAAGAAGGTTCAACTTGGCCCATCACAGGTCCTGAGAGGGGAGAAGGATAGAGGAGTCAGTTGTGTAGAGCAAGGTAGTTGATGCTGACAAGATTAGTAAGCAGGAGCCAGAGCATTGCTAAGAAGTACATCAGAGGGTTAGCCCCAGCCTAGGTCAAGAGATTTTACCAGCTGAGAGTTTAACCCTGGAGTTTGATAACTCTCAGGCTGAAGCCAGTGGGTTTATCAAACTCTGCAGTAACATACTTGTTCTCTGCAGCTGTAAAACTGAAGTTCCAGGTGTATGTATGATACCCACAGCTGCATGCTTCCCGAAAGGTTATACAGGAGTGCTTGAAGGTGTGAACTCAAATTCTTTACCTGTATCAACCCAGTACTCTGGGTGTTTCTCAAATTCGATATGCACAGAGGCCACATCTCAGTTAAAGCATTAGCCTCCCCAGGGAACACAATCTAGGAAGTCTCCTAGGGACTGGGGAAAGGGGAAGAAGAGCACCTTCCCAGTCCGTGGAGTGTAAAGCTATGTGCAGACAGCAGACACCAATCCGTACAGAAGGAATGCCAGAGCGGTATGCACAGCTCTTACGTACACAAGACACTTTTCCAGTATTGACCACAACAACATAAACCATAGGAAAGAAAAATAGTCCACAGATTCAAGGGACACTTTTGCCCTATGCATAAGGCCGAAAGTCTTCAAAAGTAATACATGTCAACTCTCCTCTCCTCTCCTCTCCTCTCCTCTCCTCTCCTCTCCTCTCCTCTCCT
Organism: Rhabdomys pumilio; assembly: GCA_030674055.1. Taxonomy (NCBI): domain Eukaryota; kingdom Metazoa; phylum Chordata; class Mammalia; order Rodentia; family Muridae; genus Rhabdomys; species Rhabdomys pumilio. The sequence goes on from JANHMN010000001.1 coordinate 84,741,969, forward strand.
CTCCTCTTCCTCTTCCTCTTCCTCTTCCTCTTCCTCTTCCCTCCTCTTTCCTCTCTTTTCTCTCTCCTCTCTTTCCTCACATCCCTCCTTCTGTCTCTCCTTGTCTCCATTCTCTCTCTTGATTTTCTTTTTTCCAATTTATTATACATTCATCACTATTGTTACTTTATTGTTTATATTTTCTAGGTTTCTATTTGTTATTCCATTTAATTATGTGTTAAATTGGTCTACACGATTTTTCATTACTGGGCTTGTTTTCTGTCTGTTTCATTGGTGTTCCTTTGTGTGCACTTGTTTCTCCCTCAGTTGTTTGGCTGGATGTTACTTTTCTCACTGTTTCTGATTTGCCACAATCTCTCTACCTTTAACATTTTCACTTTATTTACTGCTTTTTAAATGCTCTTACTTTATTATTTTATGACCATTCTTACATTTAATTCCTGTTGGGTTTTATACAGAAAACCTATATATGTGTGTATTTACATGTATATATGTATTTGTTCATACACATATAAGTGTGTAACAATAACAATTTTTAGAAGCAACTATCAATTTGTGAGTTGGAGGACATGGAGGGAGGGTATCTGAAAGGGGCTAGAGGAGGGAAAGGGGAGGGACAAAGTTATGTAATTCTATTTTAGTAAATTTTTTAAACTGAAATTAAAAGAAGAAAGCACAAAAGTGAAGCAATGACTAACTGCCTTAGGAAACTGAAAATTCTTCACTTCTCAAGAAATGGCCACCTGAGCTGGGCTTTTAGACTGTTAGAAGGAGCCCAGGGGAGGTGGCACACGCTGTTAATCAGAGCACTCTAGAGGCAGAGGCAGGCAGATCCTGAGCTCCAGGCCAGCCTGATCTGTAGAGAGTTTTCCAGGACAGCCAGGGCTACACAGAGTAATCCTGTCTCAAAAACCCAAAAAGAAAAAAAATTAGTAAGAATCTGCCTAACAAATGCTGACAAAGAAATACTGAGGCTCTGAATCCTTAAGTTCCATACTGTTTCAGGGGAAAAAATGTGCAGGAGAACCAGGGTCCAAGGCACCACAGTCCACAAAAGTGATGTTACACTTACAGGGTAACCAATGGATAGCAACAAGAATTCTCCAAGGAGATAACCCTTACTGCACCTGACCAAATTTAGCAAGGCAACAGCATGTGATGAAAGGTAACCCATCACACCAGGGCATATTCTTGATCTTCCTCAGCACCACATGCTATTCTGGAATTTTCCAACCGAAGTGCCTGGTGCAGTCACTAACTCACCAGAGATCAGCAGGGCTGAACAACCTCATAGAAAGGTTTTGAATTAAAGTGGCTGATGATCTACCTGTTGTTGGCAAGGGGAGTATCTTTTATTTGTTTATTTTGCTCTGTTAAGTATTGTAACCTTGGATAAGGCATATACTAAGTATTATTTTCCTGTTCTATGCAAAGACAATTATTCCTCTCTACCTTTGTCAAATAGGTTAAGGTTATGTACTGAAAGCTTTCACTAAGTGACTATGCCAAACTGGCCAATTGTGGCTCACACCAGAGACAAGGACAGGTGGATCTCTGTGAGTCTGAGGTAAACCTAGTCTATAGAGTATGTTCCAGGACAGCAGGGCTACACAGAGAAACCCTGTCTTGGAAAACAAATCCAAAAGTGGTGACTGTGCCAAGAATTATTGTAATGTATTCACCTCTAGAACCCCAACTGCAGGTCACCTGCCTTTTATCTCTCCTCTGCTTCTTACACCATCTACTCGAAATCCTACCTATCAGAGTTCACAAAATATAGTAACACCACAAAAAAGGTGATGAACATGACAAAAGAAATCAAAAACCCTCTACTTTCTATTAATCAGATATAAACTGCTTGGAGCCTGATCCAGTGACTTGTGATAGCTTATTTAAACAATAAAAACCCAACTCCTAATGGTACTTGTAATCTCTCCTCAGTCTTAAAGAGGAAAAGTGGTTTACAAAGCTCTACTGCTTCACCTAGTATGCAATACTAGTTCAAATGATAAGACTGCAAAAACCAGTGTATTTTGGACATGACATACCAGATGCACTTATGAGCTCTCCATAACTTTGGTTAACTGCAGAAGCCCTACATTAAATTGGGCCTGCCAACATTTTATCATGGAAGAAGGAAGGATCATGAGGTCACATCCCTCCCTAAGGAACTATGGGACTATAGATAGTTAATGATGTTTGGATGATGTGATGTCACTTGCTTTGGTGCTCTATCCACTGATGAGTTGTCCATGCTTCCATAAACAACCTATCAAGCTCATGGAGATACATCTAATTAAAGTCAGTGAGTCACACACACACACACACACACACACACACACACACACACACACATCTTTAAAAGATATAAAAGGAGGGGGACTTGTCATAAGAATTTGAGGAGATTGAATAAGACAACATAAGACAGGATGAACTGGGCGGTGGTGGCGCACGCCTTTGATCCCAGAACTTGGGAGGCAGAGGCAGGCGGATTTCTGAGTTCGAGGCCAGCCTGGTCTACAGAGTGAGTTCCAGGACAGCCAGAGCTACACAGAGAAACCCTGTCTCGAAAAACCAAAAAAAAAAAAAAAAAAAAAAAAAAAGACAGGATGAAATAACTAAAATTCATTATGTACATGTATAAGACCATCTAAAAATAATTTTAAGTAGTGGCTAAAGTGATAAGGTAAGAGCAATTACTGATCTTGCAAACGACCAGAGTTCAAATCCTAGAACCAACTTCAGGAGACTCACAAACACCTCTAACTCCAACTCCAAGGGACCCAAAGTCTATTCTGACTTCTGTGATCATAGACACACACACACACACACACACACACACATGTATATACATACACAAACACACCTTTTCAAAAAATAAAATATTTTAATTAGTACCTCAAGATATTGAACTATTCTACTTAACTTTATTCAAACAGAACCCCAAAGAGATATCCTATGTATGTACTGTTCAGAGTGATTCATTCACCATTTCTCACTCCCTCTGCCTCTATCTATCCCTTTCCCCAGACTCCTGAGAATTTGTCCAGTCTTTCTGTCCACAGCATCTATTCTTTACTAAAGTATTTATATTAATCTTGGCCTGGTAAATACTTTCCTGTCCCATACCTGGATAGTCCATCTACCTTTTGAAGGCTAGCCTGGGAACAGTCTCCTTGCTCCCTGGGCCACTCTTCAGTCTGGATGCTAATGATGGCCAACAACACGGCCCTAAGGAACTGAGGAGTTCTCCTTAGCCTCTGTACAAGGTGTAGAAGCTGCTTTCCTTGCTTCTGGAGAGTCCACCATCACTCAGTGGGACACAGTGATGTCAGCAATTTGTGCCTATTCTTCCATACTGACCAGGTTTCTTGATCCTAGCTGCTATGGGTATCAGGTTTTTATTTTCTCCAGGTTTTAGGTTTCTTCAACACAGGAAGGTTCTCCTTTCATTCACAGCTGATTTGGGGGCAATTTCAGATTGTGAATAGCCTGACCAGACAGACAGGTTTGGCTGCAGAGTAAAACTGGGTGCCTCAGGTAAGTCAGTGTTATAAGACAGAGTCTCCACTCTGACATCATCAGAGGGTCTAGTAATCATCATATTTTCAGTAGGCCCCAAAGTAGATCTTACACCCTCTAGTCCCTCTGACATCCTTGGGATGTATTTTTTGTTTAAATTATTCTAGTTTTATCCTAAAATTCTCAAAAAGTCAAAAGAATCCTTTTCCTTTGTGTCAAAATGTAGCCTTTATACTCATTCTCAGACCGAGAATTCTGGACTCCTAAAGGCACATTTAGCTGTGACTGTATCTTACAACTATACCTTTTGTTGTAATTCAGGATGGAGCTTGGAGATTTCTTATACCTAAACCTGTATAGCCCCTTCACAGGTTCCTCAGAGTCAGGAGCAATGTCATACATGTCTCACTAGATTCTCTTACACTAGACACACTCCCCTAAACTCAGCTCCACAGGACATTTTTGATGACCTATCCTTTTTGCATACACAAGTCCCCACCTAACTGGCATTTCTGCAGCTGCTGGTCAGGTATTTATCTACTCTGCTTAACAGTGCTGGCACTACTTTCGCTCTATAGCCTCTCCTCGGCCTGTTTCCCCTTACCTCTCGTTTCCTCTTGCCATGAGTTTCCTCCCATTGTCCTACACAGATATACCATCACTTGGAAAATTCCTACAGGGAACTCAGCAATTAAGAGCAACCTCCTCAGTGGAAAGCATTCTTCCTCTTTGAATGATAGCTAACAGGAACCTCGATACCCTCCAACTGTTCCCTCCCCCATGGCTGATCTGTACTAAATGCTCATTGATCCAGGATTCCTCTGAATTTGTTAGTGAATTCCAAAGGCTCCTGGGGCTTTGAGCTGAGCTGATGGAATATCTGTGCCATGCTGAGCACACAATGCACACATTAAAAGGGCCCATGTCTGATCATGCATGCCTGGTTAGATGAGGGTCATACACACTACTCAGACTGCTCAAGCTCCATTGCTGTGACTAACATAAAACTCTGTTGCCCATAACACATCACCAATCTAGGAAATAAGAAAGGAAGGATTTGCTGAAACTGTATGATTACTCATCTTCTAATAGGAATGATGAAAAGCTACTATCAAGTACATTAATTATAATAAGCCACAGGAAGTAACTCATGGGTCCTCCAAAAACTGTGCTCTCCTTAACTGTAGGCTAGCTGAAACTATATTCAAGTAAACTAATCTAGCCCTTGAGAGGTCAGATACAAGTCATCTTGGCTGTATATTTTATAGGCCAAGCTTCTCTAGATACCAGGCAAAAGCTTCAAAAACTATATCAATAACCTCCAACTACCTTTCTTACCTTATGAAGCATGGCCTTAAAGGTCTTTAATTACCAGATAGAAACTTTAAGGCCCAGGAGGGTCAAACTGGAGGAAGAAAGGGACAAGAGGCAGATTACATGATCTGAGGGCAGTGGCAATAAACCTCTCTATCTATCTCAGGAATCCCTTGAACTCCCGTCTAGTAGCCACCATGTCAGTATAAAGCTAGCTGGAACAATTCAACATACAGTACTCAGTGTCATGGAGCAATAGGTATTCACCAGAGTCATGTCCAACCTGCAAGTACACTATAAATGTTCTAATACATAAGTAATTATCTTTCATGAAGGGAGGCAAGTATTCATCCAAGGAACTCAAGTCATGCCAAAACTATAAAAGAACAAACATTCCTGATTCTCTTCCTGGACTGGAAGGTATTCTATGAAGCACTGTGGATGAAGTAGGAGAATTCTTTCCCTTGAGGATGGGCCAATTTTGGGGACTCTGCGAGCTCCTGTGTTCTCTGTTTCTTAGAGATGAAACTGGGGTAACCATAGATGTGACCAGGAGAAAAATTACTCTCATTTTATGTATTGTCATCAATTTTTCAGCTTTGATCACCTCTAGTTCAACACTCCAGTCCCAGATTCTGCTCACTGATATTGATGGCAAGCTCCAACCAGTGACTTTATATCCCTGTTTACCTGCATTGCATGTAAAGCTTTCTCTTCTGACAATTGTCCATTCTCCTTCTAAGTAGACAGACCTTGTCTAACTTTCAGGCTGATTGAAAACTCTATGGAGCTCCAGAGGTTCTTATCACATTTCTGACACCAAGCCCATGTCTTATCATAGCACAGAGTCATCTGGAGCCTCAAAGGCTCTCCTTATTGTCTCTACTATAGACCCCTATAACACTGAACAAATTGTCCCTGAATTAGAAAATCCTTCTACTCCTGGGTGTTCACCAGCAGGCACTGCTGACACACAATTACTCTTAAAGACCTTAACAACTTTTTCAAAGGTCTCAATCTTTTTTAAAGCTGAAGGCACATTCATATTTTCTGACTTATTGGACCACTGTGTCCCAGTAACTCTGTGTGACATCCCATTCTTGGCAGTAAAAACACATAAGATAGATCCTACAGAATCAGCTGTGAACTGAAGTGAGACTGTGATCACACTTAACCCCATTGTTCTCAATCTGTCTATCTTCTTGGACAGATAACCTCTAATACCTCCTGATTCATAGTGTCAGCCTTTAAGGCTACTGTTGTCTATATTCCCATTCTGCCATACTCTCAAACAATAGTTGCCACCAAATGGTAGACCTCTCCATTTAGGTTATCCAACAGCTTACTTTGTTACCTCAAGAAGAGTTCACATGGAGGGACCCATGACCCCAGCTGCATATGTAGCAGAGGATTACCTTAGCTGGCATCAATGAGAGGGGTGTCCCTTGGTCCTGTGGAGGCTTGACGACCCAGCAGAGGGTAATACTAAGGCACTGAGGAGGGAGCAGGTGTTGGGGGAGCACCCTCACAGAAGCAGGGGGGATGGGGGAGGGATAGGGGGTTTAACTGGGAAGAGGAATAACATTTGAAATGTAAATAAATAAAATAACCAAAAAAAGAAAGAAAGAAAGAAAGAAGGAAAGAAAGAAAGAAAGAAAGAAAGAATCTTGATATAGCACCTACCTCTCTGGACAAGTCCTAATCAAATACCTGCCATCTCTTAAATTCCCCTGGGAGAGTAGGCCCTTTCAGTGTATAGATGACTTATTAATCTCACTACAGCCCAGACTAATGTATGTCATATTAGAATACTATTATAATTCTTCACAACTTAGTGGCACATGGATATAAAATTTCTTCTTCAAAGGCCCAAATCTCTCAGCAAAAATGTTTAACTCTTAGGGCTTATATTCAACCCCATGTACATGGAACCAAGCCAGACTTCCAACTCAGGAAGTCAGTGCATGTTTCAAGAACCATCAACAAGACCACTGGAGCATTTCTCTGGGTAACAACCAATCTGAACAAGAAGCAAAACAAGTAGCATAGCTTCTACTTCAGGCTGCTTTAGTTCTAAATGCTACTCGCCAATATCCTCTCTACATCCCTCAGTGGATTCAACAGACTTTAAACCAGAACTTTACAGCAACCGCAAGGGATAGTTGCATAGCCCAGAAAACCACCTGTTACTCCCTGAATCCTCCCAGTGGAATATTTTGGTTTTCTTCAAGCTACATTTTGAGGGCCAAGGCCATCCAAGTCCTAGCTGCAATATTTCCACAGGCACCAGAGATCCTTATGGTCCATTTCCAAAGCTTTCCTGACCTGTTGTCAGACTAATCCTAAAGGAGCCCTCAGACCACTTTCTTTTTACAACTTGTCCAACATAATGGAGTATGCCAGAAAAGGTTAGAAAATATAGTTCATTCACCTACCTCCAGGCAAGGGACTCAAATACCTATTAATTCTTGTGAATATCTTCAGCAGATGAGTAGAAGTATTTCCCACAAAAAAATCAAAATGATTTTATCATCCTTAAAGAATTCATTATCTCTCAGTTTAGGCTCCTCTGGTCCTAAAGTCAGATAAGACCCAGCTTTCATTTCTAATATCATTCTTGAGATTAAGTATTATCTCTAAGTATACTGGTACCCTCATCTTTGGGGTTTGGGTGGTGGTGGTGGTGGTTGTGGTGGTGGTGATTGATTGGTTAGCTTTGTTTTGTTTTGTTTTGTTTTGTTTTGTTTTGTTTTGTTTTGTTTTGTTTTGTTTGAGATAGGGTCTCATGACAGAATCCTGGCTTGCCTGCAACTTGCTGTGTAGACAAGGTTGGCCTGGAACTCACAGAGATAAGCTTGTCTCTGCCTCCGAAGTGCTGAGATTAAAGGTTTTTACCACCATAATTGACATCCTCAGTCTTCTAGGAATGTAAAATGAGCCAGTTGAACTCTTGGGAGAAATCTCACTAAGTTTGTATGTACTCAAGCCAACATTCTTGGCCCATTCTTCTCCCAAATATACTATTATGATCCTGTATTACTCCAAAATCTACAACCTATCTCAACCTCACTGAAGTCATTTGTGGTAGGCCCTTCCTCGAGTCAGACCTTCTGCTAGAACCAGAATTCATTACCTATCTCAGTATGTTACACTTTTCAGATATATAATCAAGGCTGTCACTGACAGCCAGGAAAAGAACAGCCACAAACATGACTCCACATTTTCAGGATCATTTCCTTACATTAACTTAAGAGACTAGGTTTATCTTAAAATCCTCTTGCATGATGAATGACCACACAAAGTTATGTGAACAGGACCTTATCGAGTCTTCCTTCCAACTTAAGCTACAAAGCCTGCCACTGTGGATTCATCTCTCTAGAGTTAAGAGTGTTCCACCCCCAGAAGCTCAAACAGCCTATTCCTCTGAGTCTTTTGGAAATTTCTATCTCCCCATCTGGCAAGACCCAGGTAAAACTCATCCACATATACTTCAGTACCTCCATGAGTAGCCAAGACACTCTCTCATCTCACTGAGCTTTGATCTAAGTTTATAAGCTCTCTCTCATACACACACACACACACACACACACACACACACACACACACACACACATTCAGTGTCCTAATAGACAAGATCCTACTTAGTTTGAAGAGTTCATTTTAAACCTATTTATTCAGAGAGGTTTCCTACATTATTTCTGGACAGAAGTAATCACTTACCTTTAGTTAAATAGTGTTTCTACTTATATATAGAAAGTCAAATATGATGGGATGTCATATCAGAGGCCTGCTCATGGTCTTTTTTCTCATATGTCTCTATCATCAGGAACTGAGCCCACCACCAGAAAGGCACACAATAATAATGGCTAACAAAGTTTAAGGAAGAACTGTCAATGAGTACTAAACCTGTGTACAAAAAAGTATAATAAAAAGCAATACACGGACAAATAGTCAAAACAAGATAATTATTATTTCTCAAGAGAAACATGGCAACTTCATATAGAAAAAAATATGGTGATACTACTATAATAAGCTGACAAAGTTAATATTACCAGCAATAATGAGAAATATTTATAAAATGTGCCTTCCTTTTTTTTTTTTGAAAGATGAGATTTTATGTAGTCCAGACAAGTCACTATGTAACTGAGAATGACATCAAACTTCTGGTACTCCTGCCTCCAATTCATGAGTGCTAAAATAATAGGCATGCACCATATGCCCAGATTTCTGTGTGGTCTATGGGATTGAAGCCAAGACTTTGTGCATGCTTGAAAAGTACTCTATCAAGTACTGAGCTGTATACCTCCAGCCCATGATATGCCTTCTGATAGTCAGAATTTATAAAGATACAGTCTTATGTTTGTGTTATTTGTGCCAGAAATGCATGAACTCAACCAAATCAGAAAAAGTAGATAAAGCCAAATAAAAAACACTGCAAAAATCACTGATCAATCCTGATGAAAATTATCAAGTTCAAGAAAAAGGAAAAAAAGTACCACAAAGTACTGAATAGTGAGATTTAAAGCAGGAGGCAAGTGATTGAAAGTCAAAGTCAAAGGGAAATTCAGAGGTCCCAGTCACTGTGCCCTCTGTTGGATTAACAGTTATGTAAGAACAAAGTGATGCTGGCCAGGCAAGGAAGGAGGAACATATCAGAGATGCTAAGTGGACCCTCCTGCAGGGCTGCCAGAACCAGAGCAGGATTCTCAAGCTCTGTTTTTCCAGGTAAGGAGGAGAATCTTGGGTGAGACCACTCTTGTCATGATCAGCGTAAGACCACCCAGTCTACTCGTAAGTCAACATGAATTACCTAACATGAGACCAAGAACAGGAGGCACAGAAGTAAGTCTCCCAAAAACGTCACAGAATTTTCACCCCTGGAAGACATACCATTCTACAGTTCTCACACTGCATAAAGGCTCCATCTTCTAGTCCTCTTCAAGCTAGATAAGACCACATGACTAAAACATGGCTATGCGGAGGTAAGAATTGTATATGAGTTCCAGAAATGGTCTTCATGCTTTTTTCCTTCTTGCTGTTTAAAATATAAGCATGGCATTTTGAACCCAAGTAATCATGCTAGACTACAAAGTCTGGTCCCATTTTGTGGATAGAAATGGGCAAACCAGGAGAAACGGGAGTCTCTCAACCACTTAGTTAGTCCTCAAATGTTCACCTTTAGCTTTTGTTTATGTTTTAAAAAATCAACTTATCTACTAAAGAGATTCTTTTTTGTGAGGGATATAGATTCTATTTACAAGAAACCTAATAATTCTGTTAATAAATGAGGTCTTGAAACACACATTCAGGCCAAACAGACAAACAATTTCTTTTAAGTGACCATGCAAGAAAATTGTGACTCTCGAATACAATGGTAAATAGTTTTGATGGCTATTGGTATGAATTTGTATGAATAGCACCCTATATCATGAAGTAAAACAGCTTACCTGCCAGAAGTCAAAGGAAGGTATATATGCACACTGATTGTTTGTACCAAATGGTCCCTGTCCTTCTTGACATCTGCTGAGGAGATCAAGGCCATGAGCTATAGCATACACAGCTTGTTTGACATTGTTTGTGATTCTTAGCTGACTCATATCCAGATAGGTATTTTTTAGATCTTCCAGCTTCTCCTCTCCAGTGCAGAGCTGATCAGACATGTCATACAATCTGTCTTCTTTACCAGTCATATTCACTCTGTGGTCCACATTGTAAGGCACACTGCTGTTGGGCCAGGTACAGTTAAAAGCAGTTTGCCAGAATTCAATGGTCAAGACATCATTTGGATCCTTGCTAGGGTGAATATCATAAAGAAATTCTTTTAGTCCTGGTATAAAAGTTCTCGGTAGTGCAAATCCAATACTCCCACCAAAATAGGGAAAATACTCAGGCTTTGCAATGAGAGCTGAGGTAATCCAGGCTTCACTGGCTATCCATGTCCTGTCAGTTATGTTATGATGGATCACTTCCAGCACAAACGGACTGAGGTCAATGTCAGAAGTATAAAGCACAATGACTTTGGCAGTGGAACTCTTTACTGCATCAACAGCTCTCTGCATTTTCTCATTGGAGTAGACTTTTGGAATGGTTTCAGAGAAAGCAACACAGAGGTTGGCACTCTCCATTTTTTCCTTAAAAGTTTTTACTCCATATTTTCCATAGTCGTCATCAGCTGCAATGGCACCTACCCAGACCCAACCAAAGTGTTTGATGAGACTCACCATGGCCTCAGACTGGATCTTGTCACTGGGTACTACACGAAGATAAGATGGAAACTGGAATTTGTCACTAAGAATTGAGCAGGAAGAAGTATAGCCCACCTAAGAATGAAAATATTTATAGTTATTAGGAAGCTAGGACCAAATATTAAATTACAGCTTTCTGAATATTTTGAGATGGATGGAGCCAAATAGTTCTCAGTTTCCTCACACTTCCCTATGAAAAATAACTTTCTACTCTTACTCAAAGAGCAGGAATTAATGATGGAAGTTCTTTGGTCTGTGCTGTCAATTCCAAGAGGGTTTGAGCAGCTGACAATTGATAAAATTCAATGGACTATTTTTCATAGCTGTCACTGAGAGAGTCATTTATTTGCTCTTCCTTTTATCCTTCCTAGAAATATGGCGACTCCCCTGAGTTACACCATTCAGACTCTCTCTCCATCCTTGACAGCACTAGTTTCTTTTGCTTACACTATCTCACTCCTCTCCCATCTCAACTAGCTTGGTTCCTTTCTTTCCTTTTTAAAGTTTTTTCTTTATTTCCTTCTGGCAGGACTTCTGCATGAATAGATGCTAAAATTTAAGTTAACAAAGGTACTTCAAACCTCAGGTCTAAGCAATTTTCTACAACAAAATTCAACACTCTCATTTTGTAGGCCCAAAAGTAGGCACAGAAGCAAGTTTGGTTTTTCGAGTTGTTTTTTTTTTTTTTTTTTTTTTTTTTTTTTTTTTGTAATTTGCTAAGTAATCTCAACATGAATCCCTCATCTTTAGGGACTTGATAATGGAACTTTGGTCACTCACCATATGTGGGTGACCACTTTTATGCATTTCTGTAACTTACATCTCCACATCACTCAGTCGCTTTACTATGTTACTAATGCATTACTGTCAGTAGGGTCTTCTCTATTACAATTCCACAGCTCCAGAACTGTCCATTCCTTCATGAAGCCAATTTACTCCCATGTTCTCTTTCTTAGTCTTTCGTTTGATTCTTAATCCTTTGGCTACCATCTATACTCTTCTTTAGAATCATACAACCACAACAGCATAGAAGCTATCTATAGAAAAGCTCATTTTTTTTTTAAGAAGTAAAGACAGGGCTAAGGTAATAGATCTGTGGGTAGTGCTTGCCATGCAAACCTGATGACCTAAGTTCAATCCCCAAAATCTAAGTAAAAAAAAAATATAGATAGATAGATAGATAGATAGATAGATAGATAGATATAGATAGATATAGATAGATATAGATAGATATAGATAGATATAGATATAGATATAGATATAGATATAGATATAGATATAGATATAGATATAGATATAGATATAGATAGATATAGATATAGATATAGATATAGATATAGATATAGATAGATGCAGTGGCATGTATTTCAATAAGTCTATAGCAAGATGTGAGTCAGAATGAGGAGAATTGACCAGAAGCTCAAGGGACACTTACCCTGAAGTATACTAAACAGCAGCAGTAACAAGAAAATTCCTGCCTTAAATAAGTGGAAGGCAAAAAAACTCGCTAGAAAATTGTCCTCTAACCTCCATGTTTATGCCACGGCAGACATGTATGTATATGATTGCACAAATACAGCAATCAGTAAAGTTGTTTCAGCTTTTGATAGTATCCCAAATGATATCATTTTGTGAAACTCCCAGACCCATTTTAGATTGTGAGTATGATGGCTTAAGTCATGATTAATAAGCATCAACAGAGACAAAAACCAAAATATATGCCTTGTTCCAGCTATTGGTCAACCACCAAGTGCTTATCCAGTACTGTGGAGCATGGTGACTAGTGAGAACTCTATAATCACAACTCAGTGCAAGCTGGATCTTCTGGATCAAGTAATCTGAAATCACCTGTAAGTAAGCTCCAGCTCTCATGGCTGGCGCCTGGTTATACAGTGTCACTAAGAACACCATCCTACCCTTCCAAGGCTTAGTTATACAGTGTCACTAAGAACACCATCCCACTCATCCTAGGCTTGGTCCTACAGTGTCACAAAAAACACCATCACACCCATCCTAGGATTGCTTATACAGTGTCACTAAGAACACCATCCCATTCATCCTAGGCTTGGTCCTATAGTGTCACTAAGAATACCATCACACCCATCCTAAGCTATCTTGTAGCTTATCTAAACTTCTGCCTTTCTTAATTTCTAAACACTGGATTTTTTAAAATATGTTTGGTGGTTTTTTTTTTTTGAGGCAAGGTTTCTTTGTATAAGTTTAGTTGTCTGGGAACTAGCTTTGTAGATCAGGCTAGCCTCTAACTCAGAGATCTGTATGCCTCTGCCTCCTGAGTGCTAGGATTAAATGTGTGTGCCACCATTTTTATGTGAGTGTGCTTGCATGAGTTTATGGCATTGCATGTGTAAGGAAGCCTATGAAAGCCAAAGGGAGGGGACAGCTTCAGATCCCCATAACTGGAGTTATAGATGGTTGTGAACTGACTGCTCTATCACTTCTAGGGACTGAATCTAAGTCCTCTGCAAGAACAAGTACTCTTAACCTCTTAGCCATCTCTCCTGCCCCCATTTCTACTTCTTTACAGGTAAGTACTCAGCACAATATTTGGACATACCTGAGGCACGTAATACAACCCTAGAATTCTTGAAGCAGCAACTGACAAGGATGAGCCCCCTGCTCCAACCATTGCTGCCAGAGTTGATCCAGTGCTGTTTCTAAAATTGGGTCTGAATTCTTCCTGCCCTGTAAGAAACACCAAAGATGACTCCATTGCTTTGGAGATGGTGTAGCAGGAATCAAAGATCTGATAGCCCAGAGTGTGGTTGGGCAAAATGTCCTTCCTTTCATTAATTTCCTTGATCGTGTGGATCATAGTTTTCATCCATCGAAAACCCCGGAAGTTAAATCTGGAAAGGAATAGCGTTTGTGAGGCACTGGCTGTTGAAGTGAGGGTGGGGTTTTTCAGGGAAGGAGCTTCAGTTAAATGAGGATTACAGCATTTTTGTTGAACCAGCAGCAGGTATCTCAACTGTCTGCACACATCAATTTTTCACAAATAACATTACAATCGTAAAATATTCAAGTGAATCAAATTCACTATTGGTTAATAATTTTAGGAAGCAACTTTTGGATTTATTTTTTAACCATACATATGTATCTTTTATATGCTGTGATTTTCTCAAATGGTCAATTATATCTTTGTCACAAAAATATTCTTCTAGTCAGATTCTTCACATTCTTCACATGCAGATACACAACAGCCTCTTTGAACATGCTTTCCACATTCACTGGAAGTCTGTGGGGGCCATGTGATTCTTCTCTTTAACTTGACCTATGCTCTTCTAAATATTAATTGTAATTATAAAAATCCTAAAATATACTGAGGCACTTAAGGCAGGAGCACAGAAAAGCATTACAAGAACTATGTGTAATACAACTGCAATCACATAGCCCTATTCTGAGATTTTAGTTTTAATATTAAGGAATATTTATTGGTTCTCACATATAAACAGAAACCTGATGTATCATGCTTTTAATTCTGTAGCCATTAAAATCAACATTGCAATTCAATACCACATTTTTTTAATTCCTCCTATATTTGTCATCTAACTTCTATTTTCTTCTTTCTCTCTTCAACGTTAAAGCACATTTTAACTTACTAAAGACAAGTACCCCCACATGACTTTATGCCTTAAAAATCTTCTATAGATATTTAAATTTGTCTTCTGTTCAGGAAATTTTTTTATTAAATATCCAACAACAAGACACTGGAGAGATAGTTCAACATTTAAGGACACTTGTTGCTTTTGCAGAGGCTCTGAGTTCAATTCCCAGCACCTACATGGATGGTCATGACTATCCTTGACTGCTGTTTCAGAGGAACAGATATTCTCTTCTGACCTCTACATGTTCCGAGCATGTACATGGTACACATAGATACATGAAGGCAAAACAATAAAGATTTATGTGTGAAGGATCACACATAAAAATAAAATTAATAATTGTGTGTGTGTGTGTGTGTGTGTGTGTGTGTGTGTGTATGTGTGTGTGTATCAATAACAAATATCCCTTTGGAACAATGGAATTCTCTTCCATATCACTTTAATTGGCTTTTCATATAGGTTGTAGTTCTTTTGGCTTCTCACAGTATAACCTGATAGTCAAAGAATAAGCACAGAAAATTAGCCAAGCAGCCAGGCACGCCTTTAATCCCAGCACTTGGGAGGCAGAGACAGGCGGATTTCTGAGTTTGAGGCCAGCCTGGTCTACAGAGTGAGTTCCAGGACATCCAGGACTACACAGAGAAACCCTGTCTCAAAAAGAAAAAAAAAAATTAGCCAAGCAGTTACAACATGGTAAAGGCAGCCATCTAAGTAGATGAGGAACAATGCGCTTCATAGGGGCACCCAGCCCTGGAGGAACACACAGCCAGGCCGAGGCTTAGAGGATGACACAGAGACAAAAGGAGGGAAGTTCAGACAGTGTTCGATTTCTACAATTGTGGACCATGTTACTATCAAGAAATGGAAAAATTGGTGATTAGGGGAGATGAGTGTGGAGCTGTGCAGTGAAGAGATAAGAGGGCAGGAGACACCACAGCACCGCTTCCCGCCGCCTTTTCCAGACTAACAACAATGATGTCATCAATGTTTAAAATAAATGTAGCTGTATCTTTTTAAAAGAAAGATACATTTTTAAGAGCTAGAAAACTGTTCCCCTGCTTTGAACTAGTACCTCCAACCCTTGAGAATTTAGCTGACAAAGCAATCTTCCCATGGGGAAAAGGTTATCTAACCCCAAAGGGCAGTGCCGAGGTTTTCATAGTACTGGAGAACTAGAACAAAATAATATATTCACAGATAGAACCGCAACTGTATAAGAATATTTTCCATCACTACAAAACACTCATCCAGAATATGATGCAGAAGTCAGAAAACAACTTTAAGTGAAATGGGCAGTATGAAGACTCTCTGTAATTAATGCTGTATATGAAGTACATTAAGGATTAGCAGGGAAGTTATTTTAAATCATCACAGAATAATTACTAAGATGGGATTTGAAATACATTTTACTCGGTTAATTAATTTTTATTATGAGGTTCACAATATTTTGTAACATCTAAATCTTGCTTTTATGACTATCATACAAAGCTTAAAATACTCTTTTCTTTTTTTCCATTTCATTATTTTTGCCTATTTGAGAAAGATTTTCAAAATAATAAAAAGTCTTCCTGTTTTGTGTACTTTTAACACATGGACAGCTGAAATTAGTATTGCATTAAAGTTATTTATTTCAGAACAAAGTTTCTCCAAACCCCAAGTTGAGGTTCTGAATCAGTTAGTTAAAGCTTATGATTAAAAACAAAAAATTAATATTGCTTAGTTTGACCTTGGATTCTGAACATTGCATTGACCTTTGAAAGAAAAAGTTGAATTACATGGAAGAATAATAAGAGGCTTGAAAACACTGGGGTTGGATAGATAGAAGGAAATATTGACAAATGCTGGTGGAAAATAAACATAAAGATCTAAGTTTAAAGAAAAGTAATTTTTAACATTATAAGACCAAGATGTAGCCACTCAAGTCCTAATTTCAATAATTAAACAAATTCCAAAATAACCCTAATTAGGGAATTATTTAAAATAGGACATATTTATTCTCTCCACTCCTTCAACTACAATGTAACAGGACATTATTTCTAAGGAAGGGAAATTGATATTTTGAAATCTGTGTACTAGACTTTCCCATCTAACATTGCTGGCAGAGAAACCTTCAGAAGGTCCAGTGCAGGGCGTAGAACAAATGCAGTGATTCTTTTTCTAAATTATCAGTGTGTTACATTGCGATGCACTCTAAGTTCTCATCTCAAGTTGTTGGGAATCAAAGAGGTGAAAACTCCTATGGTAAATAATGCTTGACTCTACCGTAATCTAGTTGTAAGTAAAGTCCCATATCTTCTTCCTCTACAGCCTCTGCTTCACTGTACGAGTGAGACACAGTCATAGGACTGGGGGCAGGATCCATCAGAAACCTTTGTATTTTCTGTTGATGTAGAGTTGATTATCAGCCTTCACACATGGACAACTCAAGTATGGAGCATGAAACACATCAAAGGAGAGTTGTGATGGTGAGGATGTGAGCTAGCAGAAACCACTAAACATACAGTGTGTGCTGCCAACAGTAATGGCCATGAATCTTCCGGGAAATGCCTGCTGTGTTAGGTCACATTTCCAGCTAAACCTGTGTTTGTGTTACAGTTACAACTATTTAAAGGCAGAATATAAATGTGAATATAAGAATGTGGATATATAAATATAAAAAATAATACAGACAGTGAAATACATTGCTTTCTAATAACAATAAACTTACTGATAATTTGCTTGCTTTCTTTAATTTGTGGCGTGTGTGTGTGTGTGTGTGTGTGTGTGTGTGTGTGTGTGTGTGATATACAGATAGTTGTCCTATCCATGCTTTGCATTTCTCACAACAGATTACTGGTAAATTCTAGTATCAGGCATGGATCTTATTTCCTGAAGTGTCAACGTAGGGATACAAACACTATGGGCAAAAGTCAGCCAGGGTAGGTCTTGCTCAGCTAAATCAGTGCTCCCCTACAGTGTGCTTCTCTTGAAAAGAGTTTTAGTCTCTGCTATTAAACAGTAAAGATGCAGTGCTACAAAATTCAGCATCTGTTCTTCTGAAACCTCAGTACACACATGAATCAACAGGAGTCTTCTAAAAACAGATTCTGATTCTACAAATCTGGGTAGCAGCCCCTAACTGTACACACCTAGAAACCTCTTAGCTGCTGTTGCACCACAGAGCACTCTCTGTGAGGAGCAAATGTTCTGTACAGAATCAAGACTACAGTTGAGACCCAAACCCATGCTCACCATTCCTCCCCCGACCTTCACCTGAATTGACAAGAAAGAAGATGGCTTACCCTTCACACAGGGGTGATACTGGCTCCAAAATATCTTCATCTACTGGGATGATTCTGGAATGGATAGGAAACAGTCCTGCGATAACAAGTGAATGATTTTTGGCATCTACATATCCAGACAAATTAAACTTGGCCATCAACCTGCATTGTAGTTCCTCTGATTTGATTTGAGTGCCCAGTTCAGCCCACAAAAATGCAAGAAATCCTAGAGCTAAGCATATCTGTATGCTGGCCATTTTAATAAGACGAGTTATAAGAAACTGACTAGCATAGAAATCACACACGCTTTAGTGGAGTACCTTGACTGAGTGTACATGTGTATGTCCCAGTGGACTTGGCTTGTCACAACTTGCTACATAATTTTCATGTCTCAATCACAGACCTTGCAATCACTTGCAATTTATGGATCTGGACTAGGAGCCAAGTAACTCTTTGAGAAGAAATTTCAGAAAATCCCCATATGCTTTGAAACAATAAATGATAGAAAGGTTAATTCTGAGTTTAAGCTTCATTTTAATTCGTAGAAACTATCCCCTCTTATTTAGCATTGAGTTTCACTATAGCAAACTCCATCGTTTTCTCTACTCCAAAGGTAAGGAACAGTATCCTGCTTCATCATAAAGTATCAAAAGAGGTGACAACAGTCTTATTACCTCATTTATGACTGGGATACTAACAAAAGACCTTCAAAAATTCTGTTAGGCCTAGATATATATAATGAAGTTTTTCACACATACCATTTTATTTATCATTTAACACAAGAAAAAGTACTACTCTCCCTTCCAGTCTGAGCCACTGTCCTGAGCAGACCTTGGGCACTAGCTCTGCAATGAGTTCCACAACATCCAGAAGAAACTCGACCCCCAGGCACACTGAAAATCCAAGGATCTCAGGATCTTGGTTATGCCAGGATTTCAGGATCCCAGAGGCAGCTTGACTCCCAGGAGCTCTGACATACCCAGGATCTCAGGATCAAAAACTCTCAGAACTACAGGATCACAGAGACAGCTAAACTCTGAAAAGTTCTGACAAGACCAGATTCACAGGAGGGACCGGCTCCAGTCAGAGACAGCAAGGGCAGGTAGCACTACAGATAACCAGATGTCAAGAAGCAAGGATAAAAACATAAACACAAGAAACCAAGGTTTCTTGGAATCATCATAACACAGTTCTCCCAACATAGCAAGTCTTGGATACACCATCACTTAGAAAAAGCAAGATTCAGATCTAAAATGAATTCTCATGATAAAGATAGAGAACTTTAAGAAGGACATAAATAACTCCCTTTAAAAAAAAATACAAGAGAACACAGGTAAACAGGTAGAAGCTCTTAAAGATAAAACATAAACAAATCCCTTAAAGAATTACAGGAAAACATAACCAAACAGGAGAAGAAATTGAACAAGACCATCCAAGATCTAAAAATGGAAATACAAGCAATAAATCACAAGGGGAGGCAACTCTGCAGATAGAGAGCCTAGAAAAGAAATCAGGATTCATAAATGAAAGCATCATCAACAGAATACAAGAGATATAAAAGAGAAAATCATGTGTAGAAGATGATATAGAAAACATTGACACAACTGTCAAAGAAAATGCAAAGAGCAAAAAGCTCCTAACACAAAACATCCAGAAAATCCAGGACACAGTGAGAAGGCCAAACCTAAGGATAATAGGTATAAAAGAGAGCAAAGATTCCAAACTTAAAAAGCAAGTAAATATCTTCAACAAAATTATAGAGGAAAACTTCCCTAACCTAAAGAAAGAGATGTCCATGAATGTAGAAGAAGCCTACAGAACTCCAAATAGACTAAACCAGAAAAGAAATTCCTTCTGTCACACAATAAAACATCAAATGCACAAAAAAAAAAGAATATTAAAAGCAGTAAGGGGAAAAGGTCAAGTAACTTATGAGAGCATACCTATCAGAGTTACACCAGATGTCTCACCAGACACTAAAAAAGACAGAAGATCCTGGGCAGATGTCATACAGACCATAAGACAACACAAATGCCAGCCCAAGCTACTATACCCAACAAAACTATCAATTGCCATAGATGGAGAAACCAAGACATTCCATGACAAAAAAAATTTACACAATATCTTTCCACATATCCAGCCCTACAAAGGATAATAGAAGGAAAGCTCCCAAACAATGAGAGAAACTACAACCTAGAAAAAGCAAAAAAGTAATCTTCCTTCAATAAATCCAAAAGAGGATAGCAACACAAGCATATTTCCACCTGTAACAACAAAAATAACAGGAAGTAACAATAACTTTCCCTCAATATCTCTTAACATCAATGGATTCAATTACCCAATAAAAAGTCATAGACTAACAGACTGACTACATAAACAGGACCCAGCATATTGCTCCATACCGGAAATGCACCTCAGTGACAAAGACAGACACTACTTCAGAGTAAAAGGCTGGAAAACAATTTTCCAAGCAAATGATCCTAAGAAACAAACTGGAGTAGCCATTCTAGTATTAAATAAAATTGACTTTCAACCAAAAGTCATCAAAAAAGATAAGGAAGGACACTTCATACTCATCAAAGGAAAAATCTACTGAGATGAACTCTCAATGCAAGGGCACCCACACACATAAAAGAAACTTTACTAAAGATCAAAGCACACATTGCACATCACACAATAATAGTGGGAGACTTCAACACCCAACTCTCAGCAATGATTAGATCAGGGAAATAGAAACTAAGCAGAGACACAGTAAAACTAACAGATGTTATGAACCAAATGGATTTAAAAGATATCCATAGAACATTTCATCCAAAAAAAAAAAAAAAAGAATATATTTCCTTCTCCACATCTCATGGTACCTTCTCCAAAACTGATCATATAATCAGTCACAAAACAGGCCTCAACAGATGCAAAAAGATTGAAATAATCCCATTAATCCTAACATCACCATGAACTAAGAATGGTCTTCAATAACAACAAAAAGAACAGAAAGTCCACATACACATGGAAGCTGAACAATAAACGCTCTACTCAATGATAACTTGGTCAAGGAAGAAATAAGGAAAGAAATTAAAGACTATTTAGTATTCAATGAACATGAAGGCACAACATATCTAAACTTAGGGGACATAATGAAAGCAGTGCTAAGAGGAAAACTCATAGATCTGAATGCCTTCAAAACGAAACTGGAGAGAGCATACACAAGCAGCTTACCAGCACATCTGAAAGCTCTAGAACAAAAGAAGCAAATATGCCCAAGAGGAGTAGACAGCAGAAAATAATCAAACTCAAGGGTGAAATCAACCAAGTAGGAACAAAAAGAACTATCAACAAAACCAGGAGCTGGTTCTTTGAGAAAATCAACAAGATAGATAAACGCTTACCCAGAATAACCAGAGGGCACAGACTGTATCCAAATTAATAAATTCAGAAATGAAAAGGTAGACATAATAACAGAAAATGAAGAAATTCAAAAAATTATCAGATCCTACTACAAAGGCCTATACTCACATAAATTGGAAAATCTGGATGAAATGGACAATTTTCTAGACAGATACCAATTATAAACCACCTAAACAGTCCCATAACCCCTAAAGAAATAGAAGCAGTCATTAAAATTCTCCCAACTGAAAAAAGCCCAGGACCAGATAGGTTTAGTGCAGAATTCTATCAGACCTTCAAAAAAGACCTAATACCAATATTCTTCAAACTATTCCACAAAATAGAAACAGAAGGAAAACTACCCAGTTCTTTCTAGGAAGCCACAATTATGTGTATACTTGAACCATACAAAGACCCAACATAGACAGAGAACTTCAGACCAATTTCCTTTATGAATATTAATGCAAAAATACTCAATAAAATTCTCACAAACCGAATCCGAGAACACATCAAAATGATCATTCACCATGATCAAGTAGATGTCATACCATGGATGCATGGATGGTTCAATATACAGAAATCCATCAAGGTAATCCACTACATAAACAAACTCAAAGAAAAAAAAACCACACTATCATTTCATTAGATAATGAAAATGCATTTGACAAAATTCAACATCGCTTCATGGTAAAAGTCTTGGAAAGTCAGAAATTCAAGGCCCATACCTAAACACAGTAAAAGCAATATATAGCAAACCAGTAGCCAACATCAAAGTAAATGGAGAGAACGTGAAGCAATCCCACTAAGATCAGGGACTAGACAAGGCTGCCCACTCTCTCCCTATCTATTCAATATTCTAGCTAGAGTAATTAGACAACACAAAGGGATACAAATCAAAAAGGAAGAAGTCAAAATATTACTAGTGCAGATGATATAATATTATACTTAAGTGACCCCACCAGAGGACTCCTAAACCTGATAAACAACTTCAGCAAAGTGGCTGTATATAAAATTAACTCAAACAAATTAGTAGCCTTCATCTACTCAAAGGACAAAAGGAATAAGAAAGAAATTAGAAAACAACACTTTTCACAATAGTCACAAATAATATAAAATACCTTGGTATGACTCTAACCAAGCAAGTAAAAGATTTGTATGACAAGGAATTCAAGTCTCTGAAGAAAGAAATTGAAGAAGATCTCAGAAGATGGAAAGATCTCCCATGCTCATAGATTGGCAGAATTAATATAGTAAAAATGGCTATCTTGCCTAAAATAATCTTCAGATTCAGTATAATCCTTATTAAAATCCCAACTCAATTCTTCGCAGAGTTAGAAAGAGAAATTCTCAAATTCATTGGGAATAACAAAAAACCCAGGATAGCAAAAACTATTCTGAACAATAAAATAACTTCTGAAGGAATCACCATTCTTGACCTCAAGCTGTATTACAAAGTAATAGTGATTAAAAACTGCATGGTATTGGTACAGAGACAGGCGGGTTGGTCAATGGAATAGAATTGAAGACCCAGAAATGAACCCACATACCTATGGTCACTTGATATTGGACAAAGCAGCTAAAACCATCCAGTGGAAAAAAGATAGCATTTTTTTTTCAGCAAATGGTGCTGGTTCAACTGGAGGTCAGCCTGTAGAAGAATGCAAATCGACCCATTCTTATCTCCTTATACAAACCTCAAGTCCACTTGGATCAAAGACCTCCACATAAAACCAGATACACTGAAACTAATAGAGGAGTGGAGAAGTGCCTTGAACACATGGGCACAGGGGAAATTTTTCTGAACAGAACATCAATGGCTTATGCTCTAAGATCAAGAATCAACAAATGGGAAAATTGCAAATTGTAAGGCAAAGGACTCTTTTGTCAATAGGACAAAACGGCAACCAACAGATTGGGTAAAGATCTTTACCAATCCTAAATCTGATAGAGAGCTAATATGCAATATATACAAAGAACTCAAGAAGTTAGATTCCAGAGAATCAAACAACCCTATTTAAAAATGTGGTACAGAGCTAAACAAAGAATTCTAAACTGAGGAATATCAAATGGCAGAGAAGCACCTAAAAAATGTTCAACATCCTTAGTAATTAGGGAAATGCAAATCAAAACAATCCTGAGATTCAACCTCATGCCAGTCAGAATGGCTAAGATTAAAACCTCAGGTGACAGCAGATGCTCCAAAGATGTGGAGAAAGAGGAACACTCCTCCAATGTTGGTCGGATTGTAAGCTGATACAACCACTCTGGAAATCAGTCTGGTGGTTCTTCAGAAAATTGAACATAGTATTACCTTAGGACCCAGCTGTACCACTTCTGGGCATATACCCAGAAGATGCTCCAACATATAACAAGGATATATGCTCCATTATGTTCATAGCAACCTTATAATAATAGCCAGAAGCTGGAAAGAACTCAGATGTCCTTTAACAAAGGAATGGAT
This sequence comes from Rhabdomys pumilio, assembly GCA_030674055.1. Lineage (NCBI taxonomy): Eukaryota > Metazoa > Chordata > Mammalia > Rodentia > Muridae > Rhabdomys > Rhabdomys pumilio. The sequence continues at coordinate 84,765,778 of JANHMN010000001.1, forward strand.
ACAGAAAATGTGGTACATTTACACAATAGAGTACTACTCAGCTATAAAAACCAATGACTTCATGAAATTCTTAGGCAAATGGATGGAGCTAGAAAGTATCATTCTGAGTGAGGTAACCCAATCACAAAAGAACACACATAATATGTGCTCACTGATAAGTGGATATTAGCTCAAATGCTTGGAATACCCAAGATACAATTCACAGACCACATGAAGCTCAAGAAGAAGGAAAACCAAAGAGTGGGTGCTTCAGTCCTTCTTAGAAAGGGGAACAAAATACTCACGGGAGCAAATCTGGAGACAAAGTGTGGAGCAGAGACTGAAAGAAAGGCCTCCAAAAACTGCCACACCTGGAGATCCATACCATATACAGTCACCAAACCCAGACACTCTTGTGGATGCCAAGAAGTGCATGCTGACAGGAACCAGATATAGCTGTCTTCTGAGAGGCTCTGCTAGAGCCTGACAAATACAGAGGCAGATGCTTGCAGCCATCCATTGGACTGAGCATGTGGTCCCCAATGGGGTTCCCAATGGAGGAGTTAGAAAAAGGACAAAAACAGCTGAAGAGGTTTGAAACCCCATAGGAAGAACAACAATATCAACCAACGAACCCCCCCCCCCCCAGAGCTCCCAGGGACTACACCACCAACCAAGGAGTACACATGGAGGGACCCATGGCTCCAGTTGCACCTGTAGCAGAGGATAGCTTTGTCAGGTCAATGGGAGGACAGGACCTATGAAGACTCGATGGCTCAGTGTAGGGGAATTCAAGGGTGGGGAGGCGAGAGTGGGTGGGTGGAGGAACACCCTCATAGAAAGATGCCGGGGGCCACTCCACCCGTGCCCCGGCTTGGGGTGGCGAGGGGGAGAGAGAGATGCAGCTTCTTCTTCTTTCTTCTCCTCCTCCCACGGTCCGGTTCTTCTCGAGGTAGCCCCTGGGCTGCTGCTGTGTGCTGATCTGCAGTCGGGGATCCTGTGGCTTGAGACTGGCACTAGTATCCCAGCCTTAAGATCAGCAAGGGGTTAAATAAATAGCTTTGTGCTATCCTAAAAACTTCTGAGGGTAAGAGACTGCAGGCTGGGGTGATTAACACCTGTAGCCTAACTGCAGAGAATTAGGCAAAGTGGCCTTTGTTCTATCTCAGCAGGAACTGCTGGGCTCTAACTTAGGGCTGGGTCGCAGGAAGAAAAGACACTTAGAAGAGTTGCTATAGAGTTTATTAAGTGTAAAAAGTATCCTATGAAAGCTATCTGAGGGGAAACGTGGAAAGTCCTAAATGGGGAAGAAGAAAGATTCTAACAAACTAAAGATTCTAAGGGAGAAAAACTCTAGACAGGGGAAAGGAAAGAGCGACAGGGTTTTAACTGACTAACTCTATTCTAACTCTACTAACTAAACTTAACTTACTCCATACTAACTCTCTAACTCCCTAACTGTCTTTGTCTTCAGTATTTATACACCATTCAGCATACATGATCACATGTTACAAAGTTCATCACAAGTTCACACCAAAAATCGGATCATAAATTGAAATAGAAGTTTACAACACAGAATGTTTACATGAATATCCATTAGGAGTAATTATCTAACTAGACATTCATCACCTGTCTAGCTCCACAGGTTCGCAGAAAGTTTGAAACTATAACTTAAGAAATTAGTGAAGTTTTGTATAGATAAACCCAGGCAATATTTTCTCTTCTGTCCTGGTACCTATAATAAATTGTGAATAACCTCTATTGACCTAGGCTAATGGTGTTATGACTTCTTGGAATGTGCTCTAAGCAGGAGAAGGTCTAGGGGCAATTAACTGATAACACTCAGGAGACTGGCAGAGTTCTCTTTGCAGTTTCGACTATGCCTGAGGGACTTAATAGCAGTCCCGATATAAAAGACCTTAATAATCATTGATATAATTTTAGGAATTCTTACAGGATCATCATTAAGACTTAAGTGGTCATCTATATGTCTGTATAGCAAGACAGTACATCTTCGTGGGTCTGCAGAGGTCTGCTACAAAGGGGTGTGCTATTGCTTAGTGATAGTAGCAAATGTCTAATAATAATAATAATGGGAAAAGCATATTAATAGCAGGAATCTTTCCTAAAATCACGTCCACCACAGCCTTGCTAATGGGGCACACTCGTCGCAGATTATATAATAATCCGAGGCAAGCATTTCAGGATGATCATCTGCCAATTATTAGCTTGTCCCATTATGGCTCCTGACAGAAGAAGGAGAAAGAGCATTGAATAGGGGATTTTGGGGGGTGGGGGGGAACCAAGAAAGGGGATAACATTTGAAATGTAAATAAACAAAATATCTAATTTTTTTAAAAAAAAGAGTACTACTCTCAGCTTACAGTCTATAGATTCAGGCATACATCTCTGATTTCTTCTTAAAAAAATTCTTCCTCCCTTCTTCCCTTTCTTCCATCTTCCTTCCCTCCTCCCTCCTCTTTCTCTCTCTCCTCCTTTTTCCCCCTCTCCCTTGTCATCTCTAACCCCACCCCACTGCCATCCTAGGGCAGAGCCACACACCATTAATCCATATGCTTCCTTTCTTACTAGACTCACCTCAGAGACAAACCTCACCTAGAAGAACAATTTACTGTTCTTTCAGGTCTCTCTCGTTCTCCTCTCATTCCCACTTGAAACATGTCTCCTCGGAGTATAAAATTCATAATATTTTCAGAAAACAGCCCAGCCATTGTATTAGATCTTGATATCAGTGTAGACTCCTTTACCATGCAACTTGACTCCAAAACACTTTTCTCACAGATGCAATAGAAATCTATCCAAAATTGATGTTCACTGTTAATGAACACAGCTTTAACTGTCATCCTAAGACATAGAATAAACTAAAAGTATACAATAAGGAGATTTTTGAGTTATTTATGGTCTAAGCACATGATGGAATGCAAAGCCTTTTAGGTCTTGTTCTTAAGAACAAAACTATACATTAAACAACTAGAGTGGTGGGCTAGTAGTTAAGACTACACACTGCTCTTGCAGAGGACCTGGGTTAAGGTCCCAGTATCCAGCAGTTTTCAACTACAGATCCAAGGGATCTGACACACTCTTCTGGTTTAGTTGGCATCTAAATGCACAGGGTTTAGTTTACATAAAGGGGCACATTCACTGTTAATTTTTAATTAACCTTTAAAACTGCAAACAAAAATCTCAGTGTGCATAAAGTTAACACATTTGAAAATATAGTCTAAGTTTCTAGAATTTACCAACAAATTGTGACTCTTTCATCTGTGTATTTTCTTCTTAAAAGTAAGACAAAACTGCCAAAGAGAAATCAGAAGAAACGGAACATTCTCTTGCCATACTACTTTAGCAGACCAGTCATTTTTCATGCCTCCATGTTCATTTCCAGCCCCAGTCAGTACTCATGCAGTATTACTAGGTTAATGGGTCAGTTTTAATTTTCTCCTCTATATATTTTCCTTTACAAACTCAGTGGTGTGGGACGGGGGGAGATGATGGTTCAGTGGTTAAAAGCTATTGCTCTAAAAGTAGGAGAACCAGAATCTGGATCCTCAGCACTCACAGAAATGTGGGGAAAGCATGTGTGACAGACAGTCCAAGGACAAACCAGCAAGCTACCCTAGACAAATCAGCTCTTAGTTCAAGTGCAAGACTGCCATCATTTATAAAGTGGGGCACAGGCAAGGAAGGCAGCCAATGTCAATCTTTGCCTTTTAGACCACAGGCACATATGTATGTGTACATGGTCCTGCCCACACATGCACAAAAATACACCCCACACATACTCTTCATAAGATAATACATACATATTGTGCACATAATACATACATGTATGTATGTACATATATAAAATAAAAATATACTAATAGAAATATGTTTTCTATAACCCTCAGCACAGTTTGCAAATGAGACTATCATTATCATCAGTCACCTGGGCCACACTTCATCCTTACTATAGGATTTCTCAGTTGTTAGCTAAGTATAGTCTCCCACTCACCCAGGGAGAACTCCCAGAGTCTCTCATTCCTAGTTCACTGGTGAACTATGGGAGAAATGCTCATTTCACCACAGTAGGCTCGGCCTTCACAAGTGAATACGAAGGTTACTTCCTGACCCTGACCAGTTGTCTGACAAAGTTCTCACTAGTCTTCTCTTTCTGAAGTGTGGATGGTTCACGTATTCTCCCTTCATACTTCCCAAATCTGGTGACTACATTTAGTGAATAGACAGATTCTCAGAAGATGCTCCCTAAATGGCTTCAAAGTTTGGCTTTATCCAAACAGATTGTTTGTTGAAACACTATGTGAATGAATGGTCACTCCACACTGCTAACAGCATAATAATCCCTAATGAGCTTAATTAAGGCTTACTTTACAAAGTTCTCAGAATGCCCAACCTCATGTTTGCCCTCCCTTTTTTACCTTAGCAGGCATTTCCGAAAAATTACCCTTTGGTTGCCAAGGCTACCTCTTGGAAAAGGTTTGCCTGTCATTCAGGAAGATTAGTCTAAATTTTTGAGGAAATGCTATACTGGAAACCATAAAATCATTAGTATACTTTGTTATCTTAGTATTTAATATTTTTGGAAATTTTATTTTTAATTCTGTGTTGGTGTGTGTTTGCACATGGTTATGTACACATGAGTGCAGGTGTCCTTAGAAGACAAAGGCATTGGATCTTCTGGAGAGGAAAATACAGATGGTTGTGAGCAGCCTGACATAGGTTCTAGGATCCAAACTCTGGTCCTCTAGAAGTGTATCAAGTGCTCTTACCTGCTGAGTCAACTCCCCAGCCCTTATACTAATATTTTGAAATTACTATTTTATACATTCAAATATTCTCCACATTCCTTACCATTTCTCACATCATGAATTAGATTCAGGTTGAGATGGTTTCTGATTTGTATACCAGCATCTAGTATCCAGTTTGAGAACCTTCAGAATGCTGGTCTATTTCTACCAAGGTCAGAGTGATTGCTTCCTCCAAATGCCACAAAGTTCAACAAATATCCAGCAATGGTGACAAAAGGCGACCTCTGTACTCTCCCAGGGAGGGGTTTTATGAAATACACACTGATGGGTGCTCAGTGCCTCATTCCCAGAACATCACCTCACATGACTGTTTTGGTTTACTTCATTTCACAAATGAACAGATATAAGCTCCCATGACAAATGCATGCTGAGATACAGGCACCAAAACCCATGGTCTACTTTAGACCTGTGGAAAGCAGCTATGTCAGATCCTGGACATACATTATTGCAGGTTTTTTTCAGAAACTGAGGACTTAATGAAGCAATGATGTGAACATTTCTAAGGCTAAAATTGAATGGCACTTTAATAGTAATGTTGCCATTATTTGCAGTGGTGGGGTTTCATTTATGGTACTTTGAGGCAAAATATAATTACCACATAATTCTGACTTCAAGAATCCTTAGTTCAGAAAAACATAAATGACCTTGGGTGTTTGATCACATGTGCAGAGCCCGGACTCCTGGGTCAACACGATGACTATATTTTCTGCACTTTCCCAGCCTTGTTTGATCCTTGAAGGTTTGAGGCAGACAGGCCTCTTTCAGAAATAGTGATAGATTCTGTCTAGACTTGTTTTTGCCTCCAAGGAAAGAAAACACCTGAGCCCTGTAAGGTTTTGAAAAACGAACCACTTTACTAAGAACTTACTAACCATGCTTGACATGGTTTTAATGTGAGACGTCCACTATTAGCTCGTGCCTGATTCCCCAGCTGGTGCTGCTGACAGGGTAGCATGTCATGGAACCTTTAGGAAGCAAGACCTAGCTATAGGAAGTCAGTAACTGGGGGAGGGTCTTATATCCAGGCCCTACTTTCTGTCCTCTATTTGCTTCCTGTCTGCTATCACAATGCAGCCAACCACAAGGCTGCACACTTAGTCAAGAGCTCCAACCATTATGCCCCCCTGTCATGAAAATGAACATCCTTAGTCATCAGGGAAATGCAAGTCAAAATGACTTTCAGATTCTACCTTACTCTCAGAATGGCTGAGAACAAAAACTCAACAGATAGTACATGCTGTCGAGAATGTAGAACAAAGAGAACACTCCTACCCAATCACAAAAGAACACGCATGGTATTTACTCACTGATAGGTGGATATTAGCCCAAAAGCTTGAAATAGCCAAGATTCAACTCACAAACCACATGAAGCTCATGAAGAAGGAAGACCAAGTGTGGGTGCTTTGGTCCTTCTTAGAAGGAGTAACAGAATACTCAAGGGAGCAAATATGAAGACAAAATGTGGGACAGAAACTGAAGGAGGGGCTGTCTGGAGACCATTCCACCTGGGAATCCATCCTAGGTGCATTCACCAAAGGTAAATGCTAATGTGGATGTCAGGAGGTGCATGCTGACAAGAGCCTGATATAGCTGTCTCCTTAGTGGTCTGCCAGAGTCTGACACATTCAGAGGTGGATGCTCACATCTAACCATTGATCTGATCAAGGGGTCCCCAATGGAGGAGTTAGAGAGAAGACTGAAGAAGCTGAAAGGGTTTGTGGTCCCATGAGGAGAGCAACAATACCAACCAACCAGAGCTTCCCAGGGTCTAAACCACCAGCCTGGGAATACATAGGGAGGGACCCATGACTCCAGCTGTATATGTAGGGAAGGATGGCCTTGTAGGGCATAGGTGGGAGAGGAGATCCTTGGTACCATGAAGGCTGGACACCAAGTGTGGGGGAATTTGAGGGTGGGCAGGTGGGAATGAGGGAGTAAATGGGGGCACATCCTCATGGAAGCAGAAGGAGGGGAGATGGGATAGTGGGATCCTGGGTGGGGTGGGGGGGGGATAAGGGGATTAGATCTGAAATGTAAATATAATATCCAATAAAAAAGTAAATTAAAAATGGGTACAAAGCTAAATAGAATTCTCAACAGAGAAATCTCTAATGGCTGAGAAACACTTAAAGAAAAGTTAACATCCTTAGTCATCAGGGAAATGCAAATCAAAATGACTTTCAGATTCTACCTTACACTCAGAATGGCTGAGAACAAAAACTCAACAGATAGTACATGCTGTCAAGAATGTAAAGAAAGCAAGGGGAACACTCCTACATTGCTGCTGGAACTTCAAGCTTGTACAACAATTCTGGAAATCAATTTTGTGGCTTCTCAGAAAATTGGAAATAGTTCTAAACCTCAAGACCCAGCTATACCACTCCTAGGCATATACCCAAAAGATTCTCCACCATTCCACCACTCTCTCAACTATGTTCATTGAAGCTTTATTCATAATAGTCAAAAACTGAAAACAACCTAGATGCTCCTCAACTGAAGAGTGGATAAAGAAAATGTGGTTCATTTACACAATGGAATACTACTCAGCTATAAAAAAATAAGGACATCAAGAACTTTGCAGGCAAATGGATGGAACTAGAAAATATCATCCTGAATGAGGTAACCCAGAGCCAAAAGGACCAACCAGTGCATGATATGTACTCACTGATATGGCTAAGTGGATATTAACCATAAAGAACAAGATAACTAAACTACAATCCTCAGACCCAAAGAAACCAAATAACAATCAGGGCCCAAAGGAGGATGGCTGAAATCTTTCTCAGAAGAGGGAATAGATATTGGAAGTAGATGGAGAGAGGGAACTGGGTGAGAGAGGGGATAAAGAGGGAAGCAGTGAGGTGGGAGATCAGATGTAGATAAAGCATGAGAAAGAGAATGGAAATCAACAGAAGAGGAATCTCTAGGATGTGTCAGAGACCCAGGATGAGATGGGAGACACCAAGGGTGTCTGTGGGTGTGACTCTAGTTGAAACTCCTAGCAGTGGGGCATATGGATACTGAAGTGGCCACTTCCTGTAACTAGGCAGGACTCCCAGTGGAGGGATAAGGACAGCAACTCACCCACAAAATTTTTAACTCAAAATGTATCCTGCATACAAGATGTGCAGAGGCAAAGATGGAAGAGAGATGGTGGGAATGGCCAACCAATGACCACCTCAAGTTGAGATACATCCCATGGTAAGAACGAATCCCTGACACTAGTAATGATATACTCTGTTATGCTTTCAGAGACTACCATACCTGTCCTCTGAGAGGCTCCTCCCAGCAGCCAATAGAAACAGATGCAGAAACCCACAGGCAAACATTAGGTGGAGGTCGGGGAGGAAATGTTGAGGGAACAAATGGGGGACCTGAAGAGGACAGGGACTCCATAGGAAGACCAACAGAATCAACTAACCTGGACCCTTGGGGGCTCCCTGAGACAGAATCACCAACCAAAGAGCATCCAGGGGCTAGACCCAGGCCCTTTGCACATATACACCCAATGTGCAACTTGGTCTTTGTATGGGTCCCCAACAACTGGAGTGGGGGCTATCCCTAAATCTGTTGCCTGACTGTAGATTCCATTCCCCTAACTGGGCAGCCTTGTCTAGCTTCAGTGAGAGAAGATGTGTCTAGTCCTGCAGTGATTTGATTGAGAAGGGTGTTACAGGTCGGGGATCCCCCTCCTCAGAGAAGGGGAGGGGGACATGTATGAGGATGAAACTTGGAAGGGGGGCTGATATTACCATACAAAATGAGTAAATTAATGAGAAAAATAGTTCTGTATGAGATGGTGGTATATAAATTACATGTGGTGATCTGAATGAGAAGTGTCCCCATAAGATCTGGCATTTAAACACTTGGTTTCCAGTTGGTAGCATTGTTTGGCAGAAGCTGAGGTACAGCCTTGCTGGAGGACAGCACTGGAAGTGTTCACTGACTTTAAAGCTGCACATTTTCTCCACTCTGGGCTCACTGCTTTCATTTGAAGATGTGGACATTCAGCTCTCCCAGCATGACGGACAACATTTTGTTTCTTTGAGACAGTTTCACTAGTGTAGCTTTGGACGGCCTGAAACTCACAAAGGTCTATTTACCTCTGCCTCCCGAGTACTGAGACTAAAGGTGTGCACTGCCATGCTTGGCTCATAATGGTATCCCACTGCAACCATAAACCCAAATAAATTCTTTCTTCTCTATGTTGTTTCTAGTCATGGTATTTTAACATATAAACAGAAAATTAGTATAATAAAAAACTTGAAAAACTGTCTGGAGACTGAAGTGGTTAACTTTACTTCTGCAAGAAAATGGACGAGAAATAAAGGCAGACAGAAATATTTTCTATTAAGAGTTTTCAATTAAGAGTTACATCTAGCCATTTTTTTATTTCAACTTTTATTTAAAATGTTATTCGAGGCCAGCATGTTGGTGCACGCCTTAAATACCAGCACTAAGGAGGCAGGGGCAAGCAGATTTCTGTGACTCTGAGGCCTGTTCTAAGGACAGCTAAGGCTACACAGAAAAACACTGTCACACAAAACAAAACAACTTATTCCAATTACTAAAGAAAGAGGTCATTAATTTTAAAGATAGTAGAGAAGTATAGGGGTGGGTTGGATGGAGAAATGTTACAATCTCTAAAAAGTAACAAGTATGCTATTCTCTACTGGGCTGGAACGTCAGCAGGCTGTCACTTTATCTGGTTATTCACTATATAACTTTGCATATCCTGCTCTTAAGACAGTTTGGGTCCAGCACAATCCCTGTGGCACAGAACTCCCTCTAGCTCCAGCTTGAGGGTCTGATCAGGGGGTACCCTGATCTCCAAGGGCACCTGCACTCATATGCACATACGCACATACAGCCACACACATATACAAAGTTTCAAAAACAAATCTTAAAATAACTATCACAAAAAATTATGAATTTTCACTCATAAAGGGGAAATATTCATTCTAAAATGAATCCTAGCTTTTTCTTATATTGAACTGTCCTAAGCTTTGTATTTAAAATTTTCCAAATTTTTAGAGAAGCTTGTGGAGTAAACAGTCCTCGAATGTATATGGACTTTTTGGTACTTTCCCAATTAAATGCTATTAAAATTATATCTTTGCCACTTATAATCAAATAGAGGCTGCATTAGAAAGAACCACAAGATAGAAATTTCTTGCACTTAGCTAAATACTTTTTTTATTCCACAAATTAGAGTAAATGACAATCATTGCAATGTAATTGGACAGACGCCTTAACAAAGGGCTCTTGTGTATTCTATTATTTTACATAGCCATATATGTGGGAATTTTTAAATGATTTTCACTAACACGGTTTAAAAGAAAAATTAGTATATTTGGCAGTAATTATGTTGTCTAAAAGAACAGTAATGCAGGCACAGTACTCTAATTAAAAGACAGTTAGTAAGAATTTAACTTAATATCAAGGTTAGATAAGGATCTCTAAATTCTTTACTTAGGATCTAATCTACATAAACTCTTGTAATATAAATCACAAATAACTTTAAAAATGAACAACAAAACTTGCCCATGTTAAGTATGGCATTTTTTAAATGGAGAATGACAGTTTTGGTTTATAAACTCTCCATATTTAAACTCAGAAACATTTTTTAAAGCTGTGGTAAGATAGTAAAAAACCTCCCAAAAAATAAAGTTGAATTTGTTTTCTGGGTTAGCAGAAAGCTGTACCAGGTCCCAGATTTGAAGCACTAACAAGGCAGAACACCATGGCTGTCAGCACTGTGTCTGCCCATGGTTTCTTCTATCTTCTCTGAAAGGAGATAGCTTTGCTCCATTCATAATACAGCTATAAACAAGTAAGAACCCAATGCTTGTGATGTACCTGTGGACAAATGCTTACACGTCAGTCACGGGGTTTGACTTGCTGCACTATAAAATACCTTAAATTGGTAAATTCTGCATTTTGAGAAGCTGAATAAAGATTTACATAAAACAAATACTCAGAACATCATGTTTGTTGCTAATTTTAAAAGCATACATGCATATACATACTTTAGTTGGTCATTTAACTAAAGAGCAATCCAAAGATTTGTGTCCACTGTTAACACTGAACAAGATGTTGACATATTCCTACACACCTAAGGGAGGTTGACTAAGTTTACTGTCCAGAACCCTTGATGGTATATCCAATGTTTTGACAATCTAAACATGTTTTGGTTGTTGCTTCCCTTTTTGTTAGACACCAAGACTAATGACAAAGTATGAAATCGTCATTTACTTCTTTATAAAATTTACTTAAGACAGAAGGGATTTTAGTCATTTCACATTAATTTAGCAAAGCAATTTTATAGTCAATATTATTGCAACATAAAAACATGGCAGTCACTAGCAATTACACAGCAATTCACAAAAACTACACTATTCATTTCAATGAACAAGTAGCACTTTATAAAAAATATTTTCAGAGGATGTTTACATTCACTTTATGTAAATATCAAGGTTGTAATAGTTACAGTCAATGTAAACACAGTACAAATGTGTTCTTCAAAAGTATGTGACTCCACTAGATTCTACTGTTTGGGTTTTTCAACAACTCATATTTTAGTGAATCTGAAAGTAACACATGAAAAGAAATAACCAACCTCTTTGTGTCTTTATTAACTCTAAATAAGGTCTAAAGCTGCCACAATATTCACAGAAAACAAAGATCTTAGTAGAAAAATTACAATGGTGCTATTAAATGACTAGTTGGTCTCTCTAGTTCTAATAGGTTAATAACCAAATGGCACAGCTCCTAAGGTGTTTTTTTTTTTTTTTTAGCTATGTAGTAATAACTCAGCTTTATTAGCTCATGATCTGAGCAATCTCAGAACTGCAGGCAGCTATAACACAAGGGTATATTTCTACTAAGAGGAAATAAAAAGGAGTAGGAAGAAAGTGGGTGAATAAGTCCATGACGGTATACAGATCTCAACATGGGTAACAATGTCGGTTGCCCTTCAGATTCCCTACACAGGCTGGTATGTCTACCTTCTGTGGAACACAGATGCAATCAGATCCAAAAGTTTGAACCCAAGGTCTGAACTTAGTTAATGAGGATCTCAGCAAGACTCTACAGTTTATATTCCTTACCTGTTTGACAAGAGACCAGTTATATGCCTTAATAGTAATTTAAGACTCTGCACACATACACACCCCCCAACACACAGACCAATTTAGTCAGATTTGTTTGTACTTTAAATTCCTGATGACAGCAACCAAGGTTGGGATCCAATTAAAAAGGTGAACATTTCCATGGGATGTGACTCTTCTGTATACAGCGTGCCTACTATTGAAAAGTGGCATCTTGATATTCTGGGGACTCACTTGGCTGTTGAATGTTCTCATACTACAACTGGATCTAGGTTCAATTTCCAATGATGGCCCCTAACCCCAACAAAAACACAGATGCATCAAAAGCCATTACTGCTGTGAAAGCCTCATGTGGTAAGATAGTTTTCCTTTGCCATCTGGTACAGCTACTTTGATCAAGACAAGAGGGAATTCTCAAGTCAAAAACATTTAACCTGTACTCAGTTAAACCAAGGCTTGGACTAACTAAAGGAGGATCCAATACTGAGGTAATAAGGGTGAAGGCCTGACTTCTAACATCACTTGGAAGAGTTTCAGAGAGTGGACAGTGTCGAGAATCACACAGGAGAGCAATGGGAAAGCATGGTCAGAACAGTGGGAGTGAGAATGTTGGTATCACTTCTGAAAGGCAATGGGGACCCCAGAACTTCTGTTAAGAGAGGATACTGAGACTGTGGATCTACTGGTTAGTTGTACACAGAATGTCAACAGGGACTCAGAAAGCCTAAATCCAGCTCCTGCTCCGCCAAGTTAATAGTCATGAATACTTCTATCTGTTGTCAAAGCAGAAACATATTCTAGCAGGTCTTCCAAAAACATAGTAGAGACAGTCTGCAAACACTGCAAGGGAGCATTTTTAAGAATCTGAGATGACCAAACCTTGATAGTATGTTCTTCAACTGGTAGTCACAGATGAATGTTTGTGTTCTTTTTTGTTGTTTTTGTTCTAAGAAAAAAGCACTATCCAGCTTTTCCACTGTTTCCTGCTATGCTTTTTCTTGCTTATAACTAAGAATGCACCGAGGCATGTGGCTAAATTGGTAGTGTTTGCTAAGCATACACACATGGTTCTGGGCTCAATTATAAACTGAGCACAGGACTGAAGTGGGGTAGGCAAGGGTGAGAAGATTCAAGGTTATCCTCAAATACAGGATGAATGAGCCACATAAATACTGTTTCAAGGACACAGAGTACCCATTCAGGGTTGGGTTGATGTTATAACTTCATAAGATAAGGCAATGAGATCAAACCGACCTTTCTAGGACCACACATCCTTAATAGCAAGGCAAATCAGTAAGACAGACAGTTTTGTCTGTTTTACCTGAATACCTTCATTCTCTATACAGAATAGAATTCAGTTATTCTCTAAAATTGGCCATCAGAAGCTAAGTCCCAACATAGCAAGGAAATCAATTTTATGATATTTGGTTGCATGCTACAAGATAAAGAGGAGGGAAAAAAGGAAAGAAATGGTATAATCCCATCACTGAGATACATCTAAAAACTTGTCCTCAAAACTTCTATCAGGGGCTGGAGAGATGGTTTAGCAGTTAAGAGACTGCTCTTCCAGAGGTCCTGAGTTCAATTCCCAGCAACCACATGGTGGCTCACAACCATCTGTAATGGGATCTGATGTCCTCTTTTGTGTGTCTGAAGACAGCTATAGTGTACTCATATACATAAAATAAATTACTCTTAAAACTAAAAAAAAAAAAAAAAAAAAAAAAAAGTTTTAAAAAAGTTAGGTTGTATCCCACAGATGGACCATCACTAGGTCCACTAAAATAAAGCTAGGATTTATTTATTTGGCTTTAAATTTTTTCTGGTCTGCCAGTTTTGGAATAAGTCACATTTTCACAGATTTCACTTACTCTAATAGTTACAAAGAAGTAACATGACACAATTATGTAGAGAAGTGTCTCAAACCCAAATAACTAATAGTGTAAGCCATAACTGCCTAGGTCAACAAGTGATAAATGTTACTATGCATGAAGTCCAAGCAAAAAGTAAACAGCCTATAAGGATATATGGTTTCCATACTTAATGGAAGGGTGGCTTCCTCCAAGAAAACCTGGCAGTTGGCTCTTAACGTCACTGGTAACCATTCTCAAGTTGAACTTGTTTGTCTCCTTGACTGTAACTATTTTCAATGGCCAACATGAACTACTGCATCAAGTAAGCTATACAGTACCAGGCAAAACGACCACACAGGAAAATACATAGTAAACATGGAAACTAGTTCAGTCTCACAAAGTTTCTATGTCCTGTGCAGATGTGTTCTGGAGAAGTTTTCTTTTCAGCATTAAGGATTACATACATAAAGGCATCTAAGAGAACATATTAGAAAAACACTAAGTACATTTTAACTCTATTCTTTTTGAATAATGAATCAATGTCTAGAATGCAAAAGTCACAAATAAACAACACTTCCCAGAGTACACGATCACCTGGCCATTTGTACACAGACCATGGCAGTGACAAGTATGCCACAAAACAAACTTCAGGGTAAGAACATCTTACATTCTTCCTGATTCTTGCTGTGTACACCAGATACTTTTGCTAGAACAAGGTTTTTGATGTAATCAAATGCACTGATACCTTGGTAAACATTCTGTGCTTGACAGTTCCCACTCAGAAATAACACAACCCTCAATCTGCCTAAATCTATCACATCTTCCTTTTAGAAAGCCATCAGGAGAACTTTCTCAATGGGGCAATAAACACTTGACCTTTTGTAGAAGACAAATACTGTTTCTGGTGTGGATGTCTGCTGTAAGAGAGCGTTCCCTCTTGGTTCAGCAGCAGTTGCTGGCTATCCTCTAGACGAGCCTAAAACATGACTCTGCTATGTGTCCTTTTGTTTTCATTTAACACTAAATCCTAGACAGAAATTGGTACTTGAGTAACAGAAAAGATCCAAACTAGACAACAGACTGCAACCAGGGGTAAAAGCAAGTGAGAAAAACATGGTAATATTTCTTAGAACTTCACTTTGTACTGCCTACTTTCTCAGGCTTGTGTGGCTGCCATCAAGAACCTGTGAGAACTATTGGCAATGGCATTAAGTCCTGCACTGGTCTTGAACCCTCTCCAGAAGTTAGCAGAGAAGATATTGGCAAATACCCTGCATCAGTCAAGACTGCTGAGCACAGAGTGATAAACCTGTCTACAGATCAGACTTAGGGTGTCCTTTTACAGCTCTTCCTAAGTAAAAGAAACAGTTCGTTCAAGGGAACAAGTTCTCATCTTTTAATCTTTTCTGAGACAGCCTCATTGGCAGAGAGTATCTGAGACGGCCTTGGGGAGAGATTAATAACTCTTTCTACACAGCTATAGAAACTAGTGACACAAGGCTGGGAGGATAAAGCTCTTTTTTACATTAACAAGATGACAGCAAAAAGCATGGCATCTGTAGGAAACACGGTGGTTCCTTTTTACCCATGGCTGTGACATCATCAAACTCTAAGTCCTTTCATAATAAATTCCTGGTGTGCTACATCTTTGAAGCATCTTATTTTACTTTTCTTGTATCATGCCAAAAAAAAAAAAAAAAAGTCAAAATAGCTCTCTTATACCTTTCTATGGCATGAATAGCTTTTCTTCACCCATTTAAGAAAAAAATAAATAAATAAAAATAAAAACAAAAATTCAGATTTTTGAAAAGGCACATACAGTAAGTCATACTGGTAACTAAAGGGTGTTTTGTTTCTAACAGTTCCTAGACATGAGCAAGCAGACAGAAGCTAGTCTCCCATCATCATATACAGATATCAAGAATCCATACATAAGAATAAGGAAGGCAAAAGCAGGAACAATCTGTCTGCATTTGGGCAATGGTGCCTTGATTATTTACCTAGACACACTAACTATTCCTTGCCTTTTAATCATTCTCAGCTCCACACTAAGCCATGGATTGCTGCTATGAGAACTTGGATATGAAGTAGCTGCTTCAGGAACATTTTTCGCAGTACTGCATGTCATTAACAAGTGGTTTCTAAGGAGCCTCAATTCACACAGTTCTTCAACAACACATTTATTACTCCCACTCTGTGGTTCCCGGGGGCTTTGATGTTAGGTCATACATAATTCTAGAAATTCCAGGAATCTTCTTTATCTCAGTGACCATCTTTAGCACCACCTGTTTACCAAAACAAAGATTACAAGAAAAAATGAGAATACACCACATGTTCAATAATCCTACAGGGCTTACACTTGAACCTTAAAACTAAAACATGATCTGTTTCGGCTATTACTCTTCACATATGAGATGGTTCTGATTAAACGTAGATTATTTCTCTCCATAGATACAGTGACTTAGAATCAATATTCCTCAAAGTGTCTGACAATGCTATAGCATCCAAGCATGTCACTTTATGCATTAATACAATACGTATATTATCTATGGCTTAAATATATAACTCCAGCACTACCAAAATCTGACAGGAGGCACTCTAATATCAACTTTTGTCAAAGATAGTTGAGCACCTGACTGTCTTGAAGAGCTGACAAACTTGGCCATAAGAAACAGATGCTAAACACGGCCCAGCCACACAGCAGCCCCTGTCAGAGCCTCACATTAGTGCAGTAACAAAGAGCTCCACTTAGCAAAGCCTCAGTTCCACTTTTCACAGGCTGCTGCTGTATAAATGACTCCTTGGAATTTCACTTTGGTGAAAGACAAGGAGAGTGGTGAAGAAAACCAATGAACTGTAGGGTTCAATCCCCAGCAGGCTGGCACATGACTAGAATCTCAGCCAGAGGTTGACAAACAGCGTAAGGTACAAAAGACTTCATCTTAAAAAAAATAATTGTAATTGTAAATATCATCAAATCTCATTGTTATTTCTTAAAAATCCCAACTCTTTTCCACTCCTAGGATTGAGTCCTTTATCTGAGAAAACTCTTTATATTATAAAGTAAAAATCAACAGTTAGATTAACTACATAATAATCAGAAACAGCAGGTATATCAATGTTGTATTAGATTTAAAGTCTCTTTCAGCTACACTGTATTAAGTAAGTAAAAACAGATAAAAAATGAACCTACAAAGAATCAATCCTAGAAACATAAATTGTCACAGCCTATTTCTGTCACTGTACCATGTAATATATATGAAGCACTGACACACAGTATATTAGAAAAAGTAGCATAAATTACCTCTACGGGAATCTCATTGCCAGGTGTTGCAGGTATCCCAGTCATGAAGTCACTAGTAATAAAGGTTCGAATAACCACAGACCTCTGGCATGAAGGCTGCTTCTGAAGTGGATCTCGATCGAAATGTAATGGGGTCAAAATCACTGGCATCTGGCTGATTTTCCCAGCATACCCTAAACAAAGAACCCTGTAGTGCTTAGTATCATTCCACAATAGAAAAATACTCTAACCTAACTCAAGGAAATCTAGTCAAGAATCTCTTGTTATTTCTCCCTCTTTCCCTTCCTTGCACACAGAAAACACTTGTCACATACTGAATTCAAATACTTCCAGTGTTGAGAGTGGATACAGCAGAATCAGATGCGGATGTAATAGTTCCTATCTATACTCTCACCACAAGAGAGGCTGAGACAGGACAGTCTCAAAAGTGAGAGCTACCTAGACTAAAACTCCTGCCTTGACTTATCTAACACATGAATCTTCACATAAGGAAACTTACCTATCTAACACATGGGTCTTCACAAGAGGTAACTTATCTAATACATGGTATTAGATTCACCTGAGGTATACCACAGCTTTCTTGTGCTCTGGGGTCTAGCTAGCTCTTCGGTGTTACAATTCGAGGTGATTTTTCAATAGTGAAATCATGAACAACAAAAAGCCCTGAAAATGTTGAAAATACAACAGCAAATAGACCGAGACAAGAACAGTTAGGTAAAAGCTCAAACAAGAAGAATGGTGCTGTGGTCCACATCAGCCGCTGTGAAGACAAGCATGGCTATGCACATTTTTGCTACTCTAAGTGTCTGTGAATAGCTGAAAAATTAATTGTATTTAAAAAGCAGTATTATGGAAACTCCCATAATAAACAGCAAAAGCTACATCCTACTGTTTAAAATTATTACGACCAAATTTATAAAAACCCTGTTACACATACAGTGTGCTGTGATAAACAGAATGAGCACTCACCAGACTCCCTGAGAATGTTATGGGCCTCAAAATCAGCTTGGCGTAAAGTACTGAGCACTCCTGTTGTCAGAAAAGTTGGAGTAACATCTGTAGGAGGTTCTTTAACTGGTGGGCCAAAGATATAGACAACTCTAGATGGAAATAGGTCATAGAAAACACACTACTGTGAGAAACTGTATGTGGGACTTTTGATCATCTCAGGACAGTTCAGGGTGGCATGTTCTATGGATTTGCAATTCTGGCTTTCCCAACTCTCTCCTTAACAGATTAACTCTCTCTCATTAACACAACTCTTCCAGGTTAACCCTGACAAATGCATTTCAAGTTTCTGTATAAACTAAAGACAAAAGAAGTCCAAAGCAACTATTGTTGGTTAAGCAAATAATATTCATGAAAAAACTGGAAAGAGACAACTATGAAATAACATTTAATTTAGCAATTCTGACACTAAACAATTTGAGTTTTTTGGTAAGAAGTGTTAAACATCCTTTATTTGATAATATATACTACACTAAATATAATATTTAGTAATTCTTTGATAATATAAACCACACTAAACTGCCTTTCTGTAAGTAAAAAGAAGCACTTTGAATTCAAGGAATCCTAATTAAATTGGCATAGTCAAGAGCAATAAAGACAGATGTTACTTCATCTTTAACTACTGCCTGTAACACAGGCAGTAGTTAATCACAAACAGACACACAGGAGAGTTCTAGTTGGTTCTCAGACAGTTAAGATTTCCTCCATGGTTACTAAGCCCATTGTCATAACCAATGACATAATCTAAGTATTAATCCAATCTTTCGGGCAGCATCCTCCAGATGTGTGACATGAGGAGCATTAATAGTTAAGTCCAGCTTTATCTTACAAGGACAAGCAATAATAGTATCTATGGAAGTGGGATTACTACTTTGAGAGATTATATTCCCTTTACTGCAAAGCAATTTTACTTAAATCTAGACTGATGAAAAAAAATTTTCTGTAAGCTTTTCATGATCTGAAATGAAGCCTGATACACAAGTTACATTATATACAAATTACATTATGGTAAAGATGAAAAGACATGTGATTATTTTTGTTTTGTAATAAACAAACAGTGGCTACTATTTCATTAGTGGGCTTTTTAAAGATAAGCTATTAAATCTGCATTTTCTCCCTCCTTAATTCCAGCAGAGACCATTTTTGGTCCACACTGCTGAGATTCTCAAAATTCTCTATCAGTGTTTCCTTTCTCTATCCTATGTTCTTGTTGGCATTTGTGTAAGAGAATCCAGTGGCCTGACATGTCTTCCTAACCAAACAGACTATGGAGGTTCAATCAAGTCCTCCTTCTTCAACAATTTTAATTTGCTTTCCAATAACAACCACCACCGCCACCTCCTCCTCCTCCTCCTCCTCCTCCTCCTCCTCCTCCTCCTCCTCCTCCTCTCCCCCCCTTCCTCCTCCTCCACCTCTACCACCACCATCACCATCATTACTGATAAAAAGCTATACACTAGTTCTCTAGGTCAAAGACATATCAATTTACATACAATTTACCAATTGCCTTACTTATGGCTTCTATTGCGATAATAAAACACCATGACAAATGGCAACTAAAGGAGGGGAGTGTTATTTCTTATATTTCCAGGCAACAGTCCATCATCAAAGGAAGGCAAGACAGAAACTCCCGGAGTCAAAGGCCATTAAGGAATGCAACTTATTGGCTTGCTCATCATGGCTTGCTCAGTCTGCTTTCTTATAGCAACAGGACTTCCAGCCCAGAGGTAGCACTGCCTTCAATGGGCTGGGCAGTCCTACCTACATCAATCACTAATTAAGAAATGCACTATAGGCTTGCTTACAGGTCAATCCTATGAAGTCATGTTCACAATAGAAAATCCCTCATCCCAAATGACTCTAGGTGATATCAAGTTGATATTAAAATAGCCTGCACAGCTGCCTTCGGCTTTTATGGATGCGTGTATGTCATATCACATGTATAGAGGTGAGAGGACAACTTGTCAAAATTCCTTCTCTCCTCTTGCCATGAGGATCCCAGGAGTCTAACTCAGGTCTTCTGGCTTAGTAGCAAGAACCTTTTCCTGCTGAGCCATCTAGATAGCCCCCCCCCCAATTATTCTTTCTTTCAATATTTTTTCTTAAATAAGCAAAATAATTATACTGTGATGAGGGATCAAAATTTATAGGATAATATTAAGTACTCCCCCAACCACAGCCAAAGCACAAGAAAAAGTCAAGTTAACCAAAGCACATTACAAAGAGAAGTACCTACATCACTCTCATCTCCCATCTTACTTACGTGTGTGTCTTCTAATCTTTCACTAGAAAAAGAGCTGAAAGTATGTATTCTCTCACTTCATCCACACCCTCATTCCCATACCTGTTAATGTTATGACACATTCGAGGTATAAGTCTGGCAAGGAAAATAAGAGATTCCCAATCAGGTTCATCTTTACTGGAGATTCCACACACATAACTGTAAGAGCGACAGTCACCCTGTAAAAATAAATATAGTCAACTTTTAACAGTTAAGTCAAAAGATGGATTAGAAAATATTTTTAAAGTGACATTATTAGTAGTAATTTGTTTTTCCTTTTTAAGATATATCTGAAAAGTATATTCTACATAATTGTCTCGTAATACAAGTTAGGTCCTAAATTAAAACACCCCTAATTAAATCCTACCTGGATCAATTCAGGAATAAAGAAACCATTATAGTTTCAACAATTTATATGAAACATACAGGAGTCTACTTGGAAGTCATTCCAAATGGCTGCCCAACTATGGCAAACCAGCATATTTAGTTTGACAGGCAAGATCTAATACCCATAATTATTGACTGAGTAAAGAAAAGAAGTATTTTGTTTAAAAATAAACTTCAAATACTGAGAAATAAATGAATGGAAACAACTTAAGTATTCATCAATAGAACTGAAAATTACTATATCTACACAACAAAGTGCTATTCAGATGATGGAAAAATGAAATCCTTTCATTTTAAAACTCAAAATCTTTACATTATGTAAAGTAAGATGTGCACCCAAAGACAAGAAGCACATGACCACACTCATAAGTAGAACTTAAAGTTTATCTTACATAAGATACAGTACAATAGTGGTTACCAGAGGCTGGAGAAAGTTAGCGCTGAGGGAGGTAAAGAAGGATGAGGAAGGGTTGATCAGAGATAAAAAGTTACAAAGTTTAAATACATGGCAACAGCAAATGTTTTAAGGGCAGACTTAGGCATAATACAATTTACAGGTGTATCAAAGCCTCATACTAACTGGGAATGGTAGCAGGAAGGCAGTACTCCTCCACAGCACAGATCTACACTTAAAGAGATAAGCCCTGACAGGACAAACAACACCCCAAGGCACACAATCAGCAGTCTAAGAGGGATGAGAGGCCCAGCCTAGACCAGGCTCCAAGGTCTAACTGGTACTACAAGAGGAAGCTCCTGAAGGGCAGCAGCTTTAGCTGACATTGCACATTTGCCTACCATACCTACAGGAGAACAAGGTACAAAGGACACATGATGTTATAATCAGTTCTGATGTTTTTCTTCGATTTCCTTCATACTCTTGGCCAATAGTTTAACATATCCTGCAGTGTCCTCTTTGTCTCTTCAGAGCCATAAGTCAGCATTTGTGTTACAGGACATGTGGAGTAACAAGATGCTGGATCTTGGGTGTTTAGAGACTGAAAGCTTTCTGATTCTGCTAGTTCTTTTAGTTCCCAAATGATGAGGCACAGTATTCTGTCAGTCCTGGTATCCTTCTCTCGTTTTTTTTTACAATAACCAAGTTTAGAATTTTTAGATTGCTATCTACAATGCATTTGTGAACAGACTTGCACTTCCAGTTTCTGGCTCTCCTTGCTCTAACAAGAATGCCCCTTACTCAATAGCAGGCACATTCTGCCACGGGTCAAACGCCTTGCTAAACGGGAAAACCTTACTTCGTTTCCATCACTGATTGAGACCACAGAACCCTTCCACTAGTCACCTAGAGTATCAGTAACTGCTTCTGTGGCCATAAGCTTCCCACAGGACATACAAAGTCTGTGTTCATCATCCACATCAGAGTTTCTAACACCTGGAGGCAGGGAAGGAGACATTCAACATCATTGTGACACACCCAACCAGCCAGGAAGCACCACAAAAAAGAGCTATTCTTTAATTTTCCTGATGTTTATAGTAGTTATTCTGATTTTGTTACATTGGGGTTTAGGGCTTGTTTTTTCTTTGCTTTATACTTGTTTTCTAATTCCTCTTCTATAGTTATATAAAACTGGTCGTGTATTTTTTCTTCATTATTAGAAAACCTACTTTTTTTCCCATTCTTCTCTACTTTTTATTCTTTTACTTAACCTTATTTCTTATGATTTTCCCTCTCCCTTGCCTCCTTTATCTCATTCACCATTTTCCCTTTAGTTTAAATGATGTTTTTAATTCCATAGCATACTCTACAATAGTTTTGCCATTTTTCTTTATTTTATCATGATTGGTGTTATAGTGACAAGTGTATTCAATTTTAAATGTCTTTTTGTATTCTGTACCATGAGGTTGGTGCTCACTTTCTTCTGTAAATGGTACTAACGATAGAACTCTGAAGAATAGACTGCTCAGTCAGGAGTGCTGTCATTTGTGTATACTCCCAGCATTTGTGAAGCAGAGGTGAGAGATGGTATATTCAAGTACAGCCTCCATTACATATAGACTGAGGCCAGCCTGGGTTACAAGAGTCCCGGCATACACATACTTAAACACACACACACACACACACACACACACACACACACACACACACACACCACAGACACACACAAAAGAAAAAGTGTCTTTTAGATTCCTCCAGATTCCTCTCTTGCTAAATACAAAAGTATTGAATGAGGTAGAATATCAGGGGTAGTTTTCAAAAGTAAACTATTATAAATGACCAATGTACATACTCATTTGAGGCCTCCTTGAAGCTAAAGAAATACTTCTCAAGCCACAGTACATATTCTAAGTGTACAGACAAATAAGGACCTGACCTTTTATCAGCAAACTGTGAAGTAAATGGTTCTGAAAGCTTTCCTTTTACTAGAGGTAAAACAAACAAAACAAAACACTAAAGCTGGAGGCCTGGTGCAGACCGGCGCCCTGTCCACTCCAGTGTGGACACTGGACTCCTCCCGAGACATCCAAGAGGGTCCACTGAACCCAGAGTGGTAGGTAAAAAGACCCTACGCCCATAGCTGGGTGCAAGAAGTGCTCAGATTCCAGCAGAAACCCAAACCCCGCCCCTAAGGAGTGGTGCTCACCTTCTGCCCCTCTCCCGAATCTGAGGCCTGGGGCAGACTGGCACCCTGTCCACTACTGTGTGGACACCGGACCACTCCCGAGATATCATAGAGGGTCCACTGAATCCAAAGTGGTAGGTAAGAAGACCCACACAGTGACCTATGCCCATAGCTGTGTGCCGGGAGCACACAGATTCCAGCAGAAACCCAAACCCCGCCCTTGAGGGGTGGTGCTCCTTTTCTGCCCTCTCCTGGATCTGAGGCCTGGTGCAGACTGGCACCCTGTCTACTACTGTGTGGACACCTCATAAAATTGCAAAGTTTCTATAAGGCAAAGGACATTGTCAATAAGGGCAAACCAACAGATTGGGAAAAGATCTTAACTAATCCTACATCCAACAGAGGGCTAATATCCAAGATATACAAAGAACTCAAGAAATTATACTCCAGACAACCAAATAACCATATTAAAAAATGGGGTACAGACCTAAACAAAGAATTCTCAACAGAGGAAACTTGAATGGCCGAGAAGCACCTTAAGTAATGCTCAACATCCTTGTCAACAGGGAAATGCAAATCAAAACAACCCTGAGATACCACCTCACACCAGTCAGAATGGCTAAGATCAAAAACTCAGGTGATAGTAGATGCTGGCAAGGATGCGGAGAAAGAGGAACACTCCTCCATTGCTGGTGGGATTGCAAGATGGTGCTACCACTCTGGAAATCAGTCTGGTGGTTCCTCAGAAAACTAGACATAGCATTACCTGAGGATCCAGCTATACTACTCCTGGGCATATACCCAGAAGATGCTCCAACATATAACAAGGACATATGCTCCACTATGTTCATAGCAGCCTTATTTATAATAGCCAGAAGCTGGAAAGAACCAAGATGTCCCTCAACAGAGTAATGGATACAAAAAATGTGGTACATTTACAAAATGGAGTATTACTCAGCTATTAAAAATAATGAATTCAAGCAATTCTTAGGTATATGGTTGGAACTAGAAATTATCATACTGAGTTAACCCAATCATAAAAGAACACACATGGTATTTACTCACTGATAAGCGGATGTTAGCCCAAAAGCTTGGAATAGCAAAGACTCAACTCACAGACCAAATGAAGCTCATGAAGAAGGAAGACCAAGTGGGGATGCCTCAGTTCTACTTAGAACAAGTAACAAAAACACTCAAGGGAGCAAATATGGAAACAAAACATGGGACAGAAACTGAAGGAGGGGCCATCTGGAGACCATTCCACCTGGTATTCATCCCATGTACAGTCACCTAAGCTAGACACTGATGTGGGTGGCTGGAAGTGCATGCTGACAAGAACATGATATAGCTGTCTCCTTAGAGGTCTGCCAGAGACTGACACATTCAGAGGACGATGTTCACAGCTAACCACTGATATGATCAAGGGTTTCCCAATGAAGAAGTTAGAGAGAAGACTGAAGGAGCAGAAAGGGGTTTGTCCCCCCATGAGGAAAGCAACAATACCAACCAACCAGAGCTCCCTAGGGTCTAAACCACCAGCCTGGGAGCACATAGGGAGGGACCCATGACTCCAGCTGTATATGTAGGGGAGGATGGCCTTGTTGGGCATTGGTGGGAGAGGAGATTCTTGGTCCCATGAAAAACAGAGTGGGGGGGGGGGGAAATTTGAGGGTGGGGAGTAGTTGGGGGCACAGCCTCAAAGAAGCATGAGGAGGGGAGATGGGATAGGAGGTTTCTGGGTGGTGGGAGGAAGTGGGGTAAGGGGATAAAATCTGAAATGTAAATATAATACCCAATAAAAAAAATTTTTTAAAAAAGTGAAAAAAAAACCACTAAAGCTATAAGATTTTTGCCTAAGTGTTCAATTCTTATAAGTTCATTCACTCCATACATCTATAAAATTATTTTACCATTCTAAACTTAGAATATAATTTCACATTTAATTTTCCAAAGTAATTTCAAATTCAAACTTTGTAAAAACAAGCAGCACAAGCTATATCCCAGTAAGATCATATAACTCACCTGTACACCTACAGTCTTAATTGGCAGCAAGAAAGCATTCAATGAATGCAGACTTGTAATTTGCATGAGCTTCTCCTGGTCCTCTTCTGTTGTGCAGGCTTTGACTCTTTGTAATAGTGTATGAGGCTGAGAAAACCAGACAAACATTTTTGTTCATGTTGTTAAAAAATTATAAGCTTATATATCCGTACCTATTAGTTTTTAATAGTCGATCATGTAGAATATGCTATGTTCTACATACTACAACAGAAATTCATTTATGGGGAAAGAACCATGAGTTAAATATATATACATTGAGATCTTTACTTTCCTGTCCCTTTTAGGTATTTTGTGTGTCACCTTCCCATTTTGTATTTTGTCCCCTTTGCTCTATTTTGAACTGGTGATTCTCCCAACTGATTTATCTTTCCTTTATTAGCTTGACTTTATTGAAGTTAAACCTTTGATTTCTACATACTTAATATTGATACTTAAATTGAATCAACCTTTCTGTCCTTTTGGCAAAACAATCGTTTTGAATGCTTTGTATTTGTTAATTCTCAAACAGTAATATTTTTGTCACTGACTATTTTATGCAATCTATATTTGTGTCAGTCTTCCTCATTTATAAATTTATTTGCTTACCAATCCCTCTTGTACATCTAAGACCCTCTATCTCACTTCTTTTCCTAAAGCCACTGCCTTATTCCAGATCATCAAAGTCAGAAATTCTAGAGGTGAGCAAGTATCAAAGAAAGGCTCCCTTACGACCAGACGTAGCCCACACCTGGACTCCTAACACTAAGAAAAATAAGGTAGAGGACCATGACCATCTCAAAAACACAATTATTATTTATAGCTAGTCTTTCTTGTTCTATTTGCTACAAGAAAGGCAAAATACTAGGAGATGAAGAATGGCTGAAAGTAGGTAATGGACATGAATAATGAAAAAAATAATAAAGTTAATTGTTTTCCTAATTGTCTTAGACTTCATTTTTGGTCTTAAATAGCTGGATTAAAATATATTCAATAGTGAAAGTGTAAAACCCAATGTGAAACTTTACAACCTTAGAATGGTTATTCTAATTACACAGTTCACTGAGGGGAGGAGAGGGCTTACAAGTTTTTCTAATAAAGTTTATGTTTTAAAAAAGTAAGAGAAAACAAAAACAAAACAAAAAAAAATCTCCCTCATAGTTTACTTCAAACCATTATGAAAAACTACTGCCTTAAATTCCTCATGTCAAGGGCTGTTGGTAATAAATGCTCTTATCTAGAAATGACTTTGAATACTTGCTTTAGTTTTCTTTTTTTTTTTTTAAACAACTTGGTGTGCACCAGTAATCTCTCTTGAGCACCTTAGTTTTTTGTTTTGATTTTTTAATTATTCTCTCCTACAATACATCCTGACTGCAGTTTCCTTTGCCTCCACCTCTCAGAACTGTGACCCCCACCTCCCCCAGATCCACTTCCCTTCAGGAAAGAGCAGTCCTCCCGGGGATATCAACTTAACAGAGCATTACAGGTTACAAGACTAGGCAGAAGCCCCCATATCATGGCTGGACAAAGCAATGCACCAGGATGAAAAGGGTCCCAAGAGCAGGTGAAAGAGAGACAACTCTGTTCCCACTATTAGGAATCCCACAAAAACACTAAGCTAAATAACCACAACATATTTGCAAAGTAGCTTAGTTTTGCTATTGCTTTTAATGTAGTTGTGCAGGTATGTGTTTGTTTCCATATGGCTGCTGCTGTTGTTGGCAGTCTTGGTTTCATGAACAATTCCCTAGCAAGGGTCAAGTTATTCCACTTACCCAGTGTGACATGTCATTTGCTCAAAGTCATTATATTTCACCAATTTGGAAAAACTCTTGTCCACTGTGAACTTCTGGAGACACTTAAAGCTGAACTTCACAATTCTACCTGAACTTCTTCTATTCTTAATTTTTTCTGATTATTTGTTCTATTTCTGGATTTCATAATATCTATGCTTGAATTCTCTTTTTACATGTTAATTTCAGTTACTAACATTTCTAGAATTTAACTATCTCGGTTTTTAAGTATCATAAAATAATACTATTAATAGCTTCTCCTACTTCACTTTCTCATATTCTATTTACAAACTCCAGTATCAAAGATTGACACCTTACTGGGCCTTATGGCTGTGTTTTGTTCTTTGTAAGCTCTTACTCTTTTAAAACCCTGGGAATTCTTTAGGAACAGATGAAGATTAATCCACAGAGAACCACATGCTACTTGCCTGACTTCTTAGAGGCAGTACAAATCCAGGTCAACCTCAAATGAAACTTACTAATTTGCTATTTTCAAACACATGGGTTCTAAGCTAACAACCCATCAGGGACTGGGAGACTGCTACACATTCTCAATTTGTAGCTAAAGTGCTGCTAAGAAAACTTGTGATCTAATTACAGAATTTCATGGCCCCAAGGTCTCCTATTCAGACACTTTTGCTCAAATGAACTAGTGGGATGTGCCTTCAAGGAAGCACACAGCCTTCAAGGAAGCACACAGCCTTCAAGGAAGCACACAGCCTTCAAGGAAGCACACAGCCTTCTTGAATTGATCCTTCTACTTCATTTCTGACTTACTTTCTTGCAGTGCCTATGAAAAAGTATTTTATATAGCTTACCTGGAACTCTTCCACACAGGGAATCTGCAGTCTTATTTGTTTATATAGACAAATCTACCTAGTAGTCTTTGTGTCAGGATTTCTACAGTCATTGCAAGCAAATATTGTTCTGAATTTTCAAACATGAAATAAATTCATTTTAAAACAAGAATACAACAGCAATCTATTTGTTCAATGTATTGACTAGATATGTCAAATCATTTATTACCTTCTTAACACTGGCAGAAAAATCAGCTACTATTTTCAAAATATTGTTGGTTTCAGGAAAGTCTTTACAAATATAAGGTTCCTCAGCACATATTACTCTGATTGCCAGGCCAGGACCTAAAAACAACAATAATTTTGAACATTAAATCTATAATTATAATTTTAATAGAAAACTGACACTATCTCTAAAACATAACACCCTTATAAATTAGGATCTAACTGCCATCACAAGGTGTTTTGTTCTTTTCATTTTAGAGTGTTAGGATGCAAACCCAGGGCACCATGCATGTTAGCAAATAGTCTACCACTGACCCCTAGCATTCTACATTTCAAAGCTGAAAATACAGGTCTTTGGTAGAGCCAATGTTCAGTATGTACAAAGACATGGGGTTCAATCTAAAACTAAACCAAACAAATAAACACAAGATATTTAATTTCAAATATATGTATTAATTTCCCATCCAAACTGGCAAATCTATGTATTCTCACACACACAAAAAAAAAATCTTCCTGGAAATATTTTACTTCATACTGTCTGTATACGGTAATTTACTGAAAATCTCTTGAGGGAATTCTCTACCATAGACAAATGTAAAAAATATAACGAACCACCTTATCTCATAGGCTGTTTAAAGTTAAGATACAAAACTAAAAATACTGTTTAATGCAAACGTGAGCTAGCACTTTTATTTACCAAATACATAATAGTTATCGAGTAATTAATTAAGTAAGCAAGCAAGTAAATAAACAGCACAGTACAGAGACAGCGCAGAAGCGAAGAGTATTAGGTTTCAGTTGCCAGCACCAAGTATCTCAGAAGCTATTCTGATTTCTTTAGCCACCTGGCATGCCCAGGGTGAAAACACACACACACACACACACACACACACACACACACACACACACACA
>JANHMN010000001.1:84794880-84841352 GCA_030674055.1 Rhabdomys pumilio
ACACACACACACACACACACACACACACACACACACACACACACACACACGCAAAACCACATGTAAACAAAATAAATCTCACACTAAAACTAAAAAGGAATAAAAGGCATGCACAAGATATGTTGCTTCATTAGAACATGAAAAAAAAAACCTTTAGGTTTCTAGCTAGAAGCAATATGAGAATCACATTATACTAGTTGTTCTCAGTCTTATTACTAGTTTTAGAATAAACAGCCAAGGGTTTTTTTGTTTGTTTGTTTGAGACAGGCTTTCTTTGCATAGCTCTTGCTGCCCTGGAATCATTCTGTAGACCAGGCTAACCCCGAATGCCTGAACCCAGAGCATCCACAGCCACCTGGATGTGGGAGTGAGAGGAATCTTTAAGAGAACCTATCTTTAAAAATAGAAGATGAAAAATAAAAATTTAATTCTCTTTTTTTCCACGGAATATATGATAAATACAAACAGAATTCATGGTATAAAAATCCTAGATCTACAACTAAGAATTCTGTAGAAATATAATTAAAGTATCTGTATGCTCCAACTCCTTATCTGGAACCAATGCTATATGCTAGACTCCCAGGAATCATAGTATCTAAATACAAAGAAAAAAGAGAATGAGTTACATAAAGGTATAAATACAGTAGGCATTTCAGAGAATGTGTTCCCTGACATTCTTTCCCTTCTGTCATGTCACATATTCCTTAAGAAGACTAAGGATTCAGAATAATCTGAACTGAAACCACATGACAATCTACCAATAAACAAAACCCAGGTGTGTTTTTACCTGGAAAAGGATGCCTGGAAACCAATTCTTCTGGCAGGTCAAGCTCTCTGCCTAAAATCCTGACTTCATCTTTATGAAAATCTTTCAGAGGTTCTATTACTTTTCCCTATAAGAAAAAAAAGGGACTAATTAAAAGATTAGACTATCATTTATTGTTTTACTTATTATCATTTATTATCATATTATATTTTCTCCTATGAAGCTTGGAAGGAATTAGAATACTATTCAGTGGCATTCATAATCTTTGTTGAAATGTAGTTTAAGTATTATCCTTACAAGTCTTCTAAAGAAAAACAAATTCCAGTGCTGAAGAGATGGCTCACTGTTTAAGAGCCCTGGCTCCTCTCTTCTAGAGGATGCAGCGTCAATTCTCAGCACATAAACGAGTAGAAGGTCAGTTCTAAGGGATCCAATACCCTTTCTAACCACACATTATGTATAGGTACACACATGATGCATAGACATACATAAAACCAAAACAACCAGGTACACACACTTGATGCACAGACACACATAAAGACAAAACAACCAAACACATAAAGAAAATCTTTAAAAAAAAAATAATGAGACCCAGCAGCTCTCATCTATTTCTCACAGGAAACAAGGAAGGTAATTAGAAAAAATAATGTTCATGTTAATGAGTCCAAATGAGCTGGGTGTGGTGGTACACACCATTAGCCCTAGCAATGGAATGGAGATGCAGCCAGATCTCTGTGAGTTCTAGGTTTAGCCTGGTCTACACAGAGTGCCTGTCTAAAAATAAAACAACAAAACAACAATACTTTTCTAAACAGTATCAAAAAATAGAAGGATAAGTCACAAAATGGTAAGAAATAAATAAAATGTATTTATTTCAAGTACATAGGTACTTTGTCTGCTTGTATATACAAATGCCACTTGCATGCCCATCAGAACCCTGGAACTGGAGTTATAGAGGAACTGCCTCGCGGGTGCTGGGAATTCAACTCCAGTCCTGGAAAAGCAGCCAAGTGCTCTTAAGTGCACAATCATTTTTCGAGACCCAAGAAAAAATAATTCTAACTGATATCAAATTAATACTCAGTCTATGAGCAAAGGGTATGTACAGTCATTTCTCCAAGATAAACAAATAACCAATAAGCATTTGAAAAGACTCTAGACATTACTGTAGGGAAATGGAAATCAAACCACACGAGGTTAGCACAGCAGTGGTGCACACCTGCAAGTGCGGTGCTGGGAGGGTAAAAGGACAGCATTCAAGGAACACGGAGATCCTGTCTCAGAGGACAAAGAATAACAGATACTACCTATCAAGGGAACAATGACATAGCTATTAGGATGGCTATTAAACACAAATACAAACAGCGAATGATGGCCAGAATACACAAAAGCTAGCACTCCTGTGATACTTTTGAGGGTAATACAAATGTTCTACAATTAGTTTGTGGTAATGGTTAGTCAACCTTCAAAGTACTGAGCAGAAACAAGAAAGGATGGAGGAAAAGGAAACGCTCCATGTCCACACTTTATGTTCTCACAAGCCTTTACCTCTTCCCTTAACTTCCTGATAAGTTCCGTGTCGTTGTGGTGGGTTTTGATGAGTTCAGCTTTGCCACTTGCAACAAGGGATGCACTCTCGATTAGATCAGGCCGCAAAGTGCCTTGGGCAAGAAAAACCTCCTCTGGCTTCAGACTCATTTCTCCAATTACTTCATTGGCAATCTGTTACCACAGAGCATAACAGTCTTCTGAGAAATCAATCCTTCAACAAAGTTTCAATTAAATTTGACTCTTTCTGAAGTACCAACCAGGAAAGTAGATCCATCAAACTACCAAAAATAAATTTTTGAAAACACTGTACCTTGCACATGATTAAAGAATGTATATAAGAACTCCCTTCGACATTCCCTAAAATCTGGCCACTGGTACACCCAACAGAAAGAAGTGCAGTGCCAGCTGAAAGGTCCATTTCTAAGTGCCTAGAACAGCAGCTTAGCAACATGCATACTTTTTACACCAAAATAGTTTCTACCTGTCCATAGGACGGACGGACACACACACACACACACACAGTGTGCATATTCAAAAATAAAACAGAATTAGCAAAGTTTGTTATTTGAATAATAATAATAACACGGTAAAACAGACATAAAACAGTATACATTGCAGATATTAAAAGAAAGGTACCTTAACAAAAGTATCACCAATAATTTTTCTTTTCTCCTCCGGACTTGTTGTCATATTTAATGTTTTGCTAATTCTTTTCCGTGGGGTCCTGTCTTCATCTGAGATTGGTAGAGTAGTTGTTCCATTGTAGAAGGAATGAGCAGCATTTATAACTGGAGAGATGCGAGAAGTATTTTAAACTATTCTATTTCTTTAAACCATAAATAAGTCAAAGCATAGAAAGAAAACCAAGACATATCCATCATTTGATATCCCTTACATTTTCCCATGTGTTCAAAAAACTAGCCATAAACCAGCAGTAAGAGGTCAGATTTAGAGATCATAGATCTCTCAATTTCAGAACCTCTGGCATTTAGATATGAGGCAGCAACCCTGACAACAGTGCTGATTGCTTTTTCTCTGTTCAGTGTTAAACTAGAACAATTCTGTAGATACATATAGCCCCAAGACAGTCAAAAGCAGTGGCTTCTCTACAGAAAACCAAAGTCCTCAGACCAGCACACTATTCTTCTGAACTTCTATTTAAACATTTACAATTAAGTGGGTCTTCTTTTATTTATTATTATATAAGGTCAAGTAACCATGGTAGTTGAGTGGTAAAGTATTTGCCTACGAGGCCGTGTGTTTGATTCCTAGCACTATCAGAAATGAGAAGCTTGTAAAGATAAACACTATAACTATTGGGTAATAGAGCGTAACTACCAATAAGCTTCAGCATGAGATGATGAAGTAGCTGGCTGTTTCAATTAGAGTCCACCAGACACCTATAGTTTCTTCTCGTAACCTGGTCAGCTAGCCACAAGCTCCTACCCATCCCATCAACATTTGTAGAGTTAAAATGAGCAAGGAAAGGAAGGAAGGAATCACCATTTAATGTCACTTAGTTCTGTTCCTACTGTACCTACCTGTAACCACAACTATGGCTGGTGCAGTGTTGCAAGTCCAAAGTCTCTTAGTAAACCACTTAGCTTTCTCATGACCAGGACAGAGGTAGCACACTGTTTCTCCTGTTTTCAAATACTCCCTGCTTTAGACACACTCAGGGACCTATTTCTCCCAAAATCCAATGTTCCCACTTCCCGAGCCTCCCCTAGAAGTCTGCAGGACAAGTCAGCTTGTTTCCTAATGGCTTCCTTCCCACTTTAGCACCAAGACTTTGAACTCCTTCATTCTACTAGTTCAAGTCTTTGTCCCACTGAAGTTTCTCTACTCTGAAGGCTACCTTAAAAAAAAAATGTAACTACACGAAAATGATTATTACAAACACTAGTAAACTAAAACTAAAGGCATCTCTAGGCCAACTTATTCTTAGCCTGACCTAAAAATGTTCACAGTAAACACCACATAAGAGAGACAGTTATACTATTTTTTATATATATAGCATGTACACATATACACTGTATATACATTGTATGTATATATATTTGAAAATTTGTAAATTTACTTGCATAAGATATTTACTTATGCAAATGAGTATCTAAGTCCTTCTACAAATATAGATTGTTTTGCAATCAAGCTCATATAGAGAAAGTCCATTAAATTTTGTAATTTGTAAAAATATTTGGACAAGTAAAGACACTGCTAGGTCCCTGCTGGGACTCTGTAAGAAGACAACTAAGAACCCTTCAAAGTTAAAATTCATTAGCTTATCCTCAGACACCTGCATTTTACTCCAGTCTTCTCTGAACTGTTTATTCCTTCCACCTTTATCACTGTACCTGTTTATGCCTTTGCTGGTAGTCGTCTTATTTCAAAAAGCAAAGTGCTTTTATAGCATTAATTACCTTATACTCAGCCTTTTAGCATCAACTGAACTGATAATGTAACTGTGTCCAACAGTACTTTTAATCTATTACATTATTTCATCATTGTAGCCATCAGTTATACATTTTTCAGAGGATAAATATAAAGTAAGCTTATTAGTGATTATCACTAACTTTTAAAGTAACAGTAATTGAGAATCTTTCTTTTCAATTTTGTGTGTCTGCAAGCACTCAGGTGCACATGGCAGACATCAGTGTCTTCCTCCATCATGTTCCAGCAACTTTTTATAGTGTCTCTCACTAAACGTGGAGCTAACTAGTTGAGTCAGATGGGCTGGCCAGCAGGCTCCAGGGATTCACCAGTCTCCATCTCCCCAGTTTGGAGGATTATAGACATATAGACACATCTGGATTTTTATATGGATTCTAAAGATAAATTCAAATCCTCATGCTCCTGTCTACATGGCTTGCTTTATGTCTGGCAATGTTGCCTGAGCTAATTCCAAGCTCCTGGTATCAAACAATTCTCCCGCCTTGGTCTCCTAAGAAGATGGGATTACAGCTTACAATAAACATGTCTTGCTAATTCTAGACTTTTAGTCTACTTTCTCCGAATGAGCTTAATTGAAAACAACCTGTATTTATAGAAGGGCTTAGGTACTCACTTGCATAAAGAATTCTGTGAAATAAGGGAGGGGAGATTTTGAGGACAGAATGGTAAATGCAAAATGGAAGCTTACAAGTTTCAGTAACCTAATATAACAGTCAATGAACTTTTCTTGAAACAGAGGAAATTATGCATATGAACTAAAAGGTGTGTTTAGACTTTAGTTTATAGGTAAAACTACATGTTCAAGATTGGACTGAACTAAAACAGACAGCTTGAAGAAATACCCCTGGTGAAAATGAACTTCTCCATGATGAACTATACCTTTGACTTGAATTCCAAGCTTTTTGAGGGCTTCTTCAACAGACTGGCTTTCTCGCTTTCTCATAAAGCCATTATCAATGTGTACTGCAATGACTTGATCTTGGTTCAAAGCACGATTTAGCAAAGCTGTACAAACTGTTGAATCTACCCCACCACTGAGTAAAACCTGTAAATAAAATGAAGAGAAAAAAATCAAGCAGGATAAACAATAGAGACACCTTGTATGATTACTTAAAAGTACTGTATATATCAAGATATGTACAGTAACAAAAACAAAACAAAAAAAAACAAAAAAAAAAGACTCTGAGGGGATGCAACACACAAACTTTGTATGTCAGTTGTCAGAGCTAATTGATCTGACCTAGTCAGTCTGTAGACCACCAGTAGATCAAACACTTACCAACACTTTTGATGTTCCTACTTTCTCTTTAATCTCTCGAATGCATTCAAGTTCTCGGTTCTGCACAGTAAAGTTCCCACTGCATCCAGCTATATCATATAGGAAATTCTTCAGTATTACTTTCCCATTTTCTGTAAGGCCAACTTCAGGGTGGAACTGTACACCATACAGCTTTTTAGATTCATTGGCTATGCCTTCATGGAGAAAACAAATAAAGCAACTTTACGTTGAAGATACAACTAACATTCACAATCCATTCTCCATTCCGCAAAATCTTTCTCTGTAAATGTTAAATGCATGTGTCCTGTTCAACTTTAAATTACACAGAGAGAAGATACATAATAAACAAAGTTATGTTACTATAATCTTTATAAAGTATACAGTAAAAAAAAATGAGGTTTAGGACAGAGCAGAGACTATTTCACTAGATTCTTATTTCTCTATCATTACTGCGATTTTCTTTTCTATAATATAGAAAACAACTCAACTTTGGTTCTCAGACCTACATGACTTCCACAAATACTCACCAACCTCCAATGCCCAACATTAAAAAACCTTTATACAACAAACTTTTCAGTATTTTCTTTTCCAGTTCCAGTAACTACAATACAGGTTGAATAGCCCTACTCTGAAATGTCTGGGTTGTTAAGTTGTCATAGTGTAACAGTTTCCAAGACTGAAACATTGCCTCCTAGTATGCTCTTAAGCAGAAAGGTAAACAATTCTAATAGCTTCAGGAAGTTCCTGAAATTGACCAGATTCTTTAGAGTCTCTCTAGGATGGGAGATGATGAACTACTAAGACAAACCAAGACCAGACCAGCTGCCAGGAAGAAGCAGAAACCAGCTGGGCTGCCCGGAAGATGTTTAGTTTAGACCCATTTTGGCACCTAGAATAGACATTCTCCAACCTGTTAAAATGCCAACAAGCAGTGCAGTGTGTTCCAGGTTCACAGCTTTGTGAACTGTCATCCATGTTGTGGTAGGCTTTGGTAATGCAACTGTCTGAGTCATTCCTGCTCCTATAAGTAACCTCTCACTCATATTCCTGTAACCCCAGGGAAACTCATTGGTTCACCTAACTGGACTCGGTGATACCCATATTTTGGTCTGCTGTAGGTTCACTATCA
Organism: Rhabdomys pumilio; assembly: GCA_030674055.1. Taxonomy (NCBI): domain Eukaryota; kingdom Metazoa; phylum Chordata; class Mammalia; order Rodentia; family Muridae; genus Rhabdomys; species Rhabdomys pumilio. The sequence goes on from JANHMN010000001.1 coordinate 84,802,057, forward strand.
ACTGTGTGTTGTGTCTCCACAAGAAAAGTTTTCACAACAGACACTGTTATTAACTTTTGGATGAGACCCAAGTACGAACATGAAAGTCACATAGATAAGTAGCCTAAAATACATAGTATTTTAAGTGTACTGGCATTTTGACTATAACTTGTCATTTAGGGACACTTAAAGAATTTGCAACTGCGACATTTGTTAGTAATTAAATAGTTTTGGATTGTAGACAACTTCAGGTATTCAAATTGAGGATATTTACTATATGACTGCATATACTTGACCATAAAGTTTAATGGATTATCTGCTAAGCAACAGGTGCTAAGCTAGGGGCTTTACATGGGCATCATTATCCTTATTTTATGATTCCTGGATCAAAAAATTTGTCTCAACTCTTATAACTCATACCTGGCAAGCTCAAGATCCAAGGCATTTCTACTTTATGTGTCTTCCAGTATACCACTCTCAGTTGACTTATTTCACTGTGTGCTGCTTCTTATTCTTCATTGCTGGTCCCTCTTCACTTGGCCTATCTCTATATTTAGAGTCTGCCAGACTTCAAGTCTTAAATATCTTCTTCATAAACTCTTAAGTGATCTCATAAACCTAATATTCTATACTTCTGCCCATCTGTTTACTTACAGCCTAGGTTTCTCCTCTGAAATCAAGATGTACCTAGACACCTTTATTTTGATGTTATTTAATAAAGCATCCTGAAGTCTTTTCCATTAGGTAAATAGAAATTCCACCTATCTGTTACTCAGGCAAAAAAAAAAAAAAAATCTAGCATTTAAAACTTGATTATTTACCTTTGCTATGCTACACTCAATCCATTAGCAAATCTTTGTCCCTCTACTAAGAGCATTATCACAATTCAAAGATATGACTAGTTCACTTCTACATCCTGCTCTAAACTTTACTTTTTAGCCCCTGATCACCAGAATATACATCAGACAGCTCAAAACTGCCTGCAGCTCAGCTTCAGAGAATCCACACCACTCTCAGCTTCTTGGGCACATATACAGATACACATGCATTTATATGTATTAATTTATTCATATGAATATTTATTTTCTAAATTAAGTATTTTAAAGCATTATGTGACCTCTGAATAATTTTTTTGTTAATAATGGATCCTACCACATTTACAACAGCAATGAAAAAAATAAAAAAGGACCCACGAGGCAGTTCAATGGGTAAAGGCACTTGATACCAAACCTGAACCTAATGAGATCCAAATAGGTGAAGGAAAGAATCCTTTAAAAGTCCTTTGACCGACAGGCACAATACATGTTTTAAAAAACCAAATGAAATAAAATAAACATTTTACAGAATCATGATCACTCTGAAAAAATAGTTTGAATGAAATCTGCAAAATTTAGAATTTTTTACCTGCCACAATGTTCCCAGAACGTGCTACAACCTTGAATCCATCAGCTACTTTGTCTACACTATCTCCATGTGTAAGTAAAACAATTTCTTCCTTCTGCAGGCCCCTAAACATATAAAAAGTAAAATTTACACACAAATATATCAAAGAGAACCATGATTGATAACGAACTGTCTGGTTTTATAACAACTTGATATAAGCTAGAATCACTGGAGAGGAGGAAGCCTCAACTGAGAAAATACCTCCCTAAGATTTGGCTGTAGGAAAATCTGTAGGACACTTTTGTAATTAGTGATTGACTGTGGAGGGCCCTACCCATTATGGGTGGTGTCATCCCTAGGCTGGTGGTCCTGGGTTGTATAAGGAAACAGACTAAATAAGCCATGAAGAGCCAGCCAGTAGGCAGCACCCCTTTATGGCCTCTACATTAACTCCTGCCTCTAGGTCCCAGCACTGCTTGAGTCCTAACTTTTGAGATGAACAGTGACTTAAGAATAAATAAATAAGCTAAATAAATCCTTTCCTCCCTAAGTTTCTTTGATTGTGGTGTTTCATCACAGAAATAGTAACCCTAACTACAATAGTCATTTTGTTTAGAAATACAAGTTTACTGTATAGTAGATTAAGAAAATTCAGGAGACAGGGCAGTGGTGGCGCACGCCTTTAATCCCAACACTTGGGAGGCAGAGGCAGGCGGATTTCTGAGTTCAAGGCCAGCCTGGTCTGTTACAGAGTGAGTTCAAGGACAGCCAGAGCTACACAGAGAAACCCTGTCTTGAAAAACAAACAAAAAATTCAGGAGGTAAAAGCTATGGAGTGATGCATCACTGTTAGAATTTATACAGAATTTATATATGAACATACATACATTATTTTAAATATTGTCAATAAAAGATATTAAACATGAAAAGGGGGCAACTAATAAAAATTGAGAACTAGAGGATTACACAGAAAGCTCAGTGATTTAAAATACTTGCTTAAAACAAGCATGAGGATAAAAGTTCAAATCCCCAGTATCCACATAAAAAGCCAGTTGCAGCCACCTGTAACCCCAATCCTGCAGGCTAACAAAACAGGAAGTCACAGGTATTTCCTGGATGCCAGTCTAGCTCCAGGTTCAGTCAGAGAACTTGGCTCAAGAGGATGAGGCAGAGAGCAGTAGAATAGGGTGTCTAACACACACTTGTGCATAAAAACACACATAAACACACACACACAACATATACCCATCGTATAGCAGACACACATCATACAGCACACATGTGCACACGCACACACAACACATCATGCACCACATATAGTGCGCGCGCATGCGCGCACACACACACACGCACACACACACACACGCACGCACGCACGCACGCACACACACACACACACACACAGAGTAACTTTTAAGCTTGAAAACTAAACTGATGAATATATGGAGCTGGTACTCTAATTGCACTTAAAAAATCACAGATAATAAATCTGTAACTTCAATATTTCATTTCTGAGATTTTATCTTTAAAACATGTTTCAATGACTTAATAATATCAGTAATGATGATGCTTATACTGTTATTCTACAGCTAGATGTACAGTATACATATATGTAAAGTGCAGCTTACTATATAATCAGGCTGGCTGGAGTGATGGCTCCACGGTTTAGGTTTAGAGCGCTTATTTCTCTTCTCACAACCACTTCTAACTCCAGTTCCAGGAGATCCAACACCCTCCTCTGATCTCAAAAAGTATGCATACACATGGAATGAACACACACACCATACACACACACACACACACACACACACATGCACACACACAGAGGAAAGAAAGAAGGCAGGCAAGCAGGCCTAAGAGTAAGAGGTATTAAAATCAAACCAGTTAGATAGCCTATAAACTTTTACATTAATATAAAATAATTATATATACTGATTGTATCTTTCTAAAAAAAGAAATACATATTGCCTAACTATTCACAAAAACACCTAGAAATAAGTACAATCCAGCAGGCAAGGTAGAACTCTCGTGCAAAAAGAAAAACAAAAGCAATGGCCTTTAAATATGAAAAGGAAGTGGTTGATCCCTGTGACCCACATGGTAGAAGTAGAGAAACAACTCCCACAGTTTGGCATGTGTGTAGACACAAAAAATAAGTGTAACAAAAAATTCAACACACATATAAACACATTGGTCTAACAAAATAGCTGGACTGATGAAGGCATCTGCCACCAAGCCTGACAAAGGAAAGAACCAACTCCCACAAACTGTCTTCTGATACACACACACACACACACACACACACACACACACACACACACACACTCTCACGAAGTGGCACACACGTACGGATGGACTCAAAATTAAGTAAATGTAATTAAAACATAATACCTGAATAATGAACACGTATTATCCATACTAATGTTGAAAACTCCATCCTCTCGAACACTTTTTTTATGCACAGTGCCTCCAAAAACCTTATTCATCATCTGTTCAAAGAAAAAATTAATACGTTAATATGAATGAAAAGAAGTTTGTATGCTAATATTTATATCCTTTGCCTTCAAAACGTTATTTGTACCATAAATATATCTGAGTAAACAAGTGTTTAATGTCTGTAGGTAACTATTATTAGTATAATTATTAAGAGGAATAAATTTATAACAAAATTTGACTAGGAATTTGACCTGAGGTTGTTAGTCTCTGTTAAACACTGACAGACTTTCCATTTGGTGTACTTTAATTAACAATAAGAAGAAACATTTCAGGCAGCTGTAGAGGAGCAGATGTCCTTAACCCCGGCCCTCAGGAAGCAGAGGCAGGTGAAACTCTGTGAGGCTCAGGCCATGGTTGGTCTATAGAGTTGAAGTCCAAGACAGCCAGAACTACATAATGAGACTATCTCAAAAAGAAAGAGAAAATTTTAATACTTAAGTCAGAATTTAATCTAAAACCATCTACAAAGGTACTTTGAGATTTAAAAGCCGCTGCAGGTAAAAACTGTAGCAACAACACAGGTGTTAGGGCATGACAAAAAAAAATATGAACCATTATGAAAATTACCCAAGTCTGAATGGCTGAATTAGAGAATGACAAGATGAGAGGCAAAACCAGACATTAGATGAGGGCAGAGCAGTCAAGTCTTGTGTTTAATATAAAGGGCATACAGGCATAATGGATCACATCTTTTAATACCAGCACTTGGGAGACAGAGGTAGAAATAGGCAGATCTCCGCAAGTTCAAGGCCAGCTTAGTCTGCCAAGCAAATTCCAGGACAGCAGGGTTCCTATACAGAGAATCCCTATCTTGGGGGAGGGGAGAGGTTAACAATGATGATGATGATGTAGTAAATGGATGAACTAGCTGGGCAGTGGTGCTGCACTCCTTGAATCCCAGCACCTGGGAGGCAGAAGCAGGTAGAACTCTGAATGAGAGTCTACAGAATGAGATAACAGGGCTACATGGAGAAATCCTGTATCAAAAAATCAAGAAAAGAAAAGGAAAGAAAAGAAAAAGAAAAAAGGGCATGAATTTTATCTGTAAATTACAAAAGTCACCAACTATGGTATGTTACTCAAATCATGTGGGTTCAGGGATTCAAGCCCAGGTGTTTGCTCTTAACCACTGAATCATCTCTCCAGCCTTTTGGCTATCCTTAACATAGGAAAAAGAAACAAAACAAAGCAAAACACCTTAAGAGAGAGGGTGGGGAAGAGTATATGCATAATTATTAATATAGTAAATAATATATATTCTTGAGTTTAAAAATAAGTGTGGATATGATGGCTATTCTTGACTAAAACTAAATTTAACTGAAGACAACATTGCTGGGCACATTTGTGAGAAGTTTTTAGTTAATTGGCTCATTTGACACAGGAAGACGAACCTTTAAATCCAGATTGAGGGTAAAGAAACCTTGTCCCCCTCCAAAATCTAGACCACACCTTCTCCTTGCACCCAACATACAGGACAAGAAACAAACTTTTGCCTTTGCCTGCTTACCTCTGCTTTTGATTCACTGCCATTAGAGCCTACTTCTTTGGGATTCTGATGCATACTGAAGTCCAGCTGAGACATCCAGCCTCAGACTAATGGATTCATGAATTCTTAAGACTTTCCATTAGGAGACAGCCAGTGTTGGACTAGCTGGACCATAGCCTGTAAGCCACTGTAATAAATTCCCTTTCGATAGATAGATAGATAGATAGATAGATAGATAGATAGATAGATAGATAGATATAGATAGACAGACAGACAGACAGACAGACAGACAGACAGACAGATTCACTCTATCAGTTCTGTTCCTCTAGAGAACCCTGACTAAATAGGGAGAGGAAGACAGATTATTTTTTAAGTGAATGTTACAGTACTCAAGAAACTTCAGCAGGACAAGTAATGATTTCTGGGTTGTTTGGACTATGCAACAAAAAGTTCTGCAAGATGAGAGAGGGAAGGCGGGTAGAGGAGAAAAGGAGAGGGGGATGAAAGGAGTGGGTGGAGAAGGGCACAGAAAATGTGCTAATATGCAACTAATCATAATACATTATGTAAGGATGGTTTCTAGCTCTGTTTCCAGATGATCCAATCAAATAAGCCAATGCTTAAATGTTGTACCGTGATAATCCTAGGTTTACAAGCATAAGGGAGAACTTACATATCTGGTTTATGTTTTTATTCCCTTGATCTTCTTTCTTTCTTTTTTTTGTTTTTTTTGTTTTTTTTGTTTTTTGAGACAGGGTTTCTCTGTGTAGTCCTGACTGTCATGGAACTCATTCTGTAGACCAGGCTGGCCTCAAACTCAGAAATCCGCCTGCCTCTGCCTCCCAAGTGCTGGGACTAAAGGCGTGCGCCACCACTGCCCGGCTGTAAACAGGTTTATAATGGGCATTTTGATTAACATTCTTTAATCAAACTGTTTCTTTGATAAGTGAGGTCTTAGCATGTTTTGGTTTAATGTTATCTATTGTCACGTTCAATAATATTGTTCTTGTCTAGTAAATGGTTAAAATGGCCACGACTGAGAATACAACAAATCAAAGTAGCTAGGAGAAACAACAGGAACTCTCACTGTTTAAAAGTGAACCATGGTGGTGCACAGAGGTGCACACTTTTAATCCCACCACTTGGGGAGGCAGTGGCAGGAGGATCTCTGTGAGTTCAAGTCTAGCCTAACTTACATAACATGTTCTAGGCTGGTCAATGCTAATTGTGAGACCCTATCTCAAATAAATAAACGGATGGATGGATGGATGGATGGATGGATGGATGGATGGATGGATGGATGGACGGACAGACAGACAAATAGTAGTTTGCTAAGTGATCTAGTTACTTATGAACAGGTTTCCTTATAAGGTTAGTTCCATCACAGAATAGCAATCAATATACATTAGTACTTAGCCTAAATTATCTTAAAGACAAATAGTGTTTAAATCACAAATCACAAGAAGAAAACATTAAATCAACTCTCAAACTCAATTTGCAGCTATACCTGCATGCCATAGCAAATTCCTAGAACAGGCTTGCCAATGGTAAATATTGCTGGATCAAACCAGGGGGCATCCTCTGCATACACAGAATTAGGTCCACCAGATATGATAACAGCCCTGTAGATTGATTGAAAGAGGAGTGAGTAAACAATTTGGCTACTAATTTTTTATTATTTAATACGATATATATAAAGGTTGAAGCAAAGAAAAAAAAGGTGCAAACACAGGTCCTCTGTACAGATTAATACTGTAGTTGTTCCTGACAATCAACACACTTGCAAGACAGCTCTTATATCAGCTACCCCTGGGAATATGATGAAAAGAGTGAGTAGGGTGAGAAAAATTGCCTAGACGACAAACTGAAAAGCTGAGTGTGCAGCAGAGGCCTCTGGTATAGAGAAGGAAAACCTGTATGAAGGAGAGAGAAGGAGCAGTGGGAGGAGGAGTAGCACTTGAGACAGGAAAATCATGAGCTCAACCTTACCCTCAAGTTACATTCCAAGTTCAAGGACAGACTGGACTATATAAAGACCCTGACTCAAAAAAGAAAGAAAAAGAAAACAACAAGAAACTGCATAGCTAAGCCTTGTAGTACATGTCTCTAATGCTAGTATTTGGGAGGGAGGTTGAAGCAAGAGAATCACCACCAATTTCTACAATACTGAATTCAGTAACAGCTACAGAGTTACAAGGCAAGAGATTGTTTTGTTTCCTTTTTATAAAGAAAAGCGGAAATACACTCAGTGGCCAGTGACACGACTCACCAGGTAAAGGCACTTGCTACCAATCCTGATAACCTGAGTTTGATCCCTGATTCATATGGTGAAAGGAGAAAACCAACTCCCACAAACTGTCTTCTGACTGCCTCAAGCTCACATGCAGATGTACATGTACACATGCAGAGTTTAATTTTTAAAAATAAGACATTTGAAGAGAAAGACAGCACACCTAGTATTAAGTCTCAAACCCCAGACAACTGGCTGAAGTGCCCATGAACAGATCAAAGCGTACACTGACCACCAGGTTTGCAGGCTCCCCATATCCCTCAGGATACAGCTGGCATACGCCATTGCCTACCATGAACTTCTCCAGCCCAGCTATCCCCTACACAATCCAGCCATTTTGGTTTGCTACCCTTTTGGTCTAACCTTTACTCTCTTGGCCAAGGCTGCCCCTCTTGGTAGGCAATTCCTCCACCCTTCGAACTCTCCTTACATGACCTGGCTCAAGGTCATATTTGCTCTGGACTTTCTCAAACGTGCCTGCCTCTGGCTGTGTTCTCTTCTTTCCCCGCAACAAACTTTCTCCTCCACCATACCTAAGAGTGGGCATGTCCTTCATTTTTTACTGATTTTCATTTGCCTAGTATAAAAGTCTAAGTCAATTAAGAATGGCCACTGCAGTCATTACTGGGGAGAACCAGTCAAGCACTAGTCCCTATGAAAGGACAGAATATTAAAAAAACTGCTGAACCAAAAACCCTCACATAACTTGGCTATCTTGCCTGGTAGGGACACGAGTCACTGGAATTAGCATTATATGGCTTAGGTTTTTCTCCTTTAGCAACTAGTTTTTCAGGGTTGGAAACAAAAGGGACTTCTGTATAAATACTTCTTCCCTTTCAGACACCCTACCCAACCATTTGTACATTTTTCCTTCGATTAAATGCTCTAAAAGGAATGAACAAATGATCACTATAACTGCATCGAACTGTGACCCACAAATCATATAAACTATTTAATAAGGCAGTCTGCTGTATAATGAAAATCAAGATAGACTCCCCAGCATCATCAAAACGAACAAAAAATGAAAACAGCAAAGTAACTTTTTTTGACTAAAAGTGTAAATTATTCCTTTTTAATTCCAAATCAGAACTATAGAAAATTTCTTTAAAAACTATGCTGGATTTTTATAGAAAAAGTCAAAGCCCAAGTAAACTAATTATAAAATATTCCAAAATCTAAACTGAATCTCATTGAGGACGTATCAATCAGAAGCTACCGAAATCCTTGTTCCTTTATGGCAAAGGCTGGTGTTTCCAAGGGGAAGATTTCAGACTGCACAAAGAGTTCCCGAACTCTTCTGTCAATGACTTTCCCATATTGAGCCCCAGCATCCAGAATGACAACAGCTCCTTCGTAGTGATGACAACCATCCTTAAGGTCTCCTCCAGCATTCTCCGGCTACAAGTAAAACAAAACAGAAATTCTTGTTTACAATAACTGTGTTACTAGTAAGAGGCTAGTTAAAATGGCTCAGCAGGAAAAGACTTGTAGCCACGCCCAAGGACTTGAATTTGATGCCTGAAGCAAAGCACCAGGAGAAGCAATTCCTCTAAGCTGTCCTCTGACCTCCATGTGCATGCTGTGGCACACTGGGTCTCCTTATGTACAAAATAAAATTTTTAATTACACTGTTTTAAAAAATAGGGGGGTCAGCCGGGCAGTGGTGGCGCACACCTTTAATCCCAACACTTGGGAGGCAGAGGCAGGCGGATTTCTGAGGCCAGCCTGGTCTGTTACAGAATGAGTTCAAGGACAGCCCTTAGAGCTACACAGAGAAACCCTGTCTCGAAAAACCAAAAAGAAAAAAAAAAAAGGGGGGAGGTCAATGTCAGCTTCACCATACAGAAATGCAAACTGTTAACCTATCTTGTTGGTTTTTCTTTTTTTTCTGAACTCAGAAATCTGCCTGCCTCTGCCTCCCAAGTGCTGGGATTAAAGGCGTGTGCCACCACTGCCTGGCCTATCTTGTATTTCTAAGCCATGGATCCAGAAGTTCTTTTCCATGGAAGATGTTAGTATACACCTTCTCGTGGACACATGAACCTGTGAGTACAAGGTGCCACTACAGACTGATGTGATGTGATCACTCCTGCTAATGTACACGTCAAGCAGGAAAACAGTCCTGTTGTGCTAGCAGTTCTGATCCCAGCCTGTTATGCCAGTATTCATATTACTTGTGCCTCCTCTGGATGGTAAGTGATATGATCATCCCATTAGAGACAACATTGCTAAGAAACATATTAATGAGGTAATTAAAACCTGCTGCTAGAGTGTAAGTATGGCTAAATTCACTTTAAGATCTTTTACTACCTGAGAAAAACAGAATACACACACATATCTAACCTAGAACACTTAACTTTTAAACTTTCAAACTTGTCTGTTGAGCATAAATTTTTAACACCTCTAGAAAGTAATTTAGCAAAACCTAGAGGTGTTATTTATTTTTTACAGCCAACTTAATATACCCTACCTAGAGTCCCAGGGGTGGGGTGGGTGGTGAAAGAAAACCTCAACTGCCTCTATCTTGCTGACAGGCCACCTGGAGGGCACTTTGTCAACTGCTTTCCATCCCTCAACTGCTTTCCATCTATCTTTCCAGATAACAAAAAGCCAGATACAACACTCATTTACATAAAATGTTTTAACGGAATTTTTAAAAGCTTTAAAAACAGGCAAATGGCTCTAGCGTTATGAGCACTGCACTAATTGGCTGCTCTTCCAGAGGACCCAGGTTCAATTCTCAGAACTCACATAGCAGCTCACAACTGTCGGTAATTCCAGCCCCGGGGGATCTGATGTTCCTTTCTGACCTCCATGGACACACAGGCATGAACACAAGGTACACAGACACACATGCAAGCATAACACCCACAAACGTGTGTGTGTGTGTGTGTGTGTGTGTGTGTGTGTGTGTGTGTGTAGGAAGCTAGCCTTAAACTGAAGTATGAGTCCACTTGGATGGTGTTGTACTAGCATCTGTAATGGCTAATTCTAATTGGCCCTCTTAAGGACTTAAGAACTAGTTTATTATTTTTATTAAGGTTTTTTTGCATTTTATTTTTAAATTCCTTATAACAGTGTTTTGCTTGCATGTCTGTCTGCACTATTTGCATGCAGTGTCCACAGGGGCCAGGTGAGGGCGTTGGATCATCTGCACTGAAGTGATGGAAAGCTGTGAGTTGCTCACTCTGCCACATGACCTTGACCTTAGTCACCTTAAACTCAAATATATCACAATGATCAAAAATATTATCTTAAGAAAATATTGGAAAAAGTATGCTCACACTGTGAGATAATTTTGTGAACTCTCCTAGATCGCAGTATGTTCTATAATACTGCAGTGAACTCATCCACCATAAAGATGAATTCTTCCAGTGAGTTTAAAGACTAAAAATTAAAGACAAATGTACTGAAGTGTAAGGTGAGACTTATTCTTCAGACCATGACAGGTGCTTAGATTTGAGAATACAGAAGCTACCTCACAATATTTATTCATTTGCTCAATACAGGTTTTGAATGATTACTACATATTAAAAAGCCATTCACAAGATTGTGACACTTAAGTTCCATGTTTGTAAGGGTAGAAATTATTCCTGGCTGCTGAACAGCTATTCTCACTCAGTGAGTTTCATACACCTGAAGAGAAATTTAACCAGATTGGTAAGGCTAGGCCACAACCATGCACACGAGTGATGTACACCTTGCTAAAAATTATTTCAACACTGCAGTTTCTCGCTGACAAAACTGACTTTGTGAAGGAAAGAAAGCTCTCCAGAGCAGAGACGACTTTAGGTCGGAAGGGAAAGGGGGCCAATTCAGAGGCCAGGCAAGAAAGAACGACGTCTTGAGACTGGGAGTTGAAGGCCACAAGCGCGCATTAACGGCCCAACGTTCTCGCGTCTTGGCTAAGTTACCCAACTTTTTCCAGCACCCGGGGAGACCTCGGCTCCCAGTAAGACCCCAAAGGCGGGAAAACACGTCCCTCAAAACTAGCACGTAAAACACGAGACAGAGTGCGCAGGAGCAGAACCTGGCCACACACTTCTCCTCGGAAGATGGCGGGAGAAGAGGGTGACGGAGCACACCTGGGACCAGAAATAGAAGCTGCGGTCAATTGGGAGACAGAAAGGCATGCACTAGGCTATTAAGAATGCAAGACGGCCTGGAGCGACCGCCACAACCGAGGCCCCGACCCTGGCCTGCGGCTGAAGGGCCTCGGAGTCTCCAAGAATCGCGGCCCACGGCCGGGACCCCTCTGCACTGGAACTCGACGCTTTCGGCCGCGGGGGCCGCTCGGATCGGCAAACTAGGAAAGCCAACAAAGCGCCTCCGATGCCGGAAAGCCGCGCAGCAGGCGGGACTGGCACCTGCGGAGCACCACTGATCCGGCCGAGGGAGGAGGACGGACCACCAGGCCTCGCTCACGCTACCGGAGGGCGGCAGAGACGCCAATCACAGACCGACCTTGGAATCACCGTTGCACAGGGCCATCGGGGACCAGCGCCGCGGGCGCAGACCGCTGGCAGGGCCTGGACGCGAGCCACACAGCAACGAGACAGGCTGAAGCGTGAAGCAGAGAAGCAGCACGGAACCTGGCCACGGCCTCGGAACACAGAAGCGCGCGCTACTCCCGCCTCCAGCTTCCGCCCGACCGCCTAACCGGCCACGCCTCTCGGAGGCGAGGCCATGCAAGCCCCGCCTGTGTCGTTACCCCAAGAAGAGACCAACCAGCCTACCAGAAAGGAAAGCATCAGCTGTGCCCCCAGGCAGGGCAATAGAACTGGATGCTATCATTGGCATTAAGCAGTGGCTACATACCATCTCAAACCTCAAATCTATGTAAACTGCAAGATACATTTAAGTAATGGATTCATTGCGTCACAATAAAAGTGGCTCAAATTTTGGTTTTTTGTTTTGGTTTGGATTTTGTTGTCGTTTTTCTAAATGTTACTCTGCAGACCAGGCTAGCCTCAAACTTAAATCCACTTGTCTCTGCCTCCTAAATGCTAAAATTAAAAGTGTGTGTCACCACCTCAGTTTTTAAACAATAAGCTGTAGATTTCTCAGAGAGCCTACCTTGTTGAAAAAATTACTTTCTATTTACTTGATTGCTTGTTTGGTTGTTTCTTTCTTTCTTTTGTAATAATGATCCCAGTACTCTGGAGGTTGAGGTAGGCACATCTAAGTTCGAGGCCAGAATGAAAAAATAAGGAAAGGAAGTAAATAAAAGAAAAATGTTCAGATGCTCTTGATCTATGTCTTTCTCTCACTCTGGTCTACAGAGTGAGTTTCAGGACAGCCAGAATTGTATAAGGAAACCCTGGGTTGTAGCCATCTGTGGCCACGGATCAACTGGGTTTACCTGAAAGGGGGTCTGGGAATGAAAAGGGGGCAGAGGGCAAGAAGAGATGAAGCCAAGACAAAGTTCTCTGATCAAGGCTCAAAGTTTAATGTTCAGCTCTCAATTTAAAGGGGGAGCCCCACAAAAACCCTTTCTTGTTTCAGCTGGAGATGGGTGGAGGAACCCATCCTTTGTCACAGCCAGAGATGTCTCAAGACAAGCCCAGGGGAATGAAAAAGAATGGAAGAAAAAAGGAAAGAATAGACCACTCTCTATCACCTTGCATAAAAACTAATTCCAAATGGGTGAGAGACCAAGACATCAAACCGGCAACATTGAAACCGCTATGAAAAACACAAGGCAGCGCCTACCTGATGTAGGTGTAGGAAAAGACTTCCTGAATAAGACTCCACCTGTCCAAGAACTAAGGCCAACAATTTGTAAGTGGGACTTCATCAAATAGAAAAGCTTCATGCTTCACAGCTAAAGAAACAAGCGAGGGAAGAGGAGGCCTGCCATCGTCTGTGGTAGAGAACACAATAATATTCAGAACATACAAAGAACTCAAAAGATCAAAGGGAAAAAGAACGAATGACTCATTTTAAAAAATGGGTCTGGGATCTAAACAAGAGTTCTATAAAGGAAGGAATGAAGGGAGAAAATGTGGCTAAGATACTGTTTTATTTTCAACATGAATCTCAATCATTCAGTTTTATTAGTGGACAGATGAAACAAAATCCACAAACATCAAATTACAGGAAGGAGCCACAAGAGGGTGGAATTAATTTTTGAAATGGAGCCCAGGGAAAAGAAACTAGAGGGCACAATCCTGAGTGTAAGTCACTCTTTGTCCTTTTGAAAAATACTCTGTAAACCACAGCTGTAACTTCTTGGTATCTAGAATTTCACTGAGCTTGGCTACTGTGTTTTCTTTTAGCCAAATGCCCTGGCCTTTCAGGAACCACAAGAAACCACAGTATCTTTCTGCTAAAATTCTCCAGTAAACTAAATATAAGCTTATTGGAATTTCTAGTAGTTAATAAAAAGGGAGAGACAAATATATTCTTTTAACATTTTCCCCCATATTCAAGAAAGATTAAAAAATTTCTAAAGTGAAACATAATAATCCTGACTACAAGGAAAAAAATAAAACAACAAAAGAAGTTAATAAATCCCAGAGTGTTGTTTAAAATAGTTCAAAATAATCCAATTGCCTTTAGTTACTTATAGGATGGCCTAGGTAGTTCATACCATATTGAACATGTCAGTGATTAAAAAAACAAAAATACAAAAACAAACAAAAACCTGAAGTGGAGTAATCAATATTTTGGTATAAGCCATTTGGTTAATTAAATTGGCCAAACTGATTCTTGAGGTTTATTCTAGTTAGGCTACGGATGACTAGAAAGTTAAATATAGGATCAATGTGCAGTGTTTGAGAATGCTGACTCAAGCCTAGATTCCCAGCATTTAGGAGACTGAGGGAAGATTGCCCTGAGCTCCAAGACCAGTCTAGACTACACTGTGAGGTCTCAAAACAAACAGTAATAAAAAAAAAAAATCAATCAGCTGATGACTGAACCACCAAACAAGTAATACACAGTGATAAATGACCAGAGGACAGGCTATACTGGGCTACTTCAGAAATTACATATACATTTTTAAAGCTAAGCATACTGCTACAAACCTATAATTCTGGTATTTAAAAAGCAGAGGCAGGATGGGTCAATCAAAGTTTGCAAACATCCTGGTCAATATAGTGATTTTTAGGCCAGCTGGGGCTGAACAGTGAAGCTGAATCTCAATATCTATGTCTTAGGGTTTTACTGCTGTGAACAGACACTATGACCAAGGCAAGTCATATAAAGGATGACATTTAATTGGGGCTGGCTTACAAGTTCAGAGGTTCAGACCATAATCATCAAGAAAGGAGCATGGCAGCATCTAGGCAGGCATGATACAGGCAAAGCTGAGAGTTCTACATCTTCATCTGAAGGTTGCTAGAAGACTGGCTTCCAGGAAGCTAGGATGAGGGTCTTAAAGCCCACATCCACAGTGACACACCTACTCCAACAAGGCCACACCCACTCCAACAGGGCCCTACTTTCTAATATCGCCACTCCCTGGGCTGAGCATACACAACCCATAACAGTCCTCTTCCCAAACAGACTTCTGTTGAGATGTTTCTGCCTCCATGTTAGTGAGAGAATCAGAATAAAAAAAAAAAAATTATCCCAGAGAGGAAAAGTATAGAAATCCATGAAAGAAATAAAAAAATACAGGAAAGTAGAAAAAAAACATTGCACAGAGAAGCAAGCTGAACACAGCCAAAACAGCTCCCTGACCAGAGATGAGACTGGGAAACTGCTTTCCAAAGCAGTACAGAGGGTAGCCAGATGAAAGTCCTGCAGCCCTCCCCTCAGGACAAGTCCACACATGGCCTTCATGGATTTGATGAGACTGATCTCTACTACAGACAGGTCAGCAGCAGAGAGAAATGGCACTTTGTCATGGTAGTTCACTTACGAGAAAGTATTATTTAAAAGCTGAGCTATCTGACTGATGTCCTGAGACCAGAGAACATTCATAAGTCTGGGGGTCTTAATTCGGCCTCTAAGTGAAGGAAGGCCTAGTGAGACAGTTGTTCAAAGCAAGAAGACCAGACACAAAAAAAGAGAAGATATCAGGTGACTGGGTCAGTCTGAGAAGTGCACAGAGAGATCCCATCACCCTCAGTAGAAACAGATCCCATCCAGCAAGAATTCCCTAGACATTTACAGCTGAGCCAGAGGCCAGTGGGAGATCAGATTCTTCAAAAAAAGCCATTTATCTGCCACTCACAGATAGACAGGGGAGATGGCTGATCATAAGAACATATGCTGCTCTTATAGATGACCTCTTTTCATTACCACATTGCCTGTCGTTACAGTTTCAGGGATCTGGTGCCACCTTCTGGCCTCTGAAAGTACCTGCACACACTGGGTACACACCCAGACAAGCAAACACACACATGCACATAAATAAAAATTAATTTTAAAAAGAAAATAAGAGGAAGCTATAAGTAATGGGCTAGCCTTCCCACAGAATCCTTGAGTAATACTGAAGAAAGTGCCAGTGTAAAATAAACAGTAAAGGTCATTCTAAGGCAGTCTCATATGAAAATGAAAACATTACTCACCAGAAGAGGCAAACCGTGCAAAGTAAACTGTGGCAGAGAGAATTCAGGTACAGTGTTCTGCAGAGGGTGGAATCTTGATACCCATCACTACCTACATTGGGTGTGGTGATTCATACCTATAATTTTAGCCCTTGGGAGACAGACAGGAGGATAAGTTCAAGGTTATCCTCAGCTACATAGAAAATTTTATGTTGCTGGCCAGCCTTGACTACTACAAACTGCCTCTACACAAAGCTGCAAAGAATGGGCTGCCTGGCACAGTGCTGGAGGAAAGTCTCCACTAGGTAGGTCTGCAAGGGTAGGATCTCTACCACAGATGATCCAAAGGCCAAGAGAATTATGGTGGTTGAGAAGATAACAGGCCCCATGGCTCACAGATTTGAATACTTGATTACCAGGGAATGGCACTATTTCAAAGAATTAGATGTAACCTTGTTGTAGGAAGTGTGTCACTGGGGTTAAGCTTGAGGTTTCAAAAAGCCCATTACCAGCCCAGAGTCTCTCTTTCCCTGCTGTCTGTGGATCTTGATGTAGAACCCTCAGTTACTTCTCCAGCATCATGTCTGCCTGCATGCTATCATGCTTCGTACCATAATGATAATGGACTAAATCTCTGAAACTGTAAGCCAGCTCAATGAAATCCTTTCTTTCATAAGAGTTCCCATGGTCAGGCTGGTGAGATGGCTCAGCGGTTAAGAGCACCAACTACTCTTCAGGAGGTCATGAGTTCAAATCCCAGTAGCCACATGGTGGCTCACAATCATCGGTAATGAGATTTGATGCCCAAGCAAGAGGGAGAAGGGAAGCGGGAAAAAAGTGTTCCCATGTTCATGATGTCTTTTCATAGCAATAGAGCAGTGACTAAGACAGTGATGATTCTCAAGCCTGAAAACTTCATATAATTTGCCTTGTAATTTGGATTTATCTAAGACTCGCCATGTCTTTCTTTCTTACCTCTACAAATATGAGATATTTATTCTATACCTGTCCTATAACTGTACCTATTGTCCTGAGGTTGGGTCTCACTTCGTAGCCAAGGCTGATCTGCAACTCACATTATGGGATGACAGGAATGACCCAGAAGTCTGGGCTCCATAACTGAATTTTGAAAGTCTAAGCATATATCTCATGGGCTCAAAACTTGGGAGCAATTTCCCTCAAAATTAATGCAATATCAAATTATTCATAAATATGAGTATACCCTTTATCACCTGTTGCTGAGATAAAAACACCCTGAAAAAGCAATGTAAGAGAGAGCTGATTTAGTTTGGCTACAGTTCAAGGTTATAGTCAATCATAACTTGGAAGACCTGGTGATGGGACCTTGAGACATGCGGTGACACTGAATCTACAGTCAGGAAGGAGAAAGATTAATACTGAGCTCCCTAACTTTCTCCCTTTTAATTGAGCCTGGAGAATGTTTTCCCACTTCAAATAACCTAACCAAGACAATCTATTACAGGCATGCCCAGAAGCTACTAATTTAATCAGATAATTCTTTAAAGGCTTACTTCTTTAGTGATTCTAGATTCTGTCAAGTTGATAATCAATATTAACCACATTATACATATCTGATTTAGATGCTATGTAGATGAGACTTTGGATTTAAAGTTGATGCCAGTAAAAGGTAAGGCACTGAGGATACTGGAATGAAAAGAGTATATTTTGTAGAAGGAGATGAATTGATGTAACATAAATAGAATGATTATGTCTCCCCATATTGTTCTCCTTAGTCTTAACCCCTCATCTTTGAATGTGGAGACATTGAGAAGTGATTATGTCATGAAATGGAGCTTTCATGAAAGGAATTAATGCCTTTATAAAAGAGACTCTATGCTGGGACATCGCAGAACTCACAAGGTCACTCAGGCTGGTCTATAATTGTGGATCTCTTGCCTTGGACTCTTCGGAACTGTAATTACAACATGCATGTCACTGTATCTGGCTGTAGGCTTTCTTTTAGTTAAAAGGCTGTTTTGTTTTTGTTTGTTTTGTATTATTACTATTCATTTAAAATAAAAATTATATACATACAAAAAAAAACTGAGCTGGATAAATACAAAACTTTCCCCTAAAATTTTGCACTAGTAGTTTTCTCTTGTTTTTTGTGTTTTTGTTTAGTTGGATGCAGAAATTTAGCATTCAGTTGATTGATAAATTAAGTGATGTGAAATAAGAGCAATTATCAGCTCTGTTGGTACTGCTCATTTTCCATCACAACTTCACACTGCTTCCTGGAGCAGACTGACCTTGGAGAACTATCTAAAGCACGATAGGTCATTCTCTTTAACAACCTGATCACAAAAGCTTACATTTATCAACTATATATATGTCTTTAAGAAACAAAAAGCTGACTGCCAAGCAGGCTTCTGTAAAACCTCAATTGCTTGTTCACCTCACCGTGTGGTTTTAGAATATAAAATGAGGATACAAACTAGGCCCTATACTTAGGGGCTTTCTGGAACTATCCTGGCTTTGGTGGCAACTTTACTCCATTCTCAATGATGTTGGAGTGTTTATTCCAGAAAGATTCCCACAACATAGACACTAAAGAAAAATCAGTACTATAGCTAAGGACTAATATTTGGAAGAAATTCTTTAAAAGTCAGCCTATAGGGAGATTGAGGCTAGCCTGGGCTATATGAGGCCGTTTCCAAAAATAAATAGTGTCTAGTCAAAAAAAATGTTTTTAAATTGAAAATTAAATAAATAGGCTAATAAAACTACTTATTGATTAGATTTGCTGTCTGATCCTATGAGGGAATTCATGTCTACTATTGTAAGCCTCCTAAAAAGCCCATCCCAGGAGATCAGAGGTCCTGGGAGGGGAAACTTACCATTGTTGTTTTGTGAAATGTCAAACTGCTCTCCAAATATTTATGATTATACCCACATATAAGTGCTGCTTTCTTTTTTTGGGGGAGGGGGGTTTCGAGACAGGGTTTCTCTGTGTAGTCCTGGCTGTCCTGGAACTCACTCAGTAGACCAAGCTGGCCTCGAACTCAGAAATCTGCCTGCCTCTGCCTCCCAAGTGCTGGGATTAAAGGCGTGCGCCACCACCGCTCGGTTTAAGTGCTGCTTTCAACTGTGTCACAGAACCTCCTGTCTGCAGTGGACAGCAGTCCACACAAAGACTCCACTGACCAAAATGCTAAAAAGAAGTGATGGTTGAGTGCTCAGCCCTGAGACATTTACACTAAACATTCCCTGCCACTGCCACCCCACCAAGACTCAAGGTACAATCTGATAGCTGGAGGCTGGGGAGAAGTGCTGTGTAATACTCCTCTAGGCATTACATGGCCATTGCACTCATGAACTCAAAGGACCTATGATTACCTGAACAAGATCAATCCAGTCAACATTACAACACTGATGAGAGAGGGGCTTAGAAGGCTCTACCCCTAACTCAGGAGCTGTTGATAGCTGTTGATTGCTGGGAGAGGAGTCATTTTTCTTTGAGTGTGTGGCTGCTGGTAGGTTGCCCATGCTCCAGTGGTTAGCATCAAAGACACATATATGCAGGTAACCACTAATAGGACTCAGTAGGCTCTAAAAAGAAGCAGAAGATATGAAAGTCAGAGGGAGCTGTAGTGGGGAAATAGAAAGGAAGAATTTGGATTGGATATGATCAAGATGCATTATATACATGTAAGGTATTTTCAAAGAATTAGGGGGATTAAGTTAGAATAAATTCATTTGTTTGTTTGACCCTAACACTTGTGCAGTCAGGCTGGACCATATAATTAGAACCTCTCTCAAAACTCCACTTATGTTGTATTCATAAAATCAATGACTTTACATGATAAAAAAGAACAAATATCTACTGAGATTGATCTATAAACATCTTATTTGTATTTCAAGGATACTAATTCTGGAGGGTAGGGTTAGATGTAATACCAAAGGTCACATATTATATGAGTCTACTCATACACTTCTTCAAATGACATACATATAATAAGGAAAAATATTAGAAACTGCAGAGAATGAGGAGGAGAGAGGTTGGTATAACTGTAAAGGTATGATACCAAATAGCAATAGCACTTAAAAGTTTAACACAGAACACACACACATATGTGCACATGCATAAGTGCACATACATGTTCAAAAGTGAGATCTAAATAAGGCTAGCAATTATTAGTCTAGATGCTACTTTATAGGTGTCTACTTCCTATGTTTCTAGCATTAAAGTTAATGTAACTTGTTACAAAACTTAATGAAATTGCTTGCCTACTTGGTGAATTCTATGGCAATCTATTGTCTCAACATGGGGATGGGGATGGGGATGGGGACTGGCAGCACCTGAGGAATAACACCTAAGTCTTCTTCTGGTCTTCATATGTACATGCATTCATGTGTACATTCACACACAAGTGGAACCCACCCCCAAAATTGGAACACTCATATAAAAAATCTGGGTTTATCTTAGTAGTATAACTCTTGCCTACTATGTGTGGGACTTAAGGTTCAATCTCAAAGTAAAGGGGGGAAAACCAAATTAAAATGCAAATTATTTTTTTCTCAAATATAGAGACCAAAAACCTTACTGATTTCATACCTTTTGTCTTACCCAATGTTCTATTACTGTGAAGGCACATGATGATCACAGCAACTCTTGTAATGGGAAGCATTTAGTTGGGCTTACTTACCATATCAGAGCTTTAGTCCATTATCATCATGGCAGGTAGCATGGTGGCACACAGGAAGCCGTGGTGCTCAAGAAGGAGCTGAGAGTTCTATATCCAGATCTATAGACAGCAGGAAGAGAGAGAGAGAGAGAGAGAGAGAGAGAGAGAGAGAGAGAGAGAGAGAGAGAGAGAGAGAGAGAACGCTATTTGGGCTTGCCTTGGGTTTTGTTTCTGGAGCCTCAAAACTTACCCCCAGTGACACACTTCCTCCAACAACATAACAGCTACCCCAACAAGGCCACACTTCCTAATCCTAAGTAGTGCCATTTCTTGATGACTAAGTATTCATATATTTGAGCCCATGGGGGTCACTTTTATTCCAACCAATGCAGTCTTGTAGGTTACTTCCTAAAAGCTTCACAATGTTGAAATGGCTGTGATAAACTTTACTCTGCATTCATTGAAATTGAAACTTTTACAGCAATGACAACACATGCCTGTGATGGTAGGATTTGGGAAGTGGAAGCAGGAACACTGGGAGTCCAAAACCATCCTAACAAGTACATATCAAGCTCAAGGCTGCCATAGGCTACATGAGATCCCCTCTCTAAAAAAGCAGAAACAAAAAAGGAGGGCCAGGCAAGATAGTCCATCCCTTAATGGTTCTTAATCTCAGAACTTAGGAGTCAGAAGCAGGTGGATCACTGTGAGATCAAGTACAGCTTGGTCTACAAGGTGAGTTTCAAGCCAGTTAGGACCATACAGTAAGACCCTGTTGCAAAAATAAATAAGAAAAATAAATTGAGACTTTGATCTCACTTAAATAACACTATAAACTGATTTCTGCTCCAATTTTTGAGACAATGTCTTGCTATACAGCCATGGACTGCCAGGAACTTCACTTATAGACTAGTCTGGATTACTAGCAGGCACCACCACAATCAATTCTGTTCTTCTCTTTAACAAAGATTAGAAGACATCATGGTTACTGTTTTCTTTTATTTAAATACATTAAACTAGGTGTGACAACTCATTTATAAAATCCTAGGACTCTTGAACTTAAGGCAGGAGTATGACCATAAAGTTTGAGACCAGCCTGGGTACATATGCTAGTGTGTGTAACCCAGGAACTAATATCAATACAATGAAAATGAAAAACAAAACAACAACAATAAGCAAGTTCTCAAATTCCTGTGCACATGCAAGAGCTGGACGGAGTGCTTACTGCTTGCTCACCAACCTAACTGCAGTTTCAAAGTACTCCTGTCTTCTGGTCTCTGTAGACACCCTATACCCATGTACACACATTCATTCTCCTTCCTCACGCCTCCCCCCGCCCCCCCACACACACAGGGGAAGGGGGAGGGAGGAAAAGGAAGGAGACAGGGAGAAGAAAATATGGGGAGTCCGCTAAGTGGTTAAGCTGTAGAAAGAAGGAAAATGCAAAGGCAGCAAATGCACAAGGGAATTTAAAGTATTTTTTTAAACGAAGAAAGCATGTACATTTGTAATGGCATTTGAAAACTGGACAATTACGGATTCAATAAAACTTTTGGAAAACTTATTTCTTTAGTATCACTGAAATATACCAAGAGCTTATAACAATCCACCAAAACCCAAAGAAGGAAGGTCACTTAAAATGCATAACTATAGATGAAAAGAAAGGTGATTTCGAGAAGTTTCCATGGGCATAAAAATAAGATGCAGAGGATTGAAATTTACCTCCCTCACTCTTTGTATCTAGCGTTTCCCTACATTTCTTCCTTCACATTGGGGAAAATGGACAGCCTTATTCGTTCTGTGTACTAAGTACCAGTGTTTCCATTTAGTCGGGCACAAAAGACCCACATACTGACACCAAAGCTTTGTAACCTTTCTGGCAGGTTCGCAAAGCGGCAGCATTACTCAACGGTAAGCCAGGAAGTTATGTACTGAATTAAATAAGTACAAACTCTCCTACAGACACTGAAGCCTTTGACCATGCGCAATATTATTACCAAGGCTTATACAAGTCCAGAAAACCCGCGCTCACGTGGCGACGAGGGCCCAATGGCCGAGGCACACGAGTTCCACGCATACGCATGCGCAAACGGAACACCGGTAGTTAAGATGCTCCGTCCTGGACGCTCGGTACGCTGGTGTTATTCCTCCCTCGGGGTCAGAATTGAGGGAACTAATGGTTCCTAGCAAACATTGTTTGAGGTCGCCGCCACCGGAGCTTGTTCTGATTCGCTGGCTTCCTCGAGAGGCACGGAACCCATTTTGGCGGGGAACCACTTCCCGAAGCGCGAGGCAGGAAGTTATCCTTTACCTCTGGTGTCGCCTGAGGAGAGTGTCCGCTGCAGTGTCAGCTGAGACCTAGTGGCAGGTGGGCGGGCGGGCGTTCGAGTACCGCTGCAGTTAAGAGCCAGACTCCATCGCAGCGCCACGGCACGCTCCGCCAGCCTCGAGCCCGGTGCGGCTGCACGGGGAGCTCTTCCCCGCTCCCTGAAGTCGTTCTTGTGGGCAGCGACCCAGGCTTCGCCTGGGCCACCGGCCGGGGATCTGGCTCCCTGCTGCAAAACAGCGACTAGTCTCTCCGTGTCCGCCCTCCCGGCGTTAAACTACCGAGACGCTGGTCCAGAGAGGCTGCCTTGGACCTGGGACTAAACTGATCTAAAACGCCAGCCTCACGCTTCCAGACACCCGACTCTGCGTTGTCTCTGATATGTCACCGACCATCTCCCACAAGGACAGCAGTCGGCAACGGCGGCCAGGCATGTTCAGCCACGCTTTGGATATGAAGAGTGGCCCGCTGCCACCGGGCGGCTGGGATGACAGTCGCCGAGACTCGGTGGGCGGGGAAGGGGACCGGGAAGTTCTTCTAGAGGATGCCGGCCCTGGTGACTTCCCAAAAGCCCCACGGAGCTATAAAGCCGAACTAAGTAGCATTTTGTTACTACTGTTTCTTTACGTGCTTCAAGGCATTCCCTTAGGCCTGGCGGGGAGCATCCCACTCATTTTGCAGAGCAAAAATGTTAGCTATACAGATCAGGCTTTCTTCAGTTTTGTCTTTTGGCCATTCAGTCTTAAATTGCTCTGGGCTCCCTTGGTTGATGCCGTCTACTTTAAGAACTTCGGTCGTCGCAAGTCCTGGCTTGTCCCTACTCAATATACACTAGGAATCTTCATGATATATTTATCCACTCAAGTGGACCATTTGCTCGGAAATATTGATGGCAGAACACCGGATGTAGTTGCTCTCACTGTGACTTTCTTTTTGTTTGAATTCCTGGCTGCGACACAGGACATCGCTGTGGACGGTTGGGCATTAACTATGTTATCCCGGGAAAACGTGGGCTATGCTTCGACATGCAATTCTGTGGGCCAAACAGCCGGCTACTTTTTGGGCAATGTTTTGTTTTTGGCTCTTGAATCTGCTGACTTTTGTAACAAATATTTGCGGTCTCAGCCTCAACCCAGGGGAATCGTTACCCTTTCAGGTAGTGTACTTAAACTATTATACTGTTAGGTTTATTTTATGTTTATGAATGCTTTTGATGAAACAGATGGGCGCTCTCATTTGCTTGCATATATTTTTTTACTTTTTTTTCTTTTGCTTTTTTTTTTTTTTTATTATTTCTTTCTTTTGGTTTTTCGAGACAGAGTTTCTCTGTGTAGCCCTGGCTGTCCTGGAACTCACTCTTGTAGACCAGGCTGGCCTCGAACTCAGAAATCTGCCTGCCTCTGCCTCCCAAGTGCTGGGATTAAAGGTGTGTGCCACCACCGCCCGGCTATGTTTTACTTTTAATGACAAGATATTTTACTTCATTTCCCTTTCAAATTAACACAGTGGCTGGATTCCTTTATTATGATATTTCCTACTTTGCTCACAATCACTTCCATAACACAGCCTTGTTCTTTCTGCCTCCCTCCTAGTCCTCTTCCTTTAAACAGTTCACACACACACACACACTTTTTTTTTTCTTTTTAGGAGAGGAAGTGTGACATTTGTCCTGCTTTTGGATTATTTCTGAATTCTGGCTACAGAATTTTTTTTTAAAGATTTTGTTATTTTCATTTATATGAGTACACTGTAGATGTCTTCAGACACACCAGAAGAGTACATCGGATCCCATTACAGATGGTTGTGAGCCACCATGTGGTTGCAGGGAATTGAACTCGGGACCTCTGAAAGAGCAATCAGTGCTCTGAACCACTGAGCCATCTAAGCAGCAGGATTTTTAAAAGGCTCTATGTATCCAACTTGAGACTCAGACCTGCTTCACCCTTCTGAGTGATATTACAAGCATATACCACTACAGCTGGCTTTTTACATTTTACTGGGAATTTATATGATAGATACCTAAGTATGTTTTCTGTTTTATTAAAGTGTGCTTCTTTCAAGTATTCCTCATGCCAGCCCATTAACACAGTCATATTGGTCAGCACTCTTTAGTGAATAGGGAAAAACAACCAATAGAATAACAAAATTCAGAGTTAAAGATCCATGGACATTTGACTGACACATAAGTATAAATTTTAAAAGTGTAGGTGACATGGTTCTCCTCTTTCTTTTGTGTTTCGGAGAATTGAGATTTCTAGTTTTTTGCTTTCCAATCTTTTTCTACCTTTATTTAATAAGTACCTATTTAGCCATCTGCTGAACGGGAAGAGCAGTTAATAAAAGCACTCTGGAATTGACTGAGTGGCATGATTCTAAGGGCCTCCTGCAAATAAAGACTGCCTGTGCCAACTAGGAACAGCAGAGATGAACATTGCAGAGGCCCAGAATAGCCGGCCATTGACCATGGTAGAGATAACAGTTGACTTTCTTATTGGTTGAACCTTTATGTAAGCTGGTGTGATTTTTTTTTCTTGTTTTTTTTTTTTTCTTTTTCATTTATGTTATTATTTTTGGTATAACTGAAATTTGAACTTTGTTCTCCAGAAGATTCTAAAGTAGCTTACTTTAAGTTTTTTCTATCTATAGTGGACTTCTGATTTAGTTTCAAACATTTTGTGTTAAATAGTTTTTAATTTTAATACTTACACATACCACATTACTATTTTTGAGGTTTCTGTGATTTGGTAATAATGTAACTATATTCTGTGTATTCTGTTTCTGTTTGTGTGTTCCTTGTTCTGGGAAATGAGCCCTACATAAAATGCACCTACATAAAAGGGAAGTCATTTTCAACTGTGCTAAGTCTCAATCCCATTAACTAGTGGGAGTTTTTCCTTTTTTCCTCTCTCAGTGCTTGGAGTCTATTATTGACCTTTGTCTAGCCCTTAGTTTTCAACAGGATTCTAGACTGGTCTTAGACTTCCATCCCCTAATTATGCACATTAAGATGCCCAGTTTAACTACCTAGTGGTTTTGAGGAATTTAAAGAATGTGGAATCATAAGAATATGGAAATATTTTTGCCTAGGTAGTTAAAGAGAAGATCAAAACATAATCTAGAAAATCTGTGTATTGGAAACCATAACTTGAAACAAAACAGCCAAGGGCTTGAGAGATGGCTCTGCTGATAAGAGATCTTGTTGCTCTTGCAGAGGTCTTGAGTTTTGTTCCCAGCACCCATCCAGTGACTGCATGCCTCTGTAACTATAGCTTTTCTGGATTTAGTACCCTCTTCTGGCCTCCACAGAAACCAAGAATGCAGAATGCATTTACTTACATTCAGGCAAAATACTAATACACATGAAAGTAAGCAAACCTTTTAAAAACATTTTAATTCTGTAATTAATTACAGATACTACAGAAGGAGTAGGAAGAACAGCATTTAGAAAGCAGTACTCTATAGACAGCAAATTAAGAATAGGAATGATGGGATAAGATAAAATCTTGAGGACAAACCTTGGTTATAGTGACTGGCTTTTTCATAGCTTCATAACAGTTCTGAACCTTTTCTCTTATTCCATTTGTTTTCCAAGAACCTCCAGAGGCAAAGAGAGACTCTTAAACAGCAAGGGATAAGTAATGGACAGGACAGAAGGATGGTGGATCTGTTTCTTCCTTTTCTATGATGAAAAGACTGCTGTCAAGAGGCTACTTAAAGATAGACGGACTTGGAGTTAGGTGCTTGTAGTTTTTAATCTGATATTTTGACTGTAGTTGGTAAGAAGTTAGAGAAAGTCTCAAGGAAAACTTTAATATCTAACTAGGTGCTGATTGGATGAGGCCTTAAAAAAAAAAGGGACAAATGTAACATTGTGATTCTCAACTATCTGAAAGCATCACCCACTTTTAGAATGCCTAATTCTTTAAAATGATAGGTTAAAGTTTTAAGTTTTTTAACTGACCTAGGCAGAGCCACCGTGTGACTTCTGGGAACTAAACGTGGGTCCTCTGGAAGAAAAGCCAGTATTCTTAATTGCTGAGCCACCTTTTCAGCCCCCATGTGACTTTTAAATTTGTTTTAAAGTAAGTATGCATATATAGGAATCAATCAGGGAAAAAGAGGGTATATTTCTTTGGAAAAAAAAACCAGAATGGATCTAAATTATATATGTACTTGTAAAGCCCTACTTATAAGGTAATCATTTTGAACAAGGAAGGAAGCAGACCAAAATCTCCTTAATGATAAATTTGTGTTGTAGTACTCATTAACTTTTTGTGTGACAAATGCTTTTTAGAATTTAAGCAAGCCCAATTGGTTCATTACTAAATAGGTAAGTTATTCTTTTTTTTGTTCTTGTTTTTGTTTTGTTTTTCTAATATCGGCTGTAATACATCATTTTGCATTCATGTGAGGCTTAAAAAGGATTACACTGGGAGATAGCTCAGCACATGAAAAGTGCTTGCACCTCAAGCCTATGACCTGATTTCAATTCCTGACACCCACGGTGGAAGGAGAGAATCTACTCCCAAATGTTTTCCTCTGATCATCACATGTACTCTGTGACATGTGCACCTGTACATGTGCACAAACACAATAAGAATAATAATAAACAAAATACTGCCTTCAGTTCAGTTATGTGGGGAGAAGTTAGGTGATATTGAGGGGGTCACCTTATGGTAGTACTTTGAAACTATGCATATGCTAAAAATTCACTCAACTACACCAAAAATTCAAGTTTATGGTTTAACATTTTAATAGTAAAATTTATCTTAGAAAATTAAAAACACAGGTTTGTTTTTGTTTTTGTTTTTAACCTTAAAACTCAACTTTTGGGTTTGAGAGATAGGTCAAAAGTTAAGGGTCCAATATTACTCTTGCAAAGTACTAAAGTTTCATTCTCAGTATCCGTGTTGGATTGTTCACAAACACCTGTAATTCCAGCTTCTGAAGATCTGGTGGCTGTGGCTGTCCTAGGCCCCTGCACAAACATGCATACACCCACTTACATGTACACATAATTAAAAATAAATTTTAAAATTTGTCACCTTTTAGGGAGACACTAGAGAGATAGGTCAGCAGCTCGCTGTTTACTACTCTTCCAGAGACACTAATTAACTGCCTTCAACTCTAGCTCTGAGAAGCCAACAGCCTCATCTGGTCTCTACAGGTACCTGCATACACATTCCATACATTCAAAAGACAAATGCACATACACATAAGCAAAATTGAACTTTTTAGGTAAGTAATGCTCAACATGAATGATATGAACCATTTGAATTTATTCCTCTTTATGCCTCCAAAGAGACCAAGTAATGAGCATGGTGAGTCTTTCAATATAGGCAAATATAGAAAGTTAGAACTTATCCTCAAATGTTAGTAACAAATGAAGCAGTAGATTTAGGGAAAATTAAAAACCAGAGACCACCCCTCAGAAAGAAGGTTGTAAAGGCTTTTTTCTTTTTAACACAAAGCAAAGGGAAGAAGGCACTGGCTGCTCTCTTTACCAAGTAGTATCTGGGAAATGCTTTTGTATGACAGGCCCCTCTACACAGTATACTGTGTACTTAAAATATAATTTATTTCAATAAATAAATTGAGTAAAGTATTAAATAAATAAATAAATAAAGTAAATAAATAAATAAATAAATAAATAAATAAATAAATAAATAAGTGACGTATTTTCTGAAATTCACGTTGGTTTTAGGAGATGCTGGGATTGAACCCAGGACCTCCTGTGGGTAAAGTGTACCATGCAAGTGAGCTGTAGCACTGTACTCCTACATATAAATTGACTGATGAGCGAATTGTAGGACCTCACTGGTTACAAGAAGTGTCCTGTTTTTACTTTTAGTGTATTCATAGGAACTACTTTTAGTCGACAAAATAAAGATGATCATTTTGCTCCTAGAGAATTAAAAACACAAAACCTGAAACTCCTGAGTTTACTTACCCTTTTGGACAAAATTGTATATGTCTTACATTTACACATGCGTCTTATTAAATTTAATTGTTTTCCTCTTCATTGTTTACACTGTTCCCACTGGTTGGAATGCAAGTAGTAATTAATTAACTCAACAAAGAGATAATTTTAGTATGTCTAAAAAAAATACAACTTTCTTTTCAATCATCTTAAATTGTCTTGGTTTTGAAAGTTTTCTTACTCCTAGTACAGCCTTCAAAGTTTGTCTCATTATGTTTTTAATTTATATTGTTAACTTTTTTTTTTTTGACAAGTTCTCTTGTCTTTTTCCCTCCTTTTCTCACTTCCTCCCTCTTGTCCTCATTTTTTCACTGTAGCTCTGCCTGACCTGCAGTTCACTGTGTAGACCAGGCTGGCCTCAAACTCACAGAGATTGCCTCCCAAGTACATGGATTAAAGGTGTGCACCATGTGTGGCCAATACTTTTCTGTGTGTGTGTGTGTGTGTGTGTGTGTGTGTGTGTGTGTGTGTGTCAGAGAAAGGGGTGGGCAATGTGAATGTCCAGCCCCAGGCCTGGCTTTTTAAAACTTAAAGTAATCATAGACTCATAGAAGAGTGCAAAAAAATGTTCAGAGGAGTCTGATGAAACTTTCTTCAGCTTTCACTTGCCAGCATCATGCATATATATAGTACAACATTAAAATATCGCCTTAATATATTAAGTCAAGCGAGAAGGCTCAGTGCCTAAGGATGCCTGAGGACCTGAGTTTTAATCTCTGTGACCCATATGATGGAGGAAGAAAGCTGACTTCCACAAGTAGTTCTCTGATCACTACACACATACATACATGTACCTGCACATAAATACGTAAATATCAAACCAGAAACTGATGTGGATATAAGCCATAGGCTTTTTTCAGATATCACTAGTTAAACACGGATGGGCATATATGTGATTGTGTGTGTGTGTGTTTCCATGCAGTTTTACTCCTTGTATATATAGCCCTTTGTAACTGGTATGACAATCAGAGCTGATTGTTTAGTTCACCTTAAGATTCCTTTGTGTTGTCATGCATACCCTTCTTATCCTTAATCTGAATTTTTTCCTTCCTTCCTCCCTCCCTCCCTCCCTCCCTCCCTCCCTCCCTCCCTCCCTCCCTTCCTTCCTTCCTTCCTTCCATGAGAGGACAAAATGAGTAAGACAGACTTACTTTGTAACATAGCCTTCTTGGGTGAACTTGAACTTGTAGTGGTCCTCCTGTCTCAGTCTTCCAGATGCTGGGATTACAAGTGTTAGCTACGAGCTGCACTTGCTTTTGATGTTGTGACTGTTAACATGAGAAATACTTCCTAGAAGAGATTGTGCAGTATATTTCTTTTGGAAAATAGCCCTCTTCAATCAGAAGGAGCCATCATTGCATCCTAGTGACTGTAGGCATTAGCATGATTTGTTTCTTGTTAGCTTTTATCCAGTAATGTGTGTATG
Source organism: Rhabdomys pumilio (assembly GCA_030674055.1). Lineage (NCBI taxonomy): Eukaryota > Metazoa > Chordata > Mammalia > Rodentia > Muridae > Rhabdomys > Rhabdomys pumilio. Next base: position 84,832,567 of record JANHMN010000001.1, read on the forward strand.
CTGTGTGTGTATAAGTCGGGGCACTTGTGCCATAGTATGCATGTGAGTTAGAGGACTACTTTCAGGAATTGGTTCTCTACTTCCACAGTGGGATCTTGGGATGAAACTCAGGGTATTAGGTTTGTGTGGCAAGCACTGTCACCTGCTGGACCACCTCACCGTTTTCTGTTCCTTTATAGTAATGGGAAATATTTTATTTATTAAATAAGTATTGCATCACACACATCCACTGGAGGATTCTATGTACTTTCCAGTTGGGACTTTTCATGTCTGAAACTGAGTCTTGATTTCTGTGATTCCTGTGATGCTGAGCCTTTGCAAGTCCACTTTCAGTATTTTCTAGCACAGATGGGTGTTTTGTTTTGGTTGAGGCAGTGTTAGTCTGTAGGCCAGGCTAGCCCTACATTCACAGTCCTCCTCCACTAGCCTCTCTAGTACTGGGACTACAGGTGTGCACCACCATGTGGGACTGCTTATATATTTTATGTTTGTACTAATCCCCAGGGAATAACTCATTCTCTTTCTATGCTTGGTATTCTTGTTGATTTTCATTTTAGTTACTTTCATAGTTTTACAGAATAATATGAATTATAAAGGAATGTTGGAACCTGATGTTGTATTTTAGTTTTATGCAGCCTTGGATAGTCTGGAAGTTGCTGTGAAGACCAAACTGGCCTCGAATTAAGAAAGACCCACATGCCTCTACCTCTGCCTCCTGCATATTGGGATTAAAGGTGTGTGCTACCATGCCTGATCCCAATATTTCTAATCGATTTCCCTATAAGATTGATGTTGAAGCATGTCAATAGCGTGAAGTACCAGCCTCTCTAAAAATACACTGTGAGCTCCATAATGCCACTGTGTATGAAAATGCATAAGATGAGTTCTTTAAAATATTTTAAGATTGATATTTATTTGTGTATATTCATCTCTATCTATTTGTGCCTGTGGAGAGATCAGAAGACAACTTTTTAGAGTCAGTTCTCTTTTACCTTTATGTGGGTGCCAGAGGTTGAACTCAGGTAGTCAGACTCATAAAGAAAGTACCTTTACCAAGGCCCCTTGAGTTTCAAATGAGTTGTACTGCTTTTCTCCTGAATTTATAATGAACACTCAGGTGCTAGCCTTTATAGAAGTATGTGTGTGTTTCTGAAACAGCGTTTTTTGGTTTTGTTTGTTGTTGTTGTTGTTGTTTGCATGATACTGGCTATACTAGAACTTGCTCTGTAGTTCATGCTGGCCTGGAACTCGAGATCTAGCCTGCCTCTGCCTCCCAGGGGCTAGGTTTAAAGGCATGTGCAGCACCATTTGGCTAGCCTTTGTACTTTTATTCATCAGTAGTGAATTGCTGCATACTCTTAATTTCTGCATTCATGGGTACATTAGGCAAGTTTTTGTAGGCACTTCAGAATGTGTAGTCAAAACTCATGCTTGTGAAAGTTTGACATGAGCTTTGTCGTCTTGGTCTTGCATCAGTATACAGTCATGTTATAGAGCTGTATACATTCACATATATACATAGTGAATGTTACACTGCTATGGAGGTGATGTAATAAACAGTAGGCAAATGGTCAGCGTGTTTAATGATTATGCTTGTAGCAGTGACTAAGCCTTTCTTTCTGAGCTGCTGACTTTTCCCTCTCTATATATGTGAAATGCAGAGACTCTGAATTCTGGCTCTGTGAGTGTCCTGTTGTTCATGCTGTTCTTTCCCCCTTAAAACACAAGGAAATCAGAAGTAGTTTTACCTGTGCATATTGCAGAATCTTGTTTAATTTATTAACATTTTTCTGTTGGCAATGGAATAAAGGAATTTAAATTCTAGATGTAGATTTCTTTCCATTAAAATCATTAAGATGTCCTAAGCAAATTGTTTTTCCTTGCAGTTTTCCTAGAGAAATGAATCTCCTAAAATATAACTGGAGCATCTTTAATTTTCATTCAACTCTTAAGCAAAAGACTTTTAATTGGACTTTCTGTTGTTAGCCCTTATAAACCACCAACAAAGGCTTTCTTAATGAATACTGGTATAAGTGAAACTTTCTAAAACAAATCATCATTTGTCTCAATTTAAGATTCATTTGTATTATTTTTAATCGTGTATGTGTACATGTGAGTATATGCATGTAAGTACAAGTGTCTTTGGAGGCCACAGACAACACTGGAGCTGGAGTTACAGGCTATCAGGTTGTGAGTACTGGGAACACTTTAAGACAAATGTGTTTGGGTCTGAATGAAGGGGAGTGGGCAACTCCAAAGCCAGCTTCTCAGTGAGCTGCACCAGCACATGACAGGTTATCATATTGTATATTACAGAGAGCACATGTGTGAAATGCTGTGCTCCTTTACATTATATGCTATGTGCTCTGTTACCGTCCCTTCTAGCTGTGATGAAGAGTCTTCTAGGTCACTGTTCTCTCCCACCAATACATCTGTTAAAGCTCCTTCAGTGAAACAATACAGTGTACCTGGTCTTCATTTGTCATTTACAGATACTGCAAGGAGGTTAATCTTAAAGAGATTAACAAGCTAAAATGTGTAGAAATAGAAAATGAAATATCTGAGCTGGCAAGAGCTCAGTGGATACTTACCATGCAAGCCTGGCCATCTGAGTTCAATTCATAGAACCCACAGTAGAGGCAGACTTCCCAAAGTTGGTCTTTGACCTCTTTATGAACTTGCACCTGCACTCTCACACACATTCAGGGGACTGGGAGGGAATCTGATACAAATAACCATGTGATTGATTTGGGAAGGGTTATTTAGTTTTATTTTAAAACAGGGCTACATGTACCCAAGGCTGGCTTTAAACTCACTGTCTAGTGAAGATCCTTCTGACTATATCTCCCATGTGCTAGAATTATAGGTGTCTTCCAGCACGCCTGACTATTTTTCTTTTTTTGAGACAGTTGCTCTGTGTTTCAGACTGGCCTTGAATTAACTTTGTAGCTCAAGTTAGCCTCAAACACTCTTGCCTCAGTTTCCTGAGTGCTGGGGTTGCAGGTGTGCACCACCATGCTTGATTCAATCATGCATTCTTTATCATCTGTATTGTCATAATTTAGTACGAGAAATGCTTGGATATGTAAGTATAATTAATGAACCTTATGAGCTATGAAAATCATTTCCTTCTCCTACCTACTTCTTTCTCTCTATAAAGTGACAAGATGGGCATCCAAAATTCAATTACAACTCTACCCAAGATATGAATCAGTCAGTTTTGAGTCTGTCTGTGTAACAGAGCCGGGACTGTTTCATTTGTTTGCTGTGCCTCAAACCTAAAGTTTATAGCATAAAATTTAAAAATAAAAATCTTAGATTAAGAAAAATTGTGTTTTATTTAGTATCAATGAAGTTAATTTTCAAAAATTAATTATAAATTAAAACACTCTTAATTTCAGATTTTCTATTTTTCTGGGGAACCGTATTTTTAGTAACAACAACATTAGTAGCCCTTCTGAAAAAAGAAAACAGAGAATCGTCAATAGTAAAAGAAGAGACACAAGGAATCACAGACACTTACAAGCTGCTGTTCTCAATTATAAAAATGCCAGCAGTTCTAGCATTTTGCCTTCTGATTCTAACTTCAAAGGTAAGAGATTTTTAAACAAATTCATCATTATCATGGAATACTTTCAATGTCTTTTCATAAGTCCTTCTCTAGTACCATAGGATTTAACAATGCAAAGCAATATTTCCTGCCTACTAAATATATTTCTAAAGTGATAATATCAAATATCACTTCTGAGTAAGCTTTATGTCTTGGAATCTTGAAGAGTTATGTCAATGTAAAGATACTGTTTCGAATAGTAATGGTGGTAACGAGATGATCACCAAGAAGCTTTCTACTGTTGTAAGGAGCATGCCCTTAATACTAAGTCTGAGAATGTGGCTTACAAAGATGAAGAAGTGTATGAGCAGTTACACTATTTAAAAACCTATTGAATTATATTTTAAAATACTGAAAGGAAATACCATAAGACAAATGAGATTACTGGTGACTTATAGTCTTCATTAAGATGCATTTGCTTATCTGGGTGGTGGTATAGCACACACCTTTAATCCCTTGGGAGGCAGAGGCAGGCATATCTCTGTGAGTTTGAGGCCAGCCACATCTACGGAGCAATTTCCAGGACAGCCAAGGCTACAGAGAGAAAGACTGTCTTGAAAAAAGAAAAGAAAAAAGCAAACAAACAAAAAAAAAAAAACAAGAAGAAAGGTAAACAAGTATATTTTGTCATGATAGGCTGTAGCCTATTCCCAACATCTATACTTTTACGGTGTTTTCTTTTGAAATCCGTCTATATGAACACTCTACAGCTGTCTTATGACATGCCTTGTTGTTTTCACTTTAATAAGGTCTTCTCTTTAATAATGGAAAAATAAAGTTAGAGGACAGGTTCATGGAAGATAACATATTTAGTCATGTCATTTAGAAATGAACATTTTTAGCATGTTTATTTTGTATTCTCTTTTCAATACAGTTTCACCATCTAAACTAGACAAGCTCTTTACTTATCTAGAACTCAACATATAGACTAGGCTGGCCTTGAACTCACAGAGATTTTGCTGCTTCTCTACTTTTGAAGCGGTGGTTTATTCTTTTTGAGCTCCTTGCTCCTTCCTTTTCTCTGTTATATTTATACATGTATCTGTATATACATGTTTCATATATGTTTATACACACAGTTTAAAAGTGGAATTGAATTATATGATATATAATTTTATAGTTATTTTGTCTTAACTCCAAACAATTCTTACATCATTCAATATTTTTAATTATGTTACATTAAGTATTACTATATTAATAGTAATAGTGTGTATATTTGTCTGTTTTGTTTTTTGTTTTTTGTTTTTTTGAGACAGAGTCTAATTTTGTAGCCCCAGCTGTCCTGTCCTGGAACTCACTCTGAAGACCAGGTTGGCCTCAAACTCACAGAGATCTAGCTGCCTCTGCCTCCCAAGTGCTGGGACTAAAGGTACGTGCCACTACAACAAGCTGCTGTGGGTTTTTTAGGAGACAATATCATGTAGCTCAGGGGCTGTTTTTGGACTTAGTATGTAGCTGCTGATGACATTGAATATTTTTTAAAAGATTTGTTTATTTTTATTTTATGTATGTGTATGTATGTTGCCTTCCTGCATACCTCTGTACCACATGTATGCCACACTTGTGGAGGCAAGAAGAGGATGTTGGATCCTTTGGAGCTGAAGTTACAGATGATTGTAACTGGGTGCTGGGAACTGAATCCTGGAAGAGAAGCCAGGGCTCTTAGCAGTCAGCCTTTTCACAAGCTTCATTCTGAACTCTTGAGCTCCTTACCTCCATCTCTCAAGTGTTAGGACTGTGCTTTCTTCCCTGTCGAATTTATGATGTTTATAGTGACTCTTTGTTCATCTCATTACTCTAAATTTTGTTTTATGAATATGCCAGTATTATTTTTCAGGGTTATTTAGATTATTGTGGTTTATTATGAACAGTACTCCTATAAATATTCAGATAGATGTTTTTTCTTGTGAAGATATATACTTATTACTGATGGGTAAGTATTGAGAAATGAAATAATCAGATAATAAGAATTACTTATAAGTATATACTTATTATATATACTTAGTATATACTTCTAGGCAGGTGTTTGTTTGTTTGACTCTTTTAGGACATCACGGAGGAGCCAATGGAGACCTGTCTCTCTGCCTCTACCTGTCTGAGTAGTTCCTTTTCTTTTAAGACATATTTTTATTGATTATTAGGAATTTCACAAAATGCACCATGATCACACTCATTTTGCAGTCCTCCCAGGTCTGCCCACTACACTTATGACCTCCCCTCTACAAAGAGGAAGAAGGAGAGGAGAAGGAAAAAGAGGAAGAGGGTGTGGGAGAGGGAGGAGGAAGTAAGGAAGGAAAAAGAAAGGAGAAGACAATAGTGTGTGTGTGTGTGCGCGCGCATCTGTATACACACACATAAATATATTTTCCTTTTTACAAATTTAAAGACAAAACATGACTTTGAATATTCAAACAGCCAGTAAGAATATGAAAGGTGCTTCATTTTCTTAACCATCTGGTAAATACAAATTATAAATATAACAAGGTGCCACTGCGTATTCAACAGAAATGTAAATTAAGTTATGTGTTTTAAAGGATGTGAAACAATCAGCTCTCACTGTTGGGGAGTAAGGAAGTTGAGACCAAGGACAGAAAGGGAAATTAACATGGCATGCAAAGGGGAAGAATCCCCCTACCCTGGGCTCTGTTGAAGCCGTTGACAGTTCAGAGTCCAGCAGAGCTGAAAGGAGTGGTGCAAGGCTTTATCCCCAGCCCACACGGATATTTGTGAGTTTGAGGCCAGTTGGTCCACATAGGGAGTTCTACCTCAGCCAGGTAAGCATCCTGCCAGAAAAACAAAACAAAAAACAAACAAAAGAAACAAAATATCCTACATAGGAACTGACCCAGAAGCCTCCCTGAAGACTGGCTCTCACAGTGTCCAACAGGGCCTTGCATGCTGCCAAGGGAGAAGGGTAATCACTGACCTACCTCTCTGTAAAGCCTGTGAGGCATATGAGCCACATCAGAAACTGGACTGGCAAGATGTTACAATGGTGTAACAGTGGTACTTTTCTTCAGTTGGTAACAAACAGCTATCTAACTGGACTGGAGGCTCACTCATCAATAGGAAATTCATGTGTGATACTGAAGACCTAGATAACTATCTATGAATGGAGAGATCATATAGAGCTGAGACTTAAGAGGAAAACCTATATGTATGTGTGTATGTCTGTTCGTGTGGAGAACACAGGGATGAAAAAGAGGACATCAGATCTGATGCTACAGGCAGTTGTGAACTGCATAATATGGATACTGGGAATGAACTCAGGTCCTCTGGAAGAGCAGTCAGCACTTTTCATGGCTGAGCTATCCTGCCCCTAAATGTGCGAGAGTGTGTGTGTGTGTGTGTGTGTGTGTGTGTGTGTGTGTGTGCATTTCAGAGTAGTGTATGTCACAAGCTTTCCTAAATAATTTAAATGTATATTTCCTAAGAACAAAACATCATTTAAGAAAAATAGTGGCTCACAGTTGGTAGTGGAATACATTTGAAACTGACATCAGGAAGGAGTTCAGGGTCATCCTCAGCTTCATAGTTGAGTTCCTTGACAGCATAAAATCCTGTCTCAGAAGACAAGCAAAACAAATTCAGTATAGTTCAGTGAATAATTAAAACCTCTTAAGTTAAGGTAAGTACCTTAATTTAAATGTCATAGTTAGGGCTTCCATTGCTGTGACAGATGCCATGGCAACTCTTATAAAGAAAACACTTAAAGGGCCAGAGATTTAGTCCTTTATCATCATGGCACAAAGGATGATGCTTGAAGGGAGACATGGTGCTAGAGAAGGAGCCAAGAGTTCTATATTTTGATTCACAGGAAGCAAGAAGAAGTACACTGGGCCTGCCTTGAACATTTGAAACCTCAAAACCTACCCCCAGTGGCACAGTCCTCCAAAAAAGCCACCTACACCTACAAGGCCACACCTCCTAACAGTGGCAGTCCTTAAGAGTCTGTGGGGGCATTTTCATTCAAACCACCACACTAATCGTAGCTTATATCTTAGTTTTACCTATTGTTTAGAAAATGGTTTTTCTCATTTCATGCTTCCTGGCTGAGATCCAGTTCAGGGTCCTCTTCAGCATGCTGTAGGTTGAAGTTTGACTATACCTTTGATATTTGTTTGTTTGTTGTTTGTTTGTTTGTTTCTAAGGATACAGATCTGTTTAGATAGAGGCATGGTGGCTACATGTCTAATCTCAGCATCCAGGAGGTTGAGGCAGAAAGATTGCTTTGAGTTTCATGTCTACTAGGCCATCCTGAGTTACACAGTTCCAGATCAGCCTGTACTACAAGGGAGACTCTGTTTAAAAACAAATAAGTCCAAAAAAACAAAACACCACCAAAAAAACCTAAAGACTAGATTTCTCTAAAATGAACTTCTGTTTACATTTCAATTTATGTTATATTCAGTTTATACAGATTGGTAGAAATATCACAGAAGTAATATTTCATTGTTTTCAGGGAATTATATGGGATCCAGATAATGGTGTTATTCCCTATTGTTTTCTATTCTTTTTGTTACTTTGTTACTGTTTCCTTTTGAAACCAAGAAGATCCTTAAGACTGTCTCATCTCAGACTGCCTGCTGCTTTTATCATCCTTACTCTTTATTGCTGTTTTTAAGAATTAATCTAATTATACATTTTGTTTTTCTGCCTTTTTTTTTTTCTTCAAGCTAGGGTTTCTCTGTGTAGCCCTGGCTGTCCTGGAACTGCTCTGTACAGACCAAGCTAGCCACAAACTCACAGAAATTCACCTACCTCTGCCTCCAGAATACTGGGCCTAAAAGGCATGTACCACCTTTCTAATATAGTGTTATCTTAAAATTGGTTTTGAAATGTTAGATATACTTAGAAATGTTTATTCTAAAATTTATTTATAAAATATCATCAAAAAATATGTGGCAATGATTCTTCATTTGAATCAAATTTATTTGTAGATAACCAGAGACTAATAAATGTATGATACACAGAGCAATAAGTAAATTTTTTTAACTTGGAATAGATTGAACTGGTGTTTGTTGGTTTTGTTTTGTTTGTTTGTTTGTTTGTTTGTTTGAAAACAGGGCCCTGGCTATCCTAGAACTCATTATGTAGACCAGGCTGACCCTGAATTTACAGAGATGTACCTGCCTCTGCCTCTGCCTCTGCCTCTGCCTCTGCCTCTGCCTCTGCC
>JANHMN010000001.1:84850230-84881451 GCA_030674055.1 Rhabdomys pumilio
CCTACTCGTCCCTCTGCCGCCCTCCCCTCTTTCCCCCCTCCCCCCCTCCCCCTCTCCCCCCCTCTCCCTCTCCCCCTCTCCCCCTCTCCCCCCTTTCCCCTCCCCTCTGGTGATCTCTGCTCGGGCTTTTTTGCAATTCTAAAAACTCTGGATAGCTCATCTCTTACACATCAAAAGCCCAGTCTTTTATTTATGTATCAATCTGATTATTACCCTAGGTTCCCTTTTTATTATCCCTTCAATCAGCATCTCATGCCCCCAGCGCCTTGATTCTTAGAAAGAGACTGCAAACAGAAGAACAGAACTGGAAACAGAAGCTGGGTGGAACTCCACCCACCCTGCCCTGAAGTTGCCATCAGCCCACGCCTAGACCTAAATTAGCTCTGTCCCAGACTGACCTTGCACTCAGGAACCCACTTGCCTGTGTTAGCATAAGCAAAAACCTAGCTAGGTGGCATGTGGGGCAGTGGACTGGGTCACCAGGCAGAACTGGTGAGGTAGTAGCAAAGTTTAGAACCCTGACAAAACTTATAATTGACAATGGCAGAAGTAGCTCCCAACCAGATTACCTGTCCTGGAGCATGTGACCACGATACCGAAGACCGTACCGTGACGTGAAGTCAGGTAGCATAGAACTTAGGATTCTTCATGCTAATGAGGTATCTAGATAGGCCCCAGGTGTTGAGCCTCTGAACTTCTCTTCCTGGACATTTCCTTCCTGTAAAGAGTATTTAATCTCAGGTTCACCCTGAGTAAGTCTTATACATCTTCATCTGCCATGAATAAAGTAGTTTGACCAAGCAAAGACTGTTTATCAGAAACTGCTGGGGACAGAGACTGGGGTGGGGGTGGGGGGAGGAAGTCTCTACTCTTTTTGGTTCTCAGCGGTATCTGGGTGCCCTGGAATGTGAGAACCACAGCCTCCATCCCAGCCTCTTGCTGTTTTCACCTGGAAAAACATGGACTAGGACCTCTTAGACTGCACTTTGCCTACCCTGAGCTGTGTGTCAGCAAGCAGTTCAGCACCCCAGTGGCAAGGTAAAAATGCAGACACACAGTGGGATCTTGCCTTGTGATCACCACTCCCTAAATCTCTTTATCTCCTCCCTTAGTATCTTAGTATTCGACAAGTTGGCTCATAGTGCAGCTGCCTCTGCTCCTTTAGATCTGTGAAGCTCCTTCTACAATTCCTATTATATCCTTACGTTTTGCATAGTTGAGAATGTATGCATTTTCAAACGCCTGGTTTCAGCATTCTTTCCCTCACCCTTAAGGGCTGTCCTGATGGTCACAGCATTCTACCATTTTGCTGAGATAAAGACGTGTTCTTGCCTCCTGGAGTCATTAACATGGGCAGAGAGGACATTCCTCAAAGGAGGAACATGAAAATATGTATACTGGTATACAAACAAGCCTTAAACCCACAGCAACCATCCACACTTGAGGAGGCTCACTTCCTGCTGGCTCTGTTCCAGGGGCAGGAACCATGTCATGCCATCCCTTACACATGGCCAAGCAGAACTTAGCACCCTAGAGTAATCTGTTTTCAACTAAGAACTACGATTTCTTTTCCTCTCTTTGGAGGAAGTTAGGGCTTTTATACAGCTGCCAAATATAACCACCCAGATTCATATTTTGAGTCTCGTCACCTATTATCCAAAGTCCAATATATGTAGGGTTTTTTTTTCATTTTTTTATGTTATTTTATTTTTTTACATTTCAAATGTTATCCGCCTTCCCAGTTTCCCCTTCAAAAGCCCCCTGTTCCCTCCCTTTTATCACTCTGACAAACTCTTACTGGTAGGTATGGCTCTTATTGATTACCTGCAGGTGAGAGTTGGCCATGGTGAACCAATGAATCTGTCCCTGCTACAGAAATGTTGTGTGTACTTTTAGGACAGTGTAAATATATATCTTAAAACAGATATTTTAAAGCTGGATATTAGTGTATCTCTTAAGGCCAAGCACCCAGGAAGATGAGACGGGGAGCAGCAGAAATTACATGAATAAGACTGTCTCTGGGGATGAGGGGAGGAAGAGATAGCCAGTGTTCGTGGTGGCACATGCCCAGAACTCAGGAGTCAGAGGTAGGTGGATCTCTGAGTTTGAGGCCAGCCTGATCTACATAGTAATTTCTAGGACAGCAAGAGCTACACAGAGACACTTTGTCTCAACACCCACCACAACCCCAAATTAATTATTAAGCCATTAACTTTAGTTTTCTCCTAGTTAAAATGAGACAGACTATAAAAGTATTAATTATCTATCTACTTTAAAAAAAAAAAAAAAGGTTTGTACTATAGTCCAGACTGTTCTGGAATGCTCTGCCTAAACTGGTCCTAAACTCAAAACAATCCTCTGGCCTTATTCTCCCAAGTGCTGGGATTGTAGGCAGGAGCCACCATATCTGACTTCAAAGTAAGTTAATACAGGACATTCAAATGGCTTTAATATTTTAAATGAATATCTTAGTGAGCTGAGAGTTGAGACAAAGGTTTAAGTTTTGTGAAGGGGTGGTTCTGAAGGTCCTGTCCTCCAATTGGTTCTTGATCTATCAGTAAAGAAGCCATGGGCCAATTGCTGGGCAGAAGGAATAGGTGGGAGTTCTGGGTCCCCAGCAGGCAGGAGACAGATGCAAGAGAAGAGAGACAGTTTACCATGCCTCTGAAGGAGAAAAGATGAATAGCCATGTGAGATCTCAGATGGAGTGGCCACAGGCCATACCTACAGTTGAGTGGTTGGGAGTGTTTATGTGGGACTAGATGTAACTGAGTAACTAAAGTTGAGGGCACATGGAGAGATGCAGAGCTAAGAGTGTTGATAGGGGCACACTTCTCCAGGTGGGAGATAAGTAGCACCCAGCAATTGTGCCAAGAAGGCAAGTTGAAATTGAGCAATGTATGTTGTCTTTGTTTTTTTATCTGTGAATTCAAGGAAATCTGGGTGGGGGCTGGTAGCACAGCCCATTCCTGAAGCCCAGGTGGGGTAGCAAAAGCTACATACAACAGTTTTGTGTGGAGATATCCAGTTTTGTGTGTCAAGGAATGAAATTTTCTACAAAAGCAGAAAGAAACATCTGAAGATTTTTGATATGGAGAGTAGAAGGGTGGCATAACGCTGTAGGAGAAAGTTGCTGTGTCAAATTCAGAGCCTTTTGTATATGAGACATGTGCTCTACCACTGAACCACATCATCAGCCCAGTAACAGGATTTAGAAAAGATTTTATTTGCTTTTATTTTATGTCCACAAAAGTTTTGTCTGCATATATGTACAATTATTGTTTATCTGATGACCTCAGAAGCTAGAAGAGGGCATCAGATCTCTTCGAACAAGAGTTACAGAAGATTGTGAACCATCTCGTGGGTGCTGGGAACCAAACCTGAGTCTTTGGCAAGAACAGCAAGTGTTTCTAACCATCGAGCAACTGTCCAGTCACTAACTCTGGATTTTCAAAGAGATGACAAGGTTCTGGAAAAATAACTCAGTAGTTAAGAACATTTGTTGCTTAATCATGAGGACTGGAGTTTAGATCACGGCACCCAAAGTTTGGGAACTTACAGCTGCCAGCTCCGAGTATCCAGCATCTCTGTCTTCCTCGAGGACCTGCACACATGTGCACACATGTGCATGTATACATATACCCAGATATATACAGCTGCATACAGGCACACAAAATAAAAATAATTAAACTAAGATGAAGTCATGACAAAACACCTTTTTTTAAAAGAACATTTCAGTTTCTCAAGTTAGTAATTTTTGATGAGAAAAGGCCAAGTTGTTGCCTTCTACCCCAAACTATAACATTTGCCCTTGGTTTTTTGAAATAGTGTCTTGTTATGTAGCCCAGGATGGTTTCAGATTTACCTCAGTTCTCCTGCCTCCATTTCCCAAATGCTGAGATTACAGGCATGTGCCACTACAAGCTTTAAAAGAGAATAGCAGCCAAGGAATAATCTATAATGGTAGCTTTAGAAAAGGAAATAGAAAACCAGAGTTCAGAAATTGTGAAGATGAGTTATAAAGGATTTGAAACAAGACGACAGCTGTATGAGTGTGGCTAGGGACCGTTGCTACACAAGTGTTTTTTTCTAAGCAGTTGAAACTGAATATTGTCTTTAAATTTAATGAGTCAGGGAAATAAGGGTATAGGGTATAAAGGGAAAAGGGGGTAATTTGTAGGGTAAGCTCCTAGAGACAGAAAAATAAAGAATATAGTATATGTGTTTATTATTTTAATATTATTTTATGTTTATAAGTGTTTTGCCTCCATGTATGTACGTATATGCACTATGTGTATGCCTGATGTCCAGGAAGACTCAAAGACGTTTTTCATTCCCTTGGACTGGTGTTAAAGAGAGGTGTGAGCTGCCACGTTGGTTCTCAGTATTGAACCCTGTTCTCTGTAAGAGTAGCAAGTGCTCTAAACCCCTGAGCCAAATATCCAGCCCTAAGAGGATAGTATATTTCAATATTTTATCATTACAAAAAATTTAATTGATCAACTTCACTATTTTGTCTTTTATTTTAAAAAAACAATTAAAAGTTGTTAATTCTTCATGGTCAATATCAAAGTAGTTTTACTAATTGTCTCTCAAGTCTAGAGCTACACAAGAGCCCTCTGCTGCTTCATCCTTTTTCTCAGCTCTTCTGTCTTTTATTCCTCGTTACAAGTATGTAGATTTCCTGTAAAGTATAATCAGGAAATGAAAACTACTTTCTTTAGGACAAATGGTGACTCCTGACTGCTGAAATTATTCTTCTCCATTATCTAAGCCAAATACCTCAACAAGACCTGCCCATCATCATTCTGCCTGCAATGAGACAATCCCAGGTTGAAGAAGAGCTGTGTCCTCAAGTTAAACTAAAGATCATACCCTGTGGGTACTTCTCCTTTAAAATTAGCAGTGGGAGCTGGAGGGATGGGTGAGCAGTCAAGAGCACTGGCTGCTCTTCCAGGGGACTTGGGTTCCATCACATCGTCCATATGGTGAATCACAACCCTCTGTGACTCCAGTTCCAGGACATGTGTTGCTCTCTTCTGGGCACTGCATTGATTTGATGCACACATCCATACATGTAGAAAAAGCAACATTATATATAAAAATAAATAAATCTATAAAAAATTAACAGCTTTCAATTACTAGCTTGGCCCCAGCACTACAAAAAGTTAAATGGAAGAAAATAAAGGTTCCACCTTTGAGCGCTACACCTGTTCACTGCGGCCATCACTACAGGTTCCTGGAGTGCTGTAGCAGCCAAAATGTAGTACTTTATTCAAGATACCGTTCAAAAATCCTCATATAAATGAGTCAAGAGGATCCATGATTGTAAAAGGTAGGTGTCTAGTAATTCCTGTTTTACACAAAATATCAAGCACAGGAGAAGGTAAGTGTTCGTTTGCTTGCTTGCTTTTGTTTTTTGTTTTTGTTTTTCAAGACAGGGTTTTTTTTTTTTTTTTTTTTTTTTTTTTTTTTTTTTTTTTTTTTTTTTGTATAACCCTTGCTGTCCTGAAACTCTGTTGTAGACCAGACTGGCCTCAAATTCCTCTGACTCCCAAGTGCTGGGACTAAAGGTGTGTGCTACTATGCCCAACTTAAGTGATTTTTCTAAGGACTGATTGCTAGCAGAGTCAGTTTCAGCTGCTCTTCCACTGTAAAAGGACCAAGCTGCTGCTGCTGCTCTCCCATTACCAGCTCACCTGTCCGACACCACAGCCACTTTGGCACCATCTAAGTTAGCTCCTAAGCAGTGACAAGCTTCGTGTTGCATCTCTCATTCTTAAACCAATATACCATTTCCCAGTTTATATCCTTTGATATGTAGCCTTTTTCTGCACTTAAAATAGTCGCTTAAAAGTGAACTCCCCCTTCTCACATGCCAGGATTACACATAACTAGTTTTGTGCAGGAGAGCCTGAACCTGGGACTTGGATGGCTACACAAGCATTCTACCAACTGAGCTACATCTTTAGCTGCAGGGGCGAACTAATCAAATTACTTATCAATGATGGATTTTGATTAGAAGAGAAGAGACATCACCTTTTGAATTTAGAAAGCATGGGAAAATTTAATAAAATATTAACGGACAGAATGTTATGGTCTGATCCTCCCAGAATAGCTGTAACCATTTTGCTCCGTGCCTGCCAGCTATCTCATATTGTTTCTGTATCGTGCCTGCCAGTCATTGACACAGAGAAGTGACTTGGCTTAAAGACATGCTGACCACACACCCTGTTTTGTTCTGTATGTCCTGAATGTTCTGTACGGGCTTTGTTAATCTTAAGAAATTCCTCAAAGCTTTACGTAGGACCCATCCCATCAAAGGTCAGCGTGAACTGTTATCTCTAAATTATCTCGAGTCAGAACTGACTACTGGGCAGCCCTTCCTGGACCTACATATGAGCTCACTGTAGTTTTTGTGGCTGACACTGAAGAATGCTACTAGTAAGCCAAACGTTGTTACTAATACAATGCTCTGTGATCTCAGTGTTCTGAAATTCCCCTGTTCAACACCCATCCACCACCCCCCTTACCTTACTCAGGACCGACCAGCTTAAAGGTTAGCTGATAATACTTTGCTTAGTGAGCCAGCTGCTCCCCTCCTTGCCCTTTCAACGTTTGAACCTGGTTTCTCTTATAAAAAGCCTGCCCTGAGGACAGACTACAGCCACAATTAGGTTTCTCCTTCTTGTGGTCCTAGACGTCCAGTATTATAGTGCATGTACAATAAACTCCTTTTCCTTAACTGACATTGGTGTATGTATAGTTTGTGTGGCAATGTCCAGTCCCCAATAAAGAAGAGATCAAAACTGGGGGAGGTGAGGTAGTTAAAAAAAATACATGCTGCACTTGTAAAGACCCTGAAATCAATTCCCAACACCCATATCAGGTGGCTACCGTAGCTCCGGTGGAATCCCTGACCTCCACACATGTCTGCTGTAAGGCACACATCCACAACAGAGACCATGATTTAAAATTTTTACAAGTGTTTTTATTTTTGTTTACTTTTTAAAAGATTTATTTATTTTTATTTATATGAGTACATTGCAGCTGTCTTCAGATACACATTAAAAGAGTATATCGGATCCCACTACAGATGGTTGTGAGCCACCATGTGGGTGCTGGGAATTTAACTCAGGACCTCTGGCAGAGTAGTCAGTGCTTCTAACCGCTGAGCCATCTCTCCAGGCCTTCCAAATATTTTGAAAAGTCAGATTCTGAGTTTTGATATAAGTAAATTGAAAGTAAAGAAATGGGGACGTATGAGTGAGTGGTAGGAGAAGCCTGCAGAGGCAGCAAGAAGTCCTGGGACAGATCCCTGACCAAGGGAGGGGAGAGTGAGGATAGCAAGACATGCTGAAAAGACAAGGCCCAAGGTACAGATAGACAACAGGGGTTTCTCTGGAAATTAAAGCTAAGGTTAGAGTTTACTGCAGTATTTTTCAGATGAGATTAGTCAGCCTTGTTTTCTAACTTTCCGAGCAGTTCTTGGAAGTCAAGAGGGACTCACCCATGATGACTTAATCCTATAGATGTGAAAGAACAACTAGATACTTCAAATCTTTAATGGACTTTTCCTGTTGTCCATTTACAACAGGCGACATAGGAGTAATGTCTTCCTTTCTTATCTGGTGCTTTTGACACATGTACCTGTGTGTTCGCATCATGTAAGCAAGTAATAACATAGGCTTCACAAGCGAGTTTGATATGCCACTGTCATTCCTAAAACTGGTGTGGAAAGACTAATTCACCATGTTAGATATTTGATTTCTGTTCAGATAAGTTTATTGAACTTTTCAATTTTTATTTTATATTTTTGCAATGCTAAGGATCTAGCCCAGGGCCTCACATGTCAAGAAAGTTCTCCTGTAACATTTTAAACATATTTAAGTAGAGATTATAAGATAACGAACCATGCTGAGTTAAATAATAGGACCAAGACTTCTAATGCTTCTAACGCCAACTGTAGAGTTTGGGAGTATCCGAGGACACACTCAGGTGTGGTAATGGGTTTTAAAAACATGTTCACTCATGAAGTCATGAACAACACTGACTCCTCTCAGCAACCACGTGTGAGAAAGCATGGAACAGCGCAACCAGGAATGCTCCCCGGCACCTGTGTGTAGAGTTTTTACTGTGCACTCGAAGATCGGTCTCTAGACCCTCTGGAAGTCAAGCTGAGGTCAGACTCAAAGCCTCCACCATAAATGGGATGTTAGATATTCTTACAGGCTCAAAAGCCTTAGAGTAAAAGATAATTTTTATCAGATAAGATGTTTTAGAAATAACCAGCACAATGGGAAAGGCCAGATCTCTCTTTGGACCAAAGTTAAATGTATTACACAATGTACATTTCTTCGGTTTAACAAGTAAGTATATCTCCATCTCTCTTTCCTTTATCATTCTTGGCATTAAAAATATTTAGCCTCTATCTCTCTTTCCTTTATCGTTCTTGGCATTAAAAATATTTAGAAAGCCAGGCACACTGAAACACAGCAGTAGCCTCTGTATGGGAGAAGCTGAGGTTGAAGTTAGTATGCTGAGGTCAGCCTGTGCTACATAAACCCTGTTTCTAAAAAAGCAAAGGGTGAGCCCAATGATAATCTGCCCAGTGTTTAGAAGGTTCTGGGTTTGCACTCCAGGACCATAAAATATGGCAGGTGGATCTATGAGTTCGAGTTAGCCTGGTCTGCGGAGCTAATTACAGGACAGCCAAGGCTACACAGAGAAACTCTGTCTCAAAAATAAACAAAACCAACAACAAAATAATAAAAATACAAGCTTATAGAAAAAGTAGCAAGAGGATCGTATATATTTACACAGATTACCTAATTCTTAATATTTCACAACATTTTGTGTGTGTGTGTGTGTGTGTGTGTGTGTGTGTGTGTGTGTGTGTATGTTGTTTTGAGTCAGTGTTGTTGTGCTGCCCTGGCTGGCATGGTACCTCCAGAGGACACACGTAGACGAGGGTGCAGACGCCCAGGAGGGGCGGGGACCCCGAGCTGCGCAGCGTAGCGCAGCGCCCCCTGCCGCCCACGGGCGGAGCCGGCTCGGCTCGCTGGATCCCGGAACATGGCGCGGCCGCCCGTGAGCCTCGGGTCGCAGGCGCCGGACCGCGACCCAGGGGAGGCCAACGTGGTGGCGCGGATATCGCAGTGGGCGGACAACCATCTGCGCCTTGTCCAGGTGCCACGGCCCGGCGGGGTGGGCTAACCTCAGCGGGGTGCTCGCGACAGGCCTCGAAGAGGACCCGTAGGGACGGAAGAACAGTTCCGGCACAGGGGAATAGCCAGAGAGTCGATATCACCTCATTCGCCGTCTCGGTGGCGGCCATCAGGCCCGGAGGCTGGCGCGGGGCTGGGGACACCACAGGGCTGGTCCAGGAGTAGCTCCTCATTCAGTATGGGGGTCTGGAAACCCAGGAAGAGCAGAGAAGCCCTGGAGGCCTTGGCAGAGCAGAGCCTTGCGTTTTTCCAGGGCTGGGATTCGAACTTCAGTAAACATTGTAGTGCTTACCACTGAACTATATCACCAGTCCTGTTTTGTTTTTAAGTGAAACAAGACACTGAAATTCAATCAAAGAAGAGACACTTAGACCATCAGACTAATACCAGAGAAAGAACTGCTAAGGCCCCTGTGGTGTTGATGTGTGCCAGGAGGGAGGCGCCCCTGAGTTGATGGTGGTGATGGTTCCTGACATGGAGCAGCCTTAGTAAATGATTTATTGCGACATTAAAATTTGGAGACCAATCTCGAAGACAGACCATCAAACTTTAAAGCACAGTTGTAAGTTTCAGGCAACAGAGCATAGTTTAGTGTTCAAGGGAAATCAGAACTGGACATAAAGCTGAGAGGGAGCTGCATGAACCGGGCAGAGTGGGTAAAGCCCTGGCCTTGACTGACATCTTGAAAAAAACTGGAGAAAGGTACAAAAGACGTTCTAGAAATGAGGCATTCTAGGGAATTCTCTAGGGAGTGGAAGGCAGCAGAAGCAAACTCTGAGGCAGACAGGGAGGCAGATCATTAGGAAAGATGGGAAGCCAAAAGCAAGGATATAATGCATTTGGAAGGAACGACAACTTTTAAGAATTCTGCTGAGAATTGAAGGAAGTTGAACTTTGCAAAGGCTTTGCAGCTAGGCAGCATGAGGTCCAAGGCCATCATGCCTCCTGACCTGCCATTGTAGCGCCATCCTTAGAGCAGACCAGTATCTGCCATGTAGTAGTAATAAGTGCCAAGTAAATACATGTATCGTTACTTACTGTAGTATATTAATGTTCAACCATTTACACACACACTTACCAAATATATTTGTCATGATGCTGTGTTTTAAGGTTTTCTACTAAGTACATAATTCACCATGGGTTTAAGGCTAGACATGCTAGGCCATGGGTGCATTCAAGAAATCCACAGACAAGGTAAAATCATTCACTCCAATTCCTGTGCGTGCCAGATCACTAAGGAAGAGGTAGGAAGGAATGTGTTTGGAAGAGTCGAGTCACTGTGTGAGGCATCTGTGTTATTTGACCTGTTAGTGGTCATGAGGACAGTCTCCTTCCTTTTAGTTAGTACTCTGACTATTGTAAATGATAATTGGTGAAAATTAATCATTACATCTCTTCCTGTAGAACATCAGCACTGGAATGGCCATAGCTGGGATAATAGTACTAACAAGGAGTGTTCGGCTGGTGAGTCACCAATGGTACAGGCAACACACAGTTGGTCTCATTCCAGGCAGCTTGGATTCATCCTGGAAGATTTTAAATTGTGTGTGTGTGTGTGTGTGTGTGTGTGAGTGTATAGGGAAAGAGAGGTTACATCTTAAGAATGTGGGTTATTATTATGATGTTTGTGTTGATATCTGAAAACAAAAGACACATAAGTACTTTATGTATGTCCCCCCCCTCCACCAATCCAGAATGGTCCTTCAGAATCCCAATTAAAATTGAGTTCTGGGGTTTTGAGATGGCTCAGTAGGTAAAGGCTCTTGTACAAGCCTTGGAGACCAGAGTTTGTTCCCAGAACCTACGTGAAAGTGGAAGAGAACACACACACACACACACACACACACACACACACACACGAACACACATACATACCACTAAACAGAAATTTTTAAAAATTCAATTCTGGTTGAGAGATGACTGGAAATTCTCCCAATATTTAGATAAAGCTCTTCCCCCTTGCAGTGAAAATATACTATAGCATCAGATATTCTCTCCTGGTAAAACAAAGCAAGTCCAGTGTCATGTAACATTCTGAGCTGCCATGATGTGTGCTGCTTGTTGCATAAACTAGCTGCTAACCCTGGGTACCAAGTAGTTATTGGGGAAGTGAATCTTCAGTGTTGCCCTTTGTCAACAGGGCTCGCTTTGTCTCGTAAACAACTTTGAAAAATAAAAGCATGTCTTGCCGGTTAGGAATCATTTAACTTGACACAACTTTGCTCAGGGTTTACACTTGCCATCTCTTTCTATGTAGCTTGACATAGAAAAGAAGGAGTAGTAAGCTTTAAGTCTCTATAAATGTTTTTCAAGTTATTTCCTATTTTTATTTGTATGTGTTTGTGCATGTGTGAGTTTATGTGTGCCAGATTCCAGAAGAGAATGTCTGGAGCCTGGTGCTGGAAACTGAGCTCACATCCATTGCAAGGGCACCAAGCACCCTTAACTGCTGAGCCATCTCTCCAGACCCTATTTGATTAAATGTTAAAGTGTTAATGTCAAATTCAGAACCAAGTCAAAACTTTTCAATGGCTATGTCTTCTTGTTAAACGCTTAGGTATCTTCACATTTTATTTTTATTTTTAGTGAAAATTACATCTTCTTCTTTGTAAATCAACAGACATCAAAATTTACAACCTCTTCAGATATTCCAGCAGAATTTATAAGAAAGAAAGTTAAACTACGTGGCCGATTACAGCGGATAACTGAGTGTGGTCTAGAGATTGAACATATACCTATTACTTTACCTTTCATATCTTCATGGAAACGTAAGTAAGAAACAAGAATTGTAAAACTAAATAACTACTGTAGTGATTATTATGGCATTTAATAACTAGATGCTATTTATAAAGTAGCAAAACTATTCTCATTCTGATTACTTCCCATAGTCTATGAAACTCTGAACCATGGTCTGATTTACAAGAAATTATTTAGTTTGGCTCTAGAGTTGTGCCCTTTGTTTTAGTTGACTGTTCAGTCTTTCATTTATGTGTTAGGCTGCTCATCCCATAAATGACAACCATCTGTTCTGGCCTAGGACCTAAGATAACTGTGTATGATGCTGAGTTAAACAATCACAGCCCTTCTAATCTTGTGGCTTATAATTCCAGTGGAAGATTGATAATATACATGTGAAAATTTGTCCTGATCTCAATGACGACAGAGTCCTAGGACACATAACTACTCAGGTGTGACAGGGTTGAGGAAATGTGCTCGTATATAGTAGTTAGAGAAGGCCTCGTTGAGGAGTGTTTATATAATCAGAGACCTGAACATTTGAGTGGGCTAGCCTGGAAGAACATAGGGAGGAATAAGCACACAGCTTTTGGCGGTTTATATGAAGCCTTCTGTAGCGGAAAGAAGGGTTGAAAGGAGCCAAAAGAGACTAGATGCTAGATGCGCACAAAGGAGCCACATTGTTTTTCTACTTATTATTATTTAACTCTGAGTCATATTAAAGGGCCCAGACACGTACACATTTCTCCTGTAGATGCAGTGTCCTGACCACAGGGATAGGTAAGGTGATCCTATTTCAAAACAAACAAACCAAGAACAAACAAGAGTTTGGTGATGAAGCCGACTCCTTCGTGATGGTATTTATCACTGAAACAGTGCCATTCTGTGTCATCCTCTGGACCCAGTTGCCCATATTCTTGCCCTCATTTGACGTTCTTTCTCCCTACTCTGATTCTGTGTTCATCTGTAAAACCCATGTCCTATCTTTTTGACAGAGTACTCTTAGCCATGCTACTCTTTCGGCTACCTTCTAATATCTCTGTATCGTCCCATTCAACATGGATTGGACTTTTAAAACTGTTTTTATGCAAGATTTATTGAAGGAGACTGGAGAGAAGACTTAGTTGTTTAGAATACTTGGTGCTCTTCCTGAAGACCTGGGTTCAATTTCCAGCACTGTTTTGCCATATCTTGGCTATCATGACTAGTAGGTCATAACAGTTATCATGGCTAATATGTATAACAGCTTTCATGATTATTATATTCTAACACAGCTGTCATCCACTATTAAGTTATAACAGCTATAAAGACTATTATACCATAAGATGGCTATTATAACTATTATGTTAGAACACAACTACCACTGTCATGCAAGATTTGTTAAGGAGACTGGAGAGATGACTTAGGGCATCTCAGCAGTGCTCATGTTGGTTCACAACCACCTATAATGCCAGTTCCAGGGGATCCAATTCCCTCTACTGACTTCCAAGGATGGGTGCACATATACACACGCAGACAAACATCCATACACATAAATCTTAAATTTTTAAAAAGATTTATTGAAGAACTAGAAAGGTAAAAAAATTCATATCACAGAAACAAATCTAAAAATAATTAGAGATTAGAAATCATAGGTAGGCAGCATGGCTCAGCAAGCTAAAGGGCTGCCTTCCAAACCTTTCTAGTTGAGCACAATCTCAAGGACCCACATGTGCATGCGCGCACACACACACACAAATAAGTAAATAAGTGTAATAACTAAAAAACCCAAATATAGTCAGTGGAGGGCTGGTGAGGTAACTCAGCATGTAAAGGTATTTGCCACCATACTGAAGACCTGAGTTTAATCTCTGAGGTCACATGATAAAAGGGAAGAACTGACTGCCACATGTTGTCCTGTCATGTCTGCATGTGTGCTGTGGCAATGCATGTACCTGCTCACACACACAATAAATAAATGTAATAATTTATTAAATGGAATACTATGGTTTTTAGCTATTGTTTTGAGACAAGTTCTCACTATGTAGCCCTGGCTGGCCTAGAACTCATTATGTACACCAAGGTGGCCTGGAACATGTGACAGTCTTGCCTCCGCAGGTTGTAGGCAATGCCCAGCCAAAAATTACAGGCTTTTGAAAGTAACATTTCCATTTCCATAAATATTCAAAGGTTTTGGTGAAAATCTTTTGACTTTCTCCTAATCATGCATTTGTTATGGATGGTTTATTCAATCCCAATGACTTTATTTTTATTGACTGTATCATCCTTTGAGTGTGCAATAAGGAATTTTCTCATTAAAAAACAAACCCAGTGGCTTTTATTATGTGAAGAACTGGGGTACACTAATACTAAAGTTGATAGTGCTGAGTGAGATTCGAACCATCTACTTCATGTTTTCAGTTACCTAACCTTTGGTCTCATAGACCACAGAAGCTTCATTGGAAGACTGTTGATACTGGAAACTTCAGACATTAGAAGGGCCCTCAGAATTTATTGGTATACCAATGGCTTACAGTCATCTAATTTTTAAAGCTTGTTTATGTTTTTTGAGGTAAAAATCTTGCAGTATAGCCCAGGCTGGCCTTGAGCTATCAATACTTCTGGTTATGCCTTGTGAGTGTTGGGAATAAGGCATATCCTACCTTCCCCACAACATGATCTAATCTGTGCTGTATGTTCTGTCTTAATCTGATTACATATTACTTGTATCAAGTACTTCTTGCTAAGGATGCAATCTACCTGCTCACTGATAATTCTTCACCTGAAACTCAGTGGACAGATTTTTAAGAAACCCAAGTATGAAGGAAAATGTTTACTGTTATCAGCATAACTGGGTTTTAGAACATCTTTTTATTAAAAAACAAACAAGCAACAAAATCACATTGCTAGGTGAAGTGGTGCATGCCTTAAATCTCAGCAGTCAGGAACTAGAGGCAGGAGGATCTCTTTAAGTTTAAGGCCAGCCTGGTCTACATGGAGAGGTCTAGGCTGATCAGAGGAACACAGTGAGACCTTGTCTAAAACTGTTTTAAAACTACACTTTCAAATTTGTGTGTGTGTGTGTGTGTGTGTGTGTGTGTGTGTGTGTGTGTGTAGAAGGTATGTGCCACAGAATAGATATGGAGGTCAGAAGAAAACACAATTTTTTCTTTCAACCATGTAGATCTTGGGGCTCAAACTTAAGTCAAGCTTGGCAGCAAGTGCCTTTACCCCTGGAGCCATCTCACTAGCCCTTAGGACATCTTTCTTTTTTTTTTTTTTTTTTTTTTTTGGTTTTTCATGACAGGGTTTCTCTGTGTAGTCCTGGCTGTCCTGGAACTCACTCTGTAGACAAGGTTGGCCTCAAACTCCACTTGCCTCTGCCTCCCTAGTGCTGGGATCAAAAGTGTGAGCCGCACCACTGCCCGGCAGGACATCTTTTTAAGACAATAGTTTTTTTCACCTAGAAATAGATGAAATGTAACTTATGTGTTTTTAACCTCTTTGTAAGCTCTCTCTTTATTTTAAGTATATAATTTCTTTAATTCTCTCTCTCTCTCTCTCTCTCTCTCTCTCTCTCTCTCTGTGTGTGTGTGTGTGTGTGTGTGTGTGTGTGTGTGTGTGTGTGCATGCACTGGCTCTCTCTTTTCACTGTTCTGGAAATAGACTTACAACAAGCACTATTACTTGCTCCCGTGGTTGCTTTATATGTTCTTGAGACAAAAATACCTGACCAAAGAAGCTTAAAGGAGGAGGTTTGTTTTCAGTTCCAGTTCCAACAGGATACAGTTCATCATGGTGGGGAAGGCATGGCAGCCGAAGCATGATGCTCTCACTAGCCAGTCATGCTGCATCAATGGTCAAAAAGCAAAGAGAACATGGAAAGGGAGACCCAGCTTTAAAATTTTAAAGCCCAGTTGGTCATGGTGGATGCAGGCCTTTAATCCCAGCACTCATTAGACAGAAGCAGATGGAGCTCTGTGAGTTCGAGGCCAGCCTTGTCTACATATCAAGTTTCAGACAGCCAGGGCTACATAGAGAAACCCTGTCTCAAAAAACAAGCCAACAAACAAATGAACAAACAAGCGAGCCTGAAGGTCCACCCCCAGTGGCACAGTCTTCCAGCAAGTGTCCACCTCCTAAAGGTTCTAAAGTTGTCTGCTGGGTACTAAGTCTTCAAACACATGAGCCCATGGAGACATTTCACATTCAGACCAGAGCATCCCACCACTGGCCCTATAGGTGTGACTGTTTCATGATGCGAAATGCATTTATTCCAATTTCTAACCTTCTTATAGTCTTTAACAGTCTCAACATTGTCCAGAAATTTAAAGTCCAAAGACTCTTCTAAAACTCAAGTCATCTAATAAATGTGACCTGTAAAAAACAAAAAACAAAACAAATTACTAGCTTGTCCTGGGGGAATATGTCTTTAATCTGAGCACTCAGGAGACAGAGA
Organism: Rhabdomys pumilio; assembly: GCA_030674055.1. NCBI lineage: Eukaryota > Metazoa > Chordata > Mammalia > Rodentia > Muridae > Rhabdomys > Rhabdomys pumilio. The sequence continues at coordinate 84,866,632 of JANHMN010000001.1, forward strand.
CAGGTGATCGTTGTGAGTTCAAGTCCAGCCTGGTCTCCATAGTGAGTTCCAAACTAGCCAGGGCCACATACCCTGTCTCAGAGCATACACACATTTACAAATAAATTATTCTACCACACAATAGCAGAGAGTAAACATTTTTATTCAAGGGGAAGAACTAAGGTATAAAACCAAACTCTAGCAGGGATAAAAGGAAAACACCAAATTTAACAGCTCCGTGTCTACCATCTGGGATGTGTAATGTGATCAACTAGATTCAAAAGTCCTGTTCTTCCAACCCTGCCACCTACAGCACATACAGCTTCTGTCTTAGGCTAGATCTACTCCTCCAAGACTGCAGCCCTCCCTGTTGAATGACTTATGGTCCTCATGTCTTGAATCTCCTGGAGTCTCCATTTCAACTGAGGCTGACAGCAGCTTGTTGGGGCCTTTCTGCTCTGTCTCTAACCCTGCCACAAAGTGCCTGGCATCAGCCATTATTCACAACTCTCTCATCATGTATTCCTTGAAAACTAGTACCACCATGTGGGAGATACATATAGCATTGCCACATTCTGGAGCCACATCAAGATGTAGGCCACCCCCCTTGAACCACAGTTGTCTCAGTACCATGTACTGACCCTGGGGAAACATTTCTCTAGGTGGTTGCTTTCTAGAAGCCAGAAACCTCTGGCATTCTGAGTTTAGACTTTTTCTTTTGAAATGAATTTGCATTTTCATGGATTGGGGTCTTTGATTGGTGGGTTTTTGCCCTTAGAGAACCTGTCTTACTGTCTCAGGGCAGAGCACGGAGGTTCTCTTTACCACAGACAGCTGCTTTGTTTTCTAAAGCTGACCACACAGTTTTCTTTGTCAAGCATCACATGACCAGAGCATGAGCTGGCTGGTCACCTTATATCAGCACTCAGGAAGTAGAGAGAGAAACCAGCAAGTTGGACCAGGCTATAAATCCCAAGGCCCACACAGTGATGTACTTCCTCCAGTAAGTCTCTATCTCATAGATGTTTCAACACCTTCCCCAATAGTACTAATAGCTGGAAAGTAGGTGTTGAAATCAGGAGCCTATATGGGACACTTATATTCAAACTATAGCAATTACTGAGCCATCTCACCAGCCCTTCTTCCTTCCTTAGACATTAATTTTTTATCCCTTTGTGTAAAGTTGTAAACATTTTTCTGAAGTAATACTCCAAGCTAGTCAGAGTGGTTTGCAGTCACAATTCCACAATCAAGTAGAAAGTCACTTGAGCCTAGGAAAGTACTTGGCCAGCCTGGACAACACAGAGTGAGCCTGTCTCCTGAAAAAAAAAATAGTTAATAAATTAAATAATTATTAAAGTTAAGTTGATAAATTATTTTCAAGGATTTGAGTAATATATATCTTCATATTATGTTGTCTTGACTATGAATTGGTAAAGTCTTGTTTGGAAGTCAGTTGTGTAAAATGTTTTTATTTTTATTTTGAAGTAATAATTGGGCTATGGCTCAGCGGTTAAGAGAGTGTCCTGCTGTTGCAGAGGACCTGAGTTTGGTTACCAGGACCCATGTTGAAAGGCTCACAGCTGACTGTAACTCTGGCTACGGGAATCTAATGCCTCCTTCTGGTTTTCATGACCACCCTCACACATGTATGCAGAATATTTTCACACAGATACACATAATCAAAAAATCAAACCCTCTCTTCAAAAGGCAATGATGTTGACATAGCCAGTCTTCGTTTGGATGGAGGCTGGTCTCCTTAAGAAGTAGCTAACATCTGGGGGATGGTGGTCCACACCCTTAATCCCACCACTCGGGAGGGAGAGGCAGGTGGATGTCTGTGAGTTTGTAGGCCAGCCTGGTCTACAGAGCTAGTTCCAGGACAGCCAGTGCTACCAGAGAAACCTTGTCTCAAGCAAGCAAACAAACAAACAGCTAGTTAACAAGTTTATTGAAACAATTTCTGCAGTTCTCCTTGTACCGGTAACCATATCAGTAAGCTGCATTGTTCATATATGCATAGAAACATATATGCATATTGAGATGTTACAAAAGTGAACTAGGCTAAATCTTTCCTGTTATGGAGCATAATCAAATGAGTTTGAGAACTATTCTGTTCTATACTTACATGAGGATTTTTGTTTGGATTCGGGGGTTTTCTTATTATTGTTTCTTCTTTCTGTCTTTGTTTTCGTGAAGGGAAGCCCTGCCTGGTCCTGAACTCCTTAAGTAGACCAGGCTGGCTTCAAACTCACAAAGATCCATGTGCCTCTGCTTCCTGAGGATTGGGATTAAAGGCTGCCTATATTTGTATTATTTTTAAAGAAATTTTATAAAAATAAGTAGTCCTAAGTTTAAGGCTTGAGTATGTATAAGTAACTACGATGCATTGTTCTATCTTAATTTCTTAGCAGAACCATGTGGAGCTCTGCTGGTTAAACTGGCTGGAGTAGAACTCACTGAAAGCGGTAAGGTGTGGTTACAGAAGGAGCTGAAACCGTCCCAGCTGCTATGGTTCCAGCTCCTTGGAAAGGAGAACTCGGCACTCTTTTGCTACCTTTTAGTGAACAAGGTAAGAAGTGTGAAGAAATTACTGAACATCTTTTATTCTTAACATAAGTAAACATTTCATTAACATTTTGAATCTATAATGAACTTTTCAAACTGCTAATCAGGGTTATGAAATTTATGGATACTTATTTTAGTCAGCTAGGACTTCTAAAGGAGCTGGAGAGGTGGCTCAAGCAATTAAGAGCTCTTGCTGGTCTCCCAGAGGACTTGGGTTCAATTCCTAACAACCACTTTAGGCAACTGCCAGCCACTTGTAAATCTAGTTCCAAAAGATCTGGTTCCCTCTTCTGGCCTCCGTGGGCACTGTACTCATTCATGGGCATTGACACACAAATATTCGCTTAATGTTGAAACTTAAAAACTAAGGCCTGGGGATGGTTGAAAAGATAGCGTAAGTGCTTAAGAGCTCATATCGTTCTCATAAAGGATGCGAGATTGATTCCCAGAACCCATAGCAAGCAGCTGACAAGTACTTCAGAGCCACAGGCTCAAACTCCTCAGGCTCCTCAGGCACATGCATACATACATAAATAAAAGTAGTAAAAATAAATGTGTGGTTTTTTTTATTGAATAACTGAAAAGATAGGACTGGAGGGAAGACTCACTGGTTAAGAACTCTACCATTGGAGAAGACTTAGGTTTGGTTCCCAACACCCACATGGCAACTTACAAAGGTCTGTAACTGAAGTTGCAGGGATCTCATGTCCTCTTCTGGCCTATGAGGGCACTAGGCATACATGGTGTACATATACAGACATGCAAGGAGACACTTGTACACATAAAATACAATACATGTTGATTAAAAAATAATAAAAATAGCCAGGTGATGTAGACCTTTAATCCGAAGACCCTGGAGGCAAAGGCAGGTGGATCTCTGTGAGTTCGAGGCCAGTCTGGTCTACATAGCAAGTCCCAGGATAGCCAGGGCTACACAGAGAAACCCTGTCTCAAAAATAGATAAATAAATAAATAAATAAATAAGATACAAAAGGAAAGTTATAAAGAAAGGAGAAAAACTTTCAAATTATTAATGATTTTGCCCATTGCTAAATAAAGGATCATCTGTATATATTTACATTTGCACGAGTTATCATATCGTATCGTTACTAGAAGTCATTTCAAAAGTGTAGCTTGGCAACTGGGACAAAGTCATCTACAAAGAACAAGGATGTTTCCACAGGTAAACACCGCTCCATCTGCTCCAATATCCTGTGTGCCCACACACAGAAGCTGTAAAAGTGAATGCCACACACGTGTTACTTCATATATACCAAAACTACCCTGTGGGGTTGCTGGTCTCAATTACAGGTAGGACTCTAAGGGGTGATGATTGTCTTGCCCTGACCAGCCAAAGGGAGAGTTCTTCCTGGCTTAAAGGCCTACCTTCATTCCACATCCTTGCATTTTCCTATGTGCACAACCATGCTGTGCACACTGTGTGGTTCAGTTACTTCTCCTCTTGAATTCTACTAATGTGTGAGACTGAAATCTAGTTGTTTGGTTTGGCTCAAGGAAATAAGCTTTTAAAATGTTTAAAACTGAGACAAATATAATAAACCATACATATGTCTTTTGTTGTAATGAACTCAAACTTACTGTTCCTAGAGAAATAATGTTTTGTTTTTAATTCTGTATTAAAGCCTTCCCCCGACTCCCTCAGGATTACCTAGTTTTGTAGAATCTTAGAAAATATTTCCTTGTTTAAACCAGGAACTTTGACAGTATAGAATTTGACATTATAGATTAACTTCACATTATAGATTAACTTTAATTGTGATTTACTTTTTAAAAATGTGTATGTGTTCATGTGTGAATGTGCGTCTGCTTGAGATTATGTGCACTTTAGTGTAAGTGCATGTACGTTTGTGTGTGTTTGTGTGTGTACTTGCATGCACATGAATGAGCCTGCTCCAAGAGGGCATAGAATCATTCTACATTGGGGTTATAAGTATATAACTTATAACCGTGTGACTGACCTGGGTGCTAGGATCCAACTCCAGTTCACGTGATAGTGAAGGAAGCACTTGTCTTGTTATGTTTTGCTTTCTTAATATTTGTTTTTATGTATATGTGTGTCTACATGTGCGTATGCACATGTGTATTTAGACACCAGACAGACACCAAAAGAGGGTGTTGGATTTCCTATCGCTGGAGGTACACACAATTCTGAACTTCCCTATGTAGGTGTTAGGAGCCGAACTCCAGCCCTCTGCAAGATCAGCAAACACTCTTAATCTTCTTAGCCACCTCTCCATCCCTGTGACTTACTTTAAAATGAAGCTATCAATACGTGATTTTAATTAGCTTTGTTAGAATAAAACAGGATCTGCTTTATTCCTATTCCCTATGAATTGAAGGATATTTGGTCACACTGTGAACCCCAAGATTCTGTTGTTTACTGGAAAAACCTGTTTCTACTTGTAATGTGTCTCAGCACACACATTTAATCCCTTTGGCTGGAATTCAGACACACCCTTAGTATATATACATGGGTAATCCCAAATGATGAAGATAAAGTTAGTTTGTAGAAGTCTAATAAGGTGGCTGACAAAGTGGCAAATCAGAGAAAGATTTGACAGAATAGGATATGCCAAACTCTCAGGAGAAGAGAGAGGAAAGGGAAGCTACTTAGAGCAGTGCAGAGAGAATTGGGGTGGGGGGCGGTTTCACTCAGACAGTTGTAGAGACAGGTTTCAGAGAAAGAACAAGCTAGACACAGGTTTGAGGCCAAGCAGAACAAAAAGTCAGAGGCCAGGAAAGAAGCCAGATTGAATCAGTCAGTTTGGAGAGGAGTTTGAGCAGAACAGCTGAGTTGAACCAGCCAGCCAGAGTTCAGAAAGAACAAGAAAAGGTGAGGTTATTCAGCAGTTAGTCTCAAAGGCTGAAAACATCTAGGCCTAGATAAGACTGTATGGAAGCTAGAAGCTTCCAGGACTAGGCCTAGGTCAGCAGACAGAGGCGGTGAGCCTCCAGATGATAGTTACTACAAGAGGATAAAAGTCACTTTAACAGGGGGGATCATTTATTGATTTGATTACAAGTAAGAGATTCCAGAAATGAAAATTTCAAGGTAAAGATTCAAAAATTATGTGGAGTAGGTATTTTTAAAATGTACATACCTGGGGTTGGAGAAATTGCTCAACAGTTAAGAATGATGGCTACTGTTGTAGAGGACAGAGCCCTCAAATTGAGGCTTACAGCTATAACTGGTTCCAAGGGATGTGATGCCTTCTTCTGGCTTCTGCAGGCACTAGGCATGAAAGTGACACACAGGCATACAAGAGGGCAAAACACTCTTACACATTAAAAAAATTAACAAGAAAACTACCTGCCAGAACCCCCAAACTTGTTAGGTCCCTGTTCACTATGACTTGTTCACCAGTTAGTTTTTAGTCTATTTTGCTGTGAGCTCTCATTGTGCAAATCCTGTGCTCCATTTTCTCTCTAAATAGCCATGAGAGTTAATAGCACTTTTATACTTTATCATTTCAATACTTATTTGCATTAGAGATCAGTGAGAGAGAATCAATTGACTTTGAGTGAGGCTTGCGTGAATGTAATATATCAAGAAATAAAATCTTGGGCTGGAGAGATGGTTAATCGGATAAGAGCACTGGCTGCTCTTCCAGAGGTCCTGGGTTCAATTCCCAGCAACCACATGGTGACTCACAACCATCTGTAATGGAATCCAATGCCCTCTTCAGGTGTGTCTGAAGACAGTTACAGTGTACTCATATACATAAAATAAATAAATCTTTAAAAAAATTAAAATCTTTCAATTTAGCAATAGCTGATTTAAGGTCTTCAACCCTTTTGTTGTTGTTACGTGTGTGTTTGTAGGAGAGGTTCACTTGTATACAGATGTGCACTCTTGTGTGTTCATGTGAGAAGGCCAGCGTTTGATGTCAGGTGTTTTCTTCATAACCCTTCTCTCTCTGAACCTAGAGATCACCTCCTTACCTCTCAGCTGGCTGACCAGTGACATCCAGGGACTGACTCACCTGTCTCTGCCTCCTAGCACTAGGGTTAAGAGCCTAAACTGCCATGGATGCTGGGTATCTCCACGTCCCGTTTTACTGTTGTGACTGTTTTGTTTGAGACAGCATCTCTTTTTTGCAGTTCAATCTGGACTTGAGTAAGTAAGTAACCCTCCTGCCTCAGCATCACAAATACTAGGATTACAGACAGGTGCTATCAAACTCGACCCGGAGACCTTTTCGTTACAGGTTTTTTGGTTGGTGTTGTTTGTGGTAGTGGTAGTGGTGGGTTTTGTTGTTGGTTTTGTTTTTTTTTTTTTTCTTTCTTTCTTTCTTGCTGTCTCTAAAAAAATAAAATTGCTGCATTTTAAGCTAAATAAGATATTATGGGTATAATAATCACAATAGTCACTTCCTAAGTAATCAGTTTCCTCCGTTTTATTCAAGGGTGGATATTTTAACGTGAATCTGAATGAGGAGATATTAAGAAGAGGCTTGGGCAAAACCGTCCTTGTTAAAGGGTTAAATTATGACTCAAAAACCCACTGGAAAATTCACAGAAAGTTACTTAAAGCTGAATTGACGGCCTTAAAGAAAGGAGAAGGGATATGGAAGGAAGAGTCTGAAAAAGAAAGTTATTTTAGAAAATTGAAAGATTCCTGGAGAGAGAGATGGACAAAGGACAATGATTTAAAAACAACTGGACCGGGTCTCAGCTCCACCAAAGAAGGTTATTATGACAGCCTGTGCAGGGCTTATGGAAACTGGAAGGACAGCATCGGCAACTACTCTTTAGTTCTGAAACTCAGAGAATTTGTGAGCCGCTTACACTTTCGGAAGAAAGGATGAAGTGTCTGGAACTGTGTGAGCACTTTTCACTGAGGCAAAATGGAAACTCCCTCAGGCGAACAAAATCTAAGTCTCGTAGTATTTATAACCACTGCTAACATCAGAATCAATTTGAATGAATTATGATCAATGTAATATACTTTTAGAAAGAATGACAAATTGTAAAAAGTTACCAGGTAGAAGAATGTATACATGTAGAACTAATATTTTGTCTTTTTCTTCTTTCTCCCCACCCTGTAGTGCCAGGGATTGAACTCAGGCACTCTGGTCTAGCAGCACACCATTACCAAGCTGTATTACCAGCCATATAGCGCTAATGTCTGAAGAGAAAGTTTAAGTACTGACTGTTATATTAGTTATTTGGGGCAGCCATATTTAATGTTTTTTTTTTCACTTTTATCAACTTTGCAATAAAGAAATTTTAAAAAAAAATTTTCTTTCTGAGGTCACTCTTTTTCTCCAGACATCTTTCTAGTTACTGCTGAATTAGGACCACTGATCCAAGAGGTATGGCCACCATTCCTCATAACAAATACAGCTGCCTTCATCCTGTTGTAAGAGGGTCACTCTTAAGATAAAGATGAGGATGGCAGCACAGAGATCAGAAAGATCTTTAGGACATCACTAAGCTTCTTCTTCTTCTTCTTTTTTTTTTTTTGGTTTTTCAAGACAGGGTTTCTCTGTGTAGCCCTGGCTGTCCTGGAACTCACTATGTAGACCAGGCTGGCCTCGAACTCAGAAACCTGCCTGCCTCTGCCTCCCAAGTGCTGGGATTAAAGGCGTGCGCCACCAACGCCCGGCATCACTAAGCTTATTAACTCACCAAATCTCTAGTTACCCTGTCTTCCAACTAGTTACACGAGAGAGTAAACTGCCTCAGTAGTAAAGTTGGAGTTGAGCATGGTGGCACGCACCTGTAATCCCAGCACTTGATAAGTAGAGACTGAAGGATAAGGAGTTCAAGGATACCCTTGATTCATACTGAATTCAAGACCAGTTTGACCTAATTAATATGAGAGTTTACCTAAAAATCAGAAATATCAAAAGAAAAAACACCCCCCAACCACTTTAATGTAGTAAAATCTTCCTGACAGTGGAACCCTCTTTCACAAGGCCAACAATATTTTCCTAACTTTTGGGACATGGTCTAACAATGGGGAATTCTTCAAGGGGGATTCTGAATACATGTGAGAAATCTCCAAGAAAACAAGACAAGAGTCTTGTGACCTAAGTTTCTTCAAAAATACCAAATTGTTTTTGGAACGTCCTTTTTGCCCCTCCCAGGCATAGCAGACAGCAGTGAGCTTACTCCAGAGTATTCATCACAGCTGAATGGTTACTTGTTTATGTGCCTCTTTGGAAAACATGTTTTTGCCACATGTCCCTGTGATCATAAACTTTACTCAGGTGACTCTTTTAACCCTCAGAGTATAAATTGTCTGATGCTCTGAATAAATTTGGCTATTGCATGAGATTTTGGTCTGCCTCATGTTTAGGCCACACTATTCCAGGGTTGCGATGCCAACTAGAGTGGCTAACATCCTCAAAAAATTTATATAAAAAGGGATTTTTTTGTTTGTTTGTTTTGTTGTTTTGATAGTCTCATTACATGGCCCTCACTGGCCTGGAATTCACTATGTAGACTAAGCTAGCTTTGAACTCAGAGATCTACCTGCCTCTGCTTCTGCCTCCTAAGTGCTACCATGCCCAACCAAGAAGAATTAAAAAAAAAAAAAAATTGATGCCAAGAAGAGTTAGACCTAGCAGGCCCAGAGAATTGGCTTCAGACAGAATGCATACTATAGAAGTCTGTCTTGTTACTTTCCTATTACCTTGACTGTTTGGGTCCAAGAGTCACCTCAAAAACCACAGGAACACTGGTCTTAGACAGGGTTGGTTTATTGAACACACACCCTAAGATTGATTGATTAGAGAGCCATAGCTTAGAATTTGGAAGCTGAGGCTATGACCCTGAACATTTTTCTATGTCAGCTTATAAAGGCTACAACCATAAAAAAAAAAAAAAAAAACACAGTAAGCTCAGACACAAGTGCTGGAAGTAATGCCCAGTGGTCAGCCCTGACTCAAGCCATTTTAGATATAACAGTTCATACTGACTTTTAATTTGATGGGTCTTACCTGAAGCTTACAGTTGTAAAATTTTTTAAGATTAACAAGCCTCATAACACAGAACATAACAGGCTATGTGGTCAGCATGACCCTGTTCTGAGTCAAGTTATTTTTCGGTGTCGGCAGACATGGAACAAAATGGCTACAGCTATATTGGGAGCACAAACCTCAACATTGACAATATACCATGACCAAAGTAACTTAAGCAATACTCACAAAGCAAAAGACCTAAGTGGAAATGGCAAGGGTTTTTGAAACCTCTAAGCCTGACCCCAGTGGCACACCTCCTCCAACAAAGCCAGACCTTCCAAGATTCCCAAAGAGCTCCACCAACTGTGGACCAAGTATTCAAACATATGATCCTATGGGGGTCATTCTCATTCAAACTATCAGTCTATGCTGTGTAAATTTTGCATTAGCAGCTGCCTGCCTCCTTGTTAAAACCTAAGAGGGTTCTGAGCCTGTAGACCTTAAGCACTATTAATATTCATCAAGTCCCCTGAGATTCAAAAATATCTGTGAGTGTGGTTTTGCATCCTTAACTTTTTCTGGAGTAGAAAGATATATTTTAGTTTTTAAGTTCTTGCACTTTATTCTTTTCCATTTTGGCATATATAACTCCGCGGCCTCTGACATTTTAGCTTCTACACTGCTGTCTTTCTGAGTATGGCATGGGAAGATCAGGCTTTTCTGGACTTTTATCCAGTCTGATCTCCCCCTTGACACAGGGAAATCAAGGGAAAATGATCAGGAAGATCCCTAAATGAACTTCATTGGCTGACTTCTTGTTCTGTACCTACTTGTAACATCTTGGCGGGCTCGTGGTCTCTGGAGGAGGAGTCTCATTGGCTGGCAGTTTTCTTTGGGAGTCATAGATCTTCTTTCTTGCCTTCATCACTGGTCTATGTTACAGACCAGTTGGTTGGATAGTACAAAAGCCAAGATATACTGGATAACCTCAGACACTTTGAATCTTTGTCTCTGGAGCTAGCTATAAAAATGCCATTTGGAAAAGTCCGGATTAGCTCAGATTGCTGGACAAAGGTCAGGTTCATTGTCTTTGTAATAATTGCTTCTGCCATGACTCAAAACATTACAATCCCAAACATGGTACCTAGGCACACTTAATATTTTAAGATGAATGAAATTAAAAACAAAACAACAGCAAAATGAGAAATGCAGAAGCAGGAGTGTGACTCTCTGACCTTCTCTGGCTTACATTTTATGATAGCAGATCCAGAGATATTTATTCTGAGACAAATTAAGTAGAAGTATCTCCCCTAGGGTGTTAGGTAGATGTTGAACATTTCTACAAATTATTAGATATTCAAAATCACTATTACTACCATTTATTAAGATTTATTATTACTATTTTAAGTTGTGTTTATGTGTGTCTGTGGGTATGCGCATGTGTCGGGTGTTCGTGGAGGCATCATATTCTTCTGTAGATGGAGTTATAGGCAGTTGTGAGACCAAAGTCTGCAAGAACAGTATGTGCTCTTAATTGCTGAGCCATTTCTCTGTTCCATGAAATATGGCAAGCATCCCACGCTACCACTTGCCTGGCACAGGTGGACAGGCAGGCTGACCTGTTCTCAGCCTCGCAGACTCTCTGACTCAGAGCTCTAAAATCTCTCTACCCGGCTAGTTAAGTTCCCATGGCGGGCTGTTGCCACACATGCTCCACGCTTCCAAATTCCTGTGGCTGGCTGAGGTACCCTGCCGCCATACCTTTCTCTGGAACCCAGTTGAGTCGCTGCATTGAGGAAAACACCCACACAATCTTAGTTAGAATCAACAGGTAGCCCAATCGCTGGGTGCAGAAAATAGCATCCTAATTTTGTAAGCTATTCTACGTTAAATCTTGTGGTGGCGTATCCTGGCGGATCTGCTACCTAAACTGACTACTTCTGGCTACCTACATTGTGCCTCCACGCTCTCTCCCATCCAAAAGGACGCTTCTTTTCCTGCCTCCCCACTTCCTGTCTCCTGCCCAAAAGTCCCGCCTCCTTCTCGCCCAGTGATTGGTCCCTTGAAATCTTTATTCATTAGGGGAAAGTTCTGCCAACCTTACTATTCTTAACTAGAAGCAAGCCTTCTAATGCTTATGTTTTCTATAAAGAAACAAATATGGAGTAGAAGGTGATTTGACACCTGTTGTTCTGGCTTCCCTGTGAAAGGTTTCTGTAAACAGTCTGTTGGACTGCCCAAATGCTAGCACCATCCACTGGTACCAATTCCATAGATGACTCGAGGGAGGCAGCTCTTGAGGCTATGGTCAAAACAGTCATTTATTGATGATAGTTGCTTTTGCTAAAAACTTGAACCCACAGAACAACACAAAGCTTTACGAAAGCATGATTTGTACCTTCAGCTTGTGCCTGTCTCTTTTATGTTAGGTCGTCTGCTTAACTGTTCAAGTCATTATGTTAATCATTCAAGGAGTGTTTGTCTAACCTATCTCCTCCACCTTTAAGGCAGAGGGGACAGACATAAATCATTGTTCTAAATCTGCAGTTATCTTGGATTCCAAGTAGAGAAAAACATCATAGGACAAACCTCCCCTAACACACGTGCACGCGCACGCGCACACACAATGGTAATTATGCTTGAGTGTGCTGACCCTGTAGCAAACATAATCTCCTGAAGACCACTTTGTTCTCTCAATCTACAACAACCACTTTGGACCACCTTGAAGACAACTGAGGCAATAACCAATGGGACCACACGGTGACCAGGACCATTTAATTATACATATCTCTTACCCTCAATTTAAACCAAAGATGCTGCTGGGTTTAATTCTGGCAGAAGCAGAGACAGGCATATCCCTGAGTTCAAGTTTAGCTTGGTCTACAAAGTAAGTTCCTGGATAGCCAGGGTTATGTAGAGAGACCCCATCTAAAAAATAACTAAAGAATTAAAAAAAAAGTTCTTGCCAGTGCCCTGAAGGCAGACTTGGGTCATTAGACTCCTTTATCTATTCTGTCCAATGTGGCTGCATCAGATAAGTCTCATCTCTCTGCATTTCCTCATTGCTCAGCTCTTCATCCTGCATACTGAGGATGAGTGGGTGGCTGAACCTAATCTGTTTCAATTGCCAGAACCCAGGGACAGATCACCATGTCCAATTGTTTGCTAGCTTTTTGAGACAGAAGCTTATGTATACCAGGCTGGCATAAAACTTGGTATGTTGACAATAACATAATGTTTATTTTGATTAATGGTGAGCAAAGTAAAAGAGAAAGAGCAGACTTGTACATGACTCAGAATTGTCAGTGCTTGGCTGCTAAACGCATAGTCCCACACAACACCCAGAAAAGGAAAAGAGGCAAAAGTCTCATTATTCTGATAGTCTTTTTCTTTTCTGTTAAAGTTATTCAGTATGTGTGTTTGTGTGCAAACACATTAGAGAGAGAGAGAGGGAGGGAGGGAAAGAGAAAAGGAAACACATGTATATATACCTACTCAAACATGTATATATACCTACTCAGACTCGGGAGACAAAGAGCAACTTTTTCTTCCCATAATTTAACCTGAATCTGTCCATCCTGCTTTATCAAGACTGTCTTAAAACAAAAAGACAAAAAAAAAAAAAAAAAAAAGAATAAGAGAAGGAAGGAAGAAAGGAAGGGAAGGAAAGGAGGGAGGGAAAAGGGAACCCACAGTACTAGTCACAGCAGAACACACTACCTGCTTTCAATACAGAACTTAACTTAGAAAGAAGAAAGGCCTGTGATTGCTTAGTCATATGACCATCTTGGGGCTTCTCAAATCACATCAGCAGAAAGGGGCTTACACAAAAGTCCAATTCTGGCAGAGTGAATCTTCCACACTGACTGAAGAGACTATGGAGGTTGAGGGCATTTTTCTGCTAACATTTATATGGCATTTTGATGTAATGTTTTTGGAGATGAGGTTTCATTATGTAGTCCAGACTAGCTTCAAACTGATAATCTCTCCTCTGTTTTCCAAATTGTAGGCTTACAGGTATACACATAGAGAGAAGGAAAATGCAATCGGGGTCTCTATAGAGCAGCAGTTCTCGACCTGTGGGGCCTGTGACCCCTTCAGCAAGGATCTATGACCAAAACTATTTACATTATGATTCATAACAGTAGCAAAATTATAGTTATGAAATAGCAATGGTTGGGGGAGGGGTCACCACAAAAGGAGGAGCTATATTAGAGGGTCGTAGCATTAGAAATGTCAAGAATTGGTGTCTTACAGTCTGTTTCCTGGCCCCAATAAATAAATGAAAGTCAATAATATAAATAATGTTAATTTATATAATTTTTATGATTCTGCTTTTACTTTGTTTTCGTTATCAAACACAGCTCACACTTCCTTCATTCAGTATTTACATTTATTTTAGTACTTGAAGCACCATATGTCATTTACCTGTGTCTTCCCCCTGCTGAGGTACACTGAGTCCTGTGATGCAAAACATAATCATTACATTTTGGACCATTTTCTCCTCCTACAGCACTTAGCCCAGTCTCTATGTTCAGATTAAGAATTCAATAAATATTTGTGATAAAGCCAAAGGGGGGGGGTGCCTATGGGATGGAAGGGCAAATGGGGAGGATGGAGGAGCAAGAGACAGAGAGGGGGCAGTGGGGAAGGGAAAGAGATGAGAGCAAAGCTGCAATTGCAAGTATGTATAAAAGTGCCATGAGATTCTTTTTTTTTTTTTTCCATAAGTGTGATGATTGGGTTTGGTGCCACTGTGGAACTTGTGAGTCCAACAAACCTCATGATGTTGTTGGCACGTGGCCATCTGCTGTGAATGTAAAAAAAAGGAAAGAAAGAAAAAGTATGTCGTATTGAAACCCTTTACTCTGAAGGAAAAAAAAATTCCTCTTTCTAAGCCTTAGTTTTATCCCAAGCTCCCTCTCCCCAAAATTCATGAATGAAAGAATGAAATGGACTTTTTTTTGTTAGAACCTATTTTTCTTTTACGGTTGTTGTTGTTGTTTTTAAGACAGTACTCACTGCAAGTAGCCCTGGCTGACTTGGAAGTCACTATGTAGACCAAACTGGCCTTGAACTCACAGAGATCCACCTTACTCTGCCTCCCGAGTACTAGGATTAAAAACTTGTGCTACTGTGCCTGGCCTCTTTTTTTAACTTCATTTTTATCTCTCTCCCTCTCCCTCTCCCTCTCCCTCTCCCTCTCCCTCTCCCTCTCCCTCTCTCCCTCTCCCTCTCCCTCTCCCTCTCCCTCTCCCTCTCCCTCTCCCTCTCCCTCTCCCTCTCCCTCTCCCTCTCCCTCTCCCTCTCCCTCTCCCTCTCCCTCTCCCTCTCCCTCTCCCTC
>JANHMN010000001.1:84887221-84898292 GCA_030674055.1 Rhabdomys pumilio
ACACACACACACACACACACACACACACACACACACACACACACACACAAACTTGCATGTGCATGTGCACCCACTCGAGCTCACTCAGACACATACACATTTCAGAACATGCATGCTTGTGTATAAACTCATTAACTTGGGAGTTAATACTTAGAGAGAGGGTGGTAAGACTCTGGCTTAAGTGTTTATTTTAAAAATCAGAAATAGGGGCTGGAGTAATTAAGAGTACTGGTTGCTTTTCTAGGGGACCTCCATTTGATCCCCAGAACCCAAAAACATTTGTAATTCCACTTCCAAAGGATCCAACACCCTCTTCTGGCCTTAGAGAGCATCAGAGATGCAACTGTTCCAAAAATATACATGCAGGTGTTGTGTGACAATACTTTTTCTGGAGAGATACAATACATACATCTATACATCCCAAACGGGGAGGCCACGGCAACCCACAGTACAGACAACACCAAAGTCCAAATTGGTAAGTTTTATTTGGGTTACTTATAGGAATAAGAGTTGGGGAATATATGCAGAAGCAGAAATGAGTCTCATACAGCTGCATCACCAAAGTCCACCCCAGCACGGGTGACAGCTCACAAAGCTGGAAACTTGGAGCCCATTGCACAGCTTGAAGGCAGCTCAACAGGCTGGGGAGTGTCCTTTCCAGGTGCCTCAGTTGATTTAAATCTCTTGCTGGCAGTGTGACTTGTTTCTGCTTCTTCCAGACAGCTGTTGTGGTCTCAGAGTCTCTGTAGCCTTTCTTCTCTGAGAGTCTTCCTTGCATCTGAGCTTCGTTTCCTCCGACAGGGACTCTCAACTTTTATTACTTACTCAGGCAGGTAGAGGCCTAATGAGTTTGCTTAGATTCAGAGACTTCCCAAGTTGTTTACCTTCTTGCTTTAGGAGTTTCCTAAGGATGGAACATTTCAACCCCCTCCTGGAAAAGAACTGTTATACAGCAACAGGCAAAACACCAGTACAAATAAGACAATAAAAATATTTCTAAACGAAAGGAGGAAGGTATTACATGTTCTCATTCTTGTTTTCATGTATTTGGGATTTCAAAAATTTAAACTTCAGTGTTACAGAAAGGAACAGCGTCACAAACAAGAATGCATAGCGTACAAAGACTCTTGTCAGAAGTTTGTGTCAGAGTTTATTTTAACCCGTGTGTCTGTGATCTTTCAGTTCTAGAAAGACAAGCACAGGAGGCTAGAGGATGAGTAACCATGACTGATGGGGAGCTTAATTATCTTGCCACCCCTCTCTCTTTTCTAGTCACCATGGTGATTACCACCAAGCGAAACTCTAAACAGGCTTTTTTTTCTACACAAAGAAAAGCAATTTGAAGGTAGACAATGCTTGTCTAATTTTATTCTTTTTCCCTTTCTCCTTTATTTACTATTTATTTATTTATTTGGTGGTGGCGATTTCAGGACCTCAAAGCATATTTCACATTTCCAACCTCAACCCTACTTAATTTCTTGTAAATGAGGTCTTTGTAATCTGGCTAAAGAAAGAAAGGGGGAGGGGGCAAAGGAAGACATTAAAATTAGGCAATTAAATATTTCTCCTTATGAAACCAAAAGACCTTGCATTTTTCCTTTTCTAATTTGAATTCTTCCTTGTAGGCTGTAGCTATTCTGGTGGCTTTTTTCTTTTTTTCTGAGAGTCCAGGATAGCTTTCAGGATAAAGTTTCTTTTTGCCCATGATGCTTTGCTGTCACATTGTAATTGCCTCTGTTGAACTGAATAATACAAATGGGTTGTTTCTATGGTATCGGCTAAGACGGATGAAAAGGTGAAATACTATATCTTGTGCTGAGAGGTCACTGAGCATCGCTCCTCCCAGCCCCCAACCGTCAGTCAAAGAGGAGCGACCCCTTCAATCTCAGCCTCTCCTTTATTACTTCCTGAACAAATTCACTCATGGGAAGAAAAAAAAAAGACTTTTGTTTATGTTGTCACCAGGCCCAGACAACCTCTGCCAACTCCATGCTGCCATGCCAGAGCCCCTGACTTTCTTACCCGAGAAAAGTTTTACTTTGAAAGGTGCACGGAGAGTCTTGTCCTCATTCCTCCCAGTCAGGCTGTGAACTAACAATAGGACAGGTTGAATGAAGACTGATAAAAGCAAGTCCTGGAATCTCAAAGCCGGATCACTCAGCAGCGCGCTACTCCTTTTCCACGTTAGGGCGCTCAGATCTCATCTTTAGTGAACTTTTGAACACGCGGTGGGTGCAAACGTCCCGCTGCCGCCCGAGTGCTCTTTAACCGCACGTTAGCTTCTCCAAGCCCGCTAGCGGGTGAACTGACAATTAACTGGCTTGTTAATTAATGCCAACAAGTGGTATTTGGAAGACAACGAGGGACAACAAAGCATCCTATAACCCGCACTCCCTGTTACTCAGTTTGATTTGTAGTTTACTCAAAATGAATTGTTGAAAACAACAGATGTTATATTTATTGGAAAGGGGGAAGGGGGAGGGGGAAATGAAAGAAAGGATTAGTCGTTCGGTGTTTTATTTTTGAAGCGGTTCAAACTCTTGTAAGAACATTGCAGAGTTCACTTCCCCTGAACTCTCTAACTTTGTTCCAGCAACTTCTTTAACCAACCAGCTACCCAAACGGAGAGTCAACCAGGGGCGTCCCTGATCTTGGGATTCTTTGAAATTTGCTGCGGGAGAGGACAGAAGAAGATCTGTATTCCCAGGGGTTCTGGCCTGTGCCTAGCAGTAGCATCTTCAGAAGGATGTAGGACAACGGGTCCATGTCCAATTCTTGGCTCCCGTTCATCGTGACTGCAGGCGCTCCAATCCACTCGCCCACGCTCCAGTTCCGGATTTGCCCTGAGCTGAGGGTTAAGAGGGAGGGGGCTCCAATGTGAGCGTGAGGATTTGAATGAGAAAGCAGGTTGTGGCGGCAGCGCAGGTCTTTACTCGGAGCTTCTCTGTGGGTTCTGCTGGTTGGAGTGTAGTGGTGCCCATCTGGGGGAACCTGTTTTGGGGGAATTGGGGTTGGAGTCACACCGGGACACTAGCAGATCACTCCAGCATTTGGGAGGTTGCGCCGGTGACAAAAACTCCGAGGATCCTTCATCCGCGGAATACTCAGAGCTAAGCAGGTCAGTGCTTTCGAGGGGTGGGGGTGGGGGACAGGGAGAGGGACGGGTGCAGGAAGAGGAGGACCGGATTGCCGCTCCAGCGTGGCGCGAGCAGGTGGCCAAATTCTTTCTGTGCAGTCCAAGTCCCGTGCACCGGGGGCTGTCCTGTGTGCCAGGGTGCCCCGGCCGAGTAACTGGACCACAGAAGCTCGTGAGGTCCTGATGGAGCGCGTGGGCTTTTGTGCCTGAGCAAGACCTAACCTCTCGCCTTCACTGCCCTGGTCGGTGGGAGAGGTCCAGTCTCCGGGAGGGTCCGGAATCGCGGCGGGGTGATCCCACGAGAGCTCCCGGATCCTCTGACCTCCAGGAGAGCAGTTCTGTAGTCCTAGAAGAGCGTCCTCAGTTGCCCGTGCGAGTCTCACAGTTCAAAAAACTCTGGGCATTAGGCGCGGGAAGGATTTATTCCAAGTGCCCTTTCCTGGACAAATCATGGGTTACGGGAGCGACGCCCGGGCTGTGAAGGCGTTCTCTGCGCCTGCGCGGGATACCATGGCAACAGTACCGGGTCGGAGACGCCACTTGAAGAGCAGAGCTGTTTTGCTTTTTTGCTTCACGGTGGAGCCCAAGTCTTTCTCTAGACTTTTTGTTTGTTTGCTTGTAGCATGCAATCAATTTACAACCTCATTTTTGTTTTTAAGAGTTTAGCATTGAAGTGATAACCAACTGCATGAAATAAAAGATATATAACTTTTTCCTCTCCAGAGTCATCATTTTGGTCATTGAAGAAAAATAATGCTGAGAAACTGCTCATTGGAGCATTCAGGCTTCTTCCTTTTATCCTGTGAAAAGGAAGAGATGAATAAGACTTTATTTCTTGGTGCGTTTTTTTTTTTTTTTAAATGTATTCAGCTTGGGTTTCCAACAGTGTGCAGACGACCCTGTAGCGCCTGTGTTTTCTGCATACAGCTCGTTTATACTGTACAGAACCTGATGCTCTCCAAAGGAACTAGTGAAGGGAAACAAAGGCTTTCTCTGTGAGCAGAGACATTGCTTTTCAAGATGCAGGTTGCTTACTGCTGGTGTTATGATCTTGTTTAGAAAATGAATGTTTTAAGACGCATTATTGCAGACTATGCTTCTTAAGCCGTCTGTCGACGGCTTAAAATTGTGTCTTGAAAAACCTCTTCCGATCTTTTAAGTTTCATTTGTTTACATACAGGGGGGCATTTGGCAAGAGTACAAATTTTCAGAGGTTTCTAGTGGTTCTACAGTGGGTGCTTTAACTTCTTGTTACCATGTTTTCTTAGACTGCATCCCTATTTCACAGAGCGATTGAGAGCTACTTGCTATATAAATAAACTGACTGGAATTCAGATAGCTGTTAATAAAAGTTTAAAATGGAATTGCTTTTCTTGGGACCAAGTAGGACTTCAATAACTTGAGTAAAGTAGCTTAAGGGTTCTGCATCCTGGTTTTGAACACTATGCATAGCAGTGTTTAGTTGTACCAGCTTTAAGATGATTGTCTCCAGTGCCAACAGCAAGTGGCAGTCAACGACACCAACATGCTATTTTTCACATAGTCTGTAAATAACGTCCAAGTAAAGTTTTCTCCCCCATCCTTTTTCTCATTAGTGTCAACGTCGTGCAACTTGTGTAGCTCTAATATTAAAAAAACAACAACAAAACAAACAAAAAAAACCCCTCCTTTCTTTGAAAATTAGAAAAACTTTATTTTCAGGTTCAAGTCCTTTGTGATCCTATTTGGTAGCTTGTAACTGGCTCCAATTCACTAATCTCAGTGATGTGTTTCTGCTGGTTCCGGTTTTAGCATATCATGGGATAATGAGATTGGGAGTGCCTGGAGGAAGGCTGGGAAGGAGACAAAGGGAGGGAAGGATGGGAGGCAGGGTTAGATTTATAGTGGCTTGTAATAAAATGTATTATCCTTGCTTCCGTTTGACATAGTTTCCACCTCATTGACTTCAAGTAAATTTATTTTGAAAATTAGTCTTTTACATAATTATAAGAGATAGAGTTATAAAAACAGAAGTGATGTGATAAAGGTGTTTTGTGTTAGGATTCCTTAACATAAAGCACTGTGTGTGTGTGTGTGTGTGTGTGTGTGTGTGTATGTGTGTGTGTATGTGTGTGTATGTGTGTGTATTGCTAGGGACTGAACCCAAAGCCCCACTTGGGCAGTTCATATCAGGCTCTATGTCCTAGCTTTTGTGAAAATTCTTAATAAGATATTTTGCCTTTAATTTATTCATTTAGTCAACAAATATTTATTGAGAATTTATATGTAAAGCAAGATGAATAAATTCAGTTTCTTGGCCTCAATGAATTAAGAGTCCTGGATTCTGAAATAATTCTAATGCAGCTTTTGGTTTTCAGGGTGGCAATACTACCTACCTTTGGTGTTTTTTTCTTTTGTCCCCTAGTGCTGGAGATCAGACTTAGCTTCTCACTTAGGATATACAAGCATGTTACTAGTAGCTGCACCTAAACTGAAGCCTTTGGTATTCTTAAGAGAATAGTTAATTAATTTGGTCCTGATTAGATGTCTACACTCAAGTAAATGGTTAACTTCTTATTAAAAAATGATTGCCTTTTTTTTTTTTGTCAATTTAGTTAAGTCTATCGTGTGCACGTGTGTACTTAACACAGCCCTCAAACTTGTGGTCTTAGCAAGTGTAGTGCTTAGTGTGGGAGAAACCAGGAAGCCTTCTCTGGCTCAGGTTTCCCAGGGGAAGCTAGGTGAGGACCTCTGCGCTCCTTTGTTCTGGCTTCATGTGTCAGGACACAGTGAACCTGCTGCCAGCTTCCTTCCAAGAACAGAGTTGGGCTTCATGCTTGAAAGATTGTGACTGTTCCTTCTCTGAGGAGAAAAAAAAAAAGCATGCCTACAAAATTATGAATGGATGAAGGGAACACATTGGAACATTTCAACTTTTAAAGTAAGGTAATGTTTAGCGAGTCCAGACTAGTGAAATCCCTATATCCGCTGTAAAAGCTCTACCAAAATCTTGACCATGGTTTATAAACATTTCTTCTTGGCATTTCTAGAACAGAAGGGTAGAGGATGCTGGCCTTCTCTTCTTCACCACTTCACGGATGCAATACAGATGATAAGGTCACAGATGTGCTGAGGAGCAGCCCCCATTTGGTTATGGCTCTTTGTCTAGGAAAATCAGACTCAGCTGCGAATTGTGGACCAAGTGGTGCAGAACTCATTACTTTGAACAATGCCTCCCCTGCCTGCGAAGTGTGTTCTCTCTTCTCCCTAGCAGGGGCTCATTCCAGGCTAACTGTGGTCACAAGGAAAATCATTTAGACACAGTTCAGCAGGCACTTACTTGCTTGTCTTTGACACCCGTGACCATTTTTGTTTAGGGAGAAATCCAGTATTGCTGTGATAGGGTGTGCCAAATTGGAAGGGCACTTTAGGAAACCCATGAAGAAGTTTATACAGCTTTTTGCTATTACCATCAAAGTTTCTGTCTTCTGTGCTTCAAAGTAGAAGAGGACAGGATGGATAAAGAGGGGCAACAAAAAAAAAATGTTTATGCCAGAGTTAAAAATGTTCTTTCCAGCTCTGCACTTTGGATACAGTAAGTGCTTGAACCTTGCAAACCGTGCAGAGCAGAGAAAGATGACTCTGCCATCTGTGTTGCATATATCAGGAAGTCAAGGAATAAAGCTACTAAGAGATTTTAATTCTTAAAGCTAACAAATGGCAGACCAAGGATGAAAGTAGGGAGCTATTGATTTTTAATTTATCCATTTCACACATTTAGAGACAGCATACATACAATCCTTACTGCTTATAGAGTTGTATGAAGTCAGTTTAATTGCAGAAGCAAAATGGTGAAACAGTAGCCATTTAATATGCTTCTCATCTGACAGTGAGTTGAACTGACCATGTATATATATTTGGTTCCAAACACATACACACACACACACACACACACACACACACACACACACACACACGTAATGTATAATCATGAAAAGATTATGTTTTTATTTATATAGATAAAAAAGAGTCCTGAGAATTTTCTAGTAGGTTCTTATCTAGTAAATAAATAAAGGGTTGTGAAAGAAACGAACTAGGCGTGTACTGTGTCTCTTTGCAACCCATAATGATCCAAGCGGGTTTCAGTTATTCCTTGATGCTGATGAGACTTAGGGACAGCGAGGTTACTTTCTTGCCTATGATGTACATAAGTTGGGAAGAGATTTGGAATTTGAGACCAGGTTTGTTCACCCCCAGTTATAGTCTATCATGCAAGACATAACTCTGGACTGCAAGAACACATCTATGCAAAAACATAGCTGATTTTATTTTCAAATCCCACACTTCATGCCAAGTACAGACATGTAGAAGTATTTCTGCTGCCCGGCGAGTAGAGAAGCTTCGTTCTGGAGGTTAGGAGGTTATACATTTGGATCTGGTTCCAGACAAACATCCAAGACTTTGTTTATAAACTGTGTTGGCTATTTGTTTAGAACTGGGTAGTGTTTAGGTTCTTTCCTTCAGAGCTCCTTACACATCAAAGCAGCCCACTTATCTCTTCTGGTCTGTTGTCTTCTTGTGTTAGTTAGATCTGAGAGGACCCAGTCACCAGCTTAAAGACTCTGTCCTGATGTCAAGGCAGAAATCTTGGTTTTATCTTAGATTACCTTCATCCATCTCTTTTTCTAGAAATGTATTGTGAAACTTGCTGCAGGGATGGAGTAGATGAGGTTTTACTAAAATGCTTTTCAAATTTGGGATCATAAATAAACTTGGATCGTTGCTCGAAAAGGCCTGAAGCCAAGCCAGAAGCTTGGGGTTCTGACAGTCGTAAAGCCTCTGAGGGAGTGCTGGAAAGGTATGATCCGATTTCATGAAGCTGACTGCAGGGCCATTACTTTTTAAAGCGTCTTTATCCCTGGAAAAACTGAGGCTCAGGAATGCCCATCCCCACACAGCCCACTGGGGCTGGGTTGCATCTGAATTGGGGCTCAAACCTAAGTCGGTAGTAGTCTAGTGTCTTTGATAGCACAGCATACAGTCCTCCCCTCTGTCTTCCTCCTCACTGTCTGGTTCTAGTTAGTTTCCAGACCTTCACCTCCCCCTTTTCTTTTTTGACAGGATATCAAGTGCTCCACAGGCTGAGTTTGAACTCAAGGTTTAGCTGAAGACTGCCTTGGACTCCTGATCCTCCTACCTCCTGAAAACTGGGATTACAATTGTACACCTCCATGCTTACCTTGAATTATTTTCTCCTTTCTCTGTGGCTGCGTCTTCCGAAAGGAACTTAACTAACCTGTCCAGCTAGTCACGAGCTGGGGCCCACTTGTCAAATTACCCTGGAAGTCTGGAAGGTCTAGCTTAGTGCTGGTGTCCATGAGTTACTGATTAACTAACGACAGACCTCGTGGTTTCTTTTCACCACTCTTTCTTTCCGGTTGCTAGTCTACAAGAATCAAACATTCAAATTCAGCTTCCCACTTCCCTCTTCCCGCCTCTTGGATGTAGTAAAGAGGCCTCAGGACCTCAGAACCGATCTCCAGGGAGCGCCAATAAAACCTCTGCGAAATCACCCTTGGTGGAACCGTGGAAGGGTTGTCAGGGGCCAGAATCCAGGAACAGACATGAAGTGAGTTCATTTGCTGGTTATTGTGTACAAGTTAGTTCTTCGGACCATCTGCTTTCATTTGCCAACAGTTCTGTCCTAACTGTCAGTGAGACGGGTGGGGGCGGGTACTGAAAAGAAAATATGTTTTCAAAAAAGATTTGCTTGTAAACAAAGGTAATGTGTCCATATAAGGTACTAGTATTATTGAAATAGTCTTTTGATTTGTATTTCAATTTAAAGTTGATGGCTCCATATACTATTAGAAGGTGAAAAGGGTGGGTAAAGGAAAAATGTCTTTTCTTATATGCATATAAAATATGTCTGCACAGAAACACAAGAGACCGTAGAATGGCTTGCCGAGTGACCGAGGGCAGGAGAAAGCTATTCATTGTAAACCTTTTTGTGACTTTTGATTTTTTTTTTTAAAGTTTGTGACCTAAAAACAAAAATCCTTTGTTTTTCAATAATAAAGAACTTCCTAGTCTTTAGTAGATATAAGAGGCTGGGGAAGAAATTTAAAAAAAAAGTGTAAAAATTCTTATTCTTTTAGAAAATCTCATCAAAATTAATATTCAGTAACTTTGTTTGTTTTTGAGATGACTTTTATGTAGACCTGGCTGACTCACTATACGGTAGCCCAGGCTGGTCTCAAATTTGTGGCAATCCTGCCCCAGTGTTGGGTGGATTTAGATGGCAGGCACATATCACCGTACTGGCCATATTTAGTGATTTTTAAAACTTGTGTACTCTAAGCTCTTGATAAAGCCAATATTTATTATTATTATTATTATTATTATTGCTATTATTATTATTAATCATTTTCTCATAAAGCCTGCCTGTTGGCTACAGTCAAACTCAGTGAACTACTGGCAACCAGTGTTTGTGCAGAAAGGTTAGAAAGTCTCTTCTTCTTCTTCTTCCCCTTCACCGTCTTCTTCTCTTTCTCTTTCCTCCCCCTCCTCTTCCTCTTCCTCATCTTCTTCCTTTGTATCTTACCCACCATGTCTTTTCCCATCATGGAAAACTCTTGATTGTTCCTGTATTTTCCTGAGCAGTGTCTGAATGGGTGTCACAGAAATCATTTCAAAATAGAAAAAAAAAATTGTAGTTTTATTCTGAACCGAAGCTTTTCTTGATTATAATAGCTTGTGAATTGGAAGCATTTGCTGTTTACCGAGTGAATCATTAAGATACAGTGTTAGAAGAAAGTAAGCAGGAACTGTGCGCCTGCCTCCCCCTGGTTTGTCAGAAGAGAGAAATGTGACATCTATTATTCAGTGTCCAAGTCTGAATCAAAGGCAGAAACTGTTCTGAGCACAGTCTCGAACCTTCTCACGTCAGATTTGGTTCAGTATTTTTTCTCACTGAATTCTTCTTGTTGCTATGTTAATTTTCATTCTCTGGGAAAGAACAGTTTTTTGATTTTGAGTAGATTGCATACTCTCATGGAAACAGATTTTAAAATACACACACACACACACACACACACACACACACACACACACACACATACACGCGCATACACACACTTGACAGTGTCTTCCCAGTATAGCTCAGGAAGGCCTCATGATCTCATGAGCCTCATATCTCAGCTTCCTGAGTGTTGTGATTTCAATCCTTACCACCATACTCAGCTCTAAAAAAAAAAAATATCAAAGTGTTTTTAGTAGACATTTCTGTCTCATAACTTTGTCTCTTAACCCTTTAGCTGGTTCCTTTACAGCAAAAGCATCATTTGTTTATTTTGTGTTTTTTTCCCAAAGATATACTTAATTCACTTATCTTTAGATTTGGTTATTTTATTTGATGTGCACTAATGTTTTACTTTTGTGTACATATATACACAATATATGTGCTTGTTCCTGGTGCCCTCGGAGGTCAATAGAGCGCATTGATTTCCCTCGATCACTTTAAACCAGCATGTGGGTACTGGGGATTGAAATTGGGTCCTCTGCAAAAACAACCAATGTTTTTACCCACTGCACTATTTCCCCAGCTCGGCATAAAGTATTTTCTACCTTTTTGTGTGCAGATGGGCTGGCGGTGCTGGCATGCTTGTGCTCCTGGCACTTGAGAGGTGAAGCCAGAGGACTGTGACTTTAAGGCCACTCTGGGCTACCCTGGGAGATTCTGTTTCACGGAAAAAAATATTGAAATGGTAGCATAACAGACACACATGTTTTCCTTTCCTTTCCTTTCCTTTCCTTTCCTTTCCTTTCCTTTCCTTTCCTTTCCTTTCCTTTCCTTTCCTTTCCTTCCTTTCCTTTCCTCTTTCCTTTCCTTTCCTCTTTCCTTTCTTTCTTTCTTTCTTTCTTTCTTTCTTTCTTTCTTTCTTTCTTTCTTTCTTT
>JANHMN010000001.1:84898302-84908712 GCA_030674055.1 Rhabdomys pumilio
TTTCTTTCTTTCTTTCTTTCTTTCTTTCTTTCTTTCTTTCTTTCTTTTTTAGCACTGCTGCACCCAAGGCCCCACCCATGGAAGGCAAGCACTCTGCCACTGAGCTATATGCCCAGCCCTATTTTTGTAAGTCACACTTTTCCATATATTTTGTTTGTCATCCTATATTAGTTTAGATGCAGCCTTCTTATTGAAAAAGCTATTTCTTATTTTGGAACATTTTCTTAGTGTGTGTGGTGTAAGTAAGGAGGAGTGCGTAGGGCAGAGGACACTTTGCAGAGTCAGTTTTCCTCCCCTCTATGTGAGGCATTGAGTTTGAACTAGTGCCTTTATCCTCTGAGCTATCTCTTTGGACCCTGAATTTTGCTCCTTCTTATCCTTCATTTGCTGTCTGTCACTCTTTGTCCCACTGAAACCTTTCTTTTCAAGACCCCTAACACTTTGATGGGTCTTGTTTTTGGAACCAGTGAGTTTACCTATGTCAGCCTGTTTGAGTGTGGGTTGGGAGTTATCTACTGGAACACTTATCTACAGGAGCAACTTATCAGTGGCTCCACCACGGAAGAAAATGACCTCCATCTCCCTTGAGTCCATTAACTGTTCGTTGCCCCACAGTGAGGCTGAGCCTCATAAGCTCATGAATGAAGGGATGATGGCCAGTGTGTGTAGATGATGGTGGCTGCAGTGAGTCCCCAAGGACAGTGACTGTCATGTCCAGAAGACTGTTTCCTAGCACTCAGCCACCCTCGGCCCTCCTGTTCCTTCTCCTTTCTCTTCTGTCATGTTCCCTGCCCTTGGAGCAGTGACTGGAAAAGTCCTTGTCATTACAGTAATTACTGATGGTGAAGGACTGCTAAGCTGTCATTTTGTTATTTGTTTCTGGTTATTTTCTGGATCCTCCATTCCTTTCTACCTCTCATGCTACATCAGATATCCTTTGAGAGGAAATGATTTTCTTAATATGCTTTGATCTTTTTTTTAATGTTTTCTGCATTTTTTCTAAACACTTTTCTTTTGCTTTTACAATGACCCTTCTATAAAACATCTTATAGTTATAATAAGCTGTTCTAAGGAGACAGTAACTTAACTTCGATCTAATTAAAAACTCATGTGGTCCAGCATGACTATAATCCCAGCATCTGAGAGGTGAGGACAGCAGAATCCAGAGTTCAAGGTTATGCTGGGCTAGTTTGAGGCCAGCCTTGGCTACTTGAGGCTCTATCTCAAAACACCTGAGCAAAGGCAAAACTAAAACCCAAACAACAACAGCCCGAAATAAACAAATCCAACATGTTTATTACACTTACCATCAGTTTCTGTATTTCTGGATCAGACTATATCTTTTTAATATTTTTTTTTATATATTCCTTAACAAATTGTCGATAATATTTTTAATAGTTGTCATTTTTTTTAAAGATTTTATTTACTTAGTTAGGTTTTTTTTTTTTCCGAGACAGAGTCTCTCTCTACAGAATCCTGAAACTTGCTATGATACCAGGCTGGCCTTGAACTCACAGAAATCTACCCATTTCTGCCTCCTTAGTGCTGAGATTAAATGCATATGACACCATGCCTGGAAAAATTAATTTTATATTAAAATTGTGTGTGTGTATGTTGTGGGTTATGTGCATGTGTGTATGTGTGTGTGTATGTGTTGTGGGTTATGTGCATGTGTGTGTGTGTGTGTGTGTGTGTTGTGGGTTATGTGCATATGTGTATGTGTGTGTGTGTGTGTGTGTGTGTGTGTGTGTGTGTGTGTGTGTTGTGGTTTTGTGCATATGAGTGCCACTGACCATAGCAGCCACAGTTGTTGGATCTCCCTGGACCTAGAGTTGTGAGCTGCCCAATTCTGGTGCAGTGAACTGAATTCAAGTTCTTTGGAAGAATGATACATGCTGTTAACCATTGAACCATCATTCGATCACTTTATCTATAACTCTTTAAACTAAGAATATCAATAGTTTATATACATCTGAATGTCATTAAAATATTCTGCATTTAACTATACTGTTATTAGTGAGTTTTATTATTTATTTGCTTATTGTACTTTAGTTTTTTTGGAGGGGGTCTTATGATATAGCTTAGGCTGTTTTCAAACTCACAGTCTTGGCTTATCCTCTGGAGTGCTGGGATTATAAACATGCATTATCATACCCAGCTTTATTTTTGCTAGTTAATTTGCTTGTGGTGTTGGGATTGAAGCTAAGTCCTCTGCCCAGTGCATTCATTGCTTTTGTCTTACTGCATAGTCTCCTTTTCTTTGAGCCCCCAAAACTTCCTTTAGCATTTCTAGAAAGACAAGTTTTGTGTCGTGTTGTGGTGGTCTGAATAAGAATGACTCCATAGCTCATATATTTGAATGCTTACTTAGTTACCAGGAAGTGACACTATTTGAAAGAATTAAAAAGATTAAGATGCCCAGCCTTGTTGGAGGAAGTGAGGTCACTGGAGGTGAACTTTCAAGTTTTAGAAGCTCAAGCCAGGCCCAGATTCTCTCTACTTGAGGATCAGGATGTAGATCTCAACTCCTCCAGCACCATGCCTGCTGCTGTGTTCCTTTGCCATGATGATAATGAACTAAGCATCTGAAGCCGTAAGTAGGCTCCCAATGAAATGCTTTAGTTTATAAGAGTTGCCTCACTCAGGGTTTCTCTTTAGCAGTAGAATAGTGATTCAGATAGTAGTGCTAGGCTTCTTTAGCCTTATTAGGAACTGGCTGATATCTTCCTCATGTCTAAGGGACATTTTTGTTGGATAAAGTCTTCATGGTTGGTAGGATTTCTCCCCTAAATTCAGCTCTTCTAATTTATCAGTTCATTCTCCTCAGAGCTGTAAGGTTTCAGCTGAGCAGTTGGCTGCCAGACTTATTGACACTTCTACATTGATGGATCGATCAATAGACTCCTTTCTTTTCCTGCTTTCGGGATTCTCTTTTTTGTCTTTGACTTTTGTCATTTTGCTTAAAATATATCTTAGTATATAAGCTCTTACTGGTTGACTCTGATTAGAGACATTTGACTTTTGTCTACCCGGATATTATATTTGAAAAGTCTTATGGTAATCTTTCCTTCCCTTCTCTCTCCCACCCTCCTTTCATTTAAGACAGGGTCTTACTATGTCTCCCTGGTTGGCCTGGAATTTACTATGTAGACCAGGATGGCCTCAAACTTAAAAGATGCCCCCCCTGCCTTTGCCACCCCACTGCCTGGATAAAAGGTGTGTATTATTTTGTGTATTACCACACCCATCTGTTATTTCCTTAAATACGTTTTGGGTCTCTTTATCTCTGTGATACATCACTTTCACTCTGAATATTTCCTCATTGGCTATTGTCCTGCCAATCAAGCTTTCTTTGTATTTTTGCATTCATTTATCCTTAGACTTTATACCTTCAATGAAACTGTCCCTGAGTTTACAGATCATAAATTCATATCTATCTATCTATCTATCTATCTATCTATCTATCTATCTTAGTATAATTGCTGCTGCTATTTTTTATTTAGTTAATTTTTTTCAGTTCTTATATTTATTATTTTTAAATAATTTAAATCTTCATTAAACATCTCATTTTAGTCATTTATTATTTTTTTGGTTTTGTTGAGTTATTTGCTTATATTTTCTTGAAGCTCACTTTTCACTGAGTTTCTGGGTTTTCTTATCAAGTAGTTTACAGGTCTCCACTTTAGATTGACTACAGGTATGTGTTTTGTTTGTTTGTTTGTTTGTTTTGTTCTGTTGATAGAATCTTGCTTCCCTGATTGTTTTTGATGTTTACAAGCATACAGTGGTATCTGCATGTTTAAAGAACTTATTTTGCTTGTTAGAAGTTCTGGGTAGGTTGTCTAGTGTGGTTTGGTATCTAGGTATGGTTGCTTCTGGAGTCCTTCTCCAGGCTGATGTGATACTGGTTGGTCAACAGGGTTGGTCTTGCATCTGATCCTCAGGGTTGGAGATAAAGCTCTGATTCAGTGGGTTGGTCCTAGGTGTTGGATTGAGGCTCAGGTCCATGAGGATGGTCTTAGATTAGAGCTTGAGTCCCTAGAGATCAGTCTGAACATTGGAGCAGCATTAGCCTAGTAATACTGGTGCCCATCCAGAGCTTGCTGGGATCAATTTGCCAGGCTTGTTAATTGTATGAAGCTAAATTCACTTGGTACATCAGAGCTTGGAGTGTAGAGGTTTGCCTGGCATCAGAGTGGTACTAAGGTAGTTAGTGTAAGAGTAGATGGTCAGAGCCAGTCCACCCTCCTTACTTTGTGCCTTTTGTGTGTGCCTACTTGTCCGTTGTTTTCTTCAATGGTACTTTGCTTTTAGACATCTCAGCTTCCAGAACTTGGAGCATAGATAAACTGACTTTTCTTCCTAACTTACTACTTCCTTTCCCCCCTCCTTCCTTCCTTTCCTACCCACCTCCAATCTTTATTTCTTGCTCTTTTGTCTTGTATCTAAGCTGACTTCAAGCTTGAACTCCTGATCCTCTTGCTTTTTTTGTCTCCAAGTGTTAGGATTGTATTCATTGCCAGCGTGCCCAGTTTCTAATCTGTTGATATAGCAACAGAAAATGATTTTTTTCCCTTGATAACTGACAATATCTTTGTTTATTATTTCTTTGTTCTAAAGTGTCCCTCCCAATATAATCTTGCCTTTCCTCATTCAAACTTAGGGATCTTTTGATATCTGAGTATAACCTTTTACCTTTCGCAACACTTTCCCACCTGCCTTCATCCCTTTTTATTGAACTATGAGCTGCTTCATTTCCATCTGTCATGTATTTTACCCTTTCATGTGCGAGTTTTACATACATCTTCAATTTTTGTAACCTCTTTGTTCATTTGCACCATTAACATCTCAGTCGTTGGGACTGTATTCAGGCTTCTCCTCACCCCTTCAGTGTCTGCAGTGTCTCTGTAGGGCACAGTACATTCAGGTGAAAAGTAAATGGGGTTCCCAAACACTCCTGTTTTGGGGTGCAAATAGGAGAAATACTTATTCCACTTATATTGCTACACAGTTTGGAAGGTAAAGAAATACTACTTGACTAAAGGCTTTATTTCTACAGCAAGGCATTTCCTTGCTGGAGCTGAATTCTTCGTTTCAGGCTGGAAGATAGTGATGCAGGTAACAAGGAGAATCTAGCTCTCCCAGATGATAAGCTCCACTTACTTACCTGTGAGGGTTGGGGGAGAAGATGAAGACAAGAAGGCAGGATGAGTTGGGGGAATCCAAAGCATCTGTCCTCTCAGTGCGGGTGGGTATCCTTTTTTGAGACTAAACATTAGGCCCCCCTATGTATTCAGGAGTAAGTTGGAAATCATTGGTTTATTCATTTTATGCATCAGTGAATGTATTTGAGGTTTATGTACGTGTGCATTTATGGACTGTAAAAGTAACTTTTATTTGCCAGATGTAATTGTTGTCTTGTAGACATACTGCTGAATAAGCTCACACTTTCTAGCTCTTTGTGAATTCTGGATGGCTGGTTCAATTAAGCTGTTCTGACCCAAACTCCTCTCCAAGCTGGCTGATTCAATCTGGCTTCTCTTGGCTTCTGACTGAATTGCTCTGCTTGCCCTGAAAGTAACTTTGGCAATATGTTTTAGCCTTTTAGCTTCTTCTCATTCTCTGGTTCATTTTGCCTTTACCTCTGTCTAGCTTGTTCTGTTTGCAACCTGTCGTTTTAAAACCATCCCAGTAAAACTGTTATACACACACATACTTCATACCACCATTTTCCTTCCTCGATGCTATTAAGTAGTTTCTCTTTCCTGTACTGTTCTTGTTAGAGTTATGCTATCCCATCTCTGACTCATTCTGTCAGATCTTTCTCTGATTCATTACTTTGTCTGTCCCTCAATTAGACATCACTTTCAAACATGGTTATTTCCTTCTAGGAACTAACCTTATCTTCATTGTTAGGGATTAAAGGTGTGTACTAAGGGTGTGTCTGTATTCTAGCCAGAGGGATTAAATGTATGTTATTCCAGTCAGATCACACAGACCTAAAGTTCTTTGGATGTGGTCCCTTGTCAGAGCAGCCATGTTGCTGGATTAAAATTCTTCTACAGTGGAAGCCAGGGAAGGAAATGAGTGTCCTGCTCTGTTATTTTTCATCTTCATCTCTTGAGGTATAGTCACTCCTAAGCCTGGAGCGAGGCTGGTAGCTAACAAGTTCCAGGGTCCCTCCAGCTTGTTGTGCCACTACCACTGGTTGGGGAACGAGCAGATATGGTCATACATGGCTTTTCAGACTGGCCCTGGAATCTATACAGGTTTTTATGCTGGCAAAGCGCATGCTCTTACCCACCAAACCATCTCCAGCCTTCAAATGATTGGTTTAGAGATAATTAGTATAAATGAAGGAATTTTTAGATGGTCAGTACAGGATTTGTATGTTATTAGGGACTTTAGATGTGGTCAAATATGTTAATATTGAGCTACATATTATGCAAATACACTAATAATGACTACTGATAATTCAAAATCTAATGACTAGTGACCTCTGCTTTTGGTATTAGTTTTGCCGTGTAGTCTTAAAATTAAATCACTTTGTGTTCCTTCTTTTTAAAATCAGGACCATGCCTGACATGAGGGTAGAAAAGGGGAAGGATGGGTTTTCCTAGTGACCCTGCAGGACTAACAAGGTTCTCCTTCATATATTTTCTCTCTCCCTTCCTACCTATCCTAGCCTTCTTTTATTCAGAATTGTACAAAGCTTAGGAGTGAAATCTTTGAAGTTATATAATTTTGGATTAAATCCCAGCACTGTTGCTTTGACCTTAGGTGATTTGAAACCTTTCTGTGTTTTAGTTTTTCTATCTGTAAGACTTTGATAATAGATATGTCTGATATCTATTTGGAATAGTTGTAAAGACTAAATAAACAATATTTGTAAAACATTTTCTATGATACTGTTACACATAGAAGTAATTTGACAGTCCTAGGTAAAACAGATTTTTTTCCTAAATTCAGTGAACTAGTAAAAAAATAATAAAAGCTCAGGAAAAAGCTAAGAGGAGCCAATTAAATACTAAAGCTGACTTTTGTATTGAAGATAGTTGCCAAAGAGGGTCAAAGAGATGGTACCACAGGTGAAGGCATCTGCCACCAAGTCCAGCAACATGAGTTCATTCTGGAGAACCCACATGGTGGGCCCTGCAAGTTGTCACATACATAAGTAAACAAATACATACATGTAACAAATATTTTAAAAAACAATACTTTCTAAACAAATTATTTGACAAATCATTTCAACTTTAGTTGTCGTGGCTGCAGGGGACAAAACAATGAGACTAGATATCATGAGAAAGGCCTCCCTAGTTATAAGACGGTAACTTCAAAAAGCTGTTCTTGTTTTAGGAAGGGAAATTAGAATGCTCTGGCAAACAAACCCACAAGCAAACCCCACTTATTTTCTTTCAAATTTTATAAGTCTATAAGGAGATCACCATTAAATGCTTTGGTGCTACAAGATGGGGGTCCACCAAAATTCCAGCCTGGATTCAGGAGAGCCTCATGAAGTCCTACTACTCCCTGGATGACTCATCAACAGTTAGTAGGTGTAGAGGGAGAGGAAATCATTTTCTTTACTGGTGTAACCATTGTTAAGTTGTTCTTGCAGCAGTAAATGCCCCTCACACTATAACACTTATGCAAGCAACCCTATTTTAATTCAATGGAACACACACACACACACACACACACACACTCACACACACACACACACACACAGGGTCAGAAGAGGAAGGGAAGGAGGGAGGAAGGGAGGGAGGAGAACTTGTTGGGAAGAAGACTATTCAGTGGGAATAGAAGGGAAGATAAGGGGAATGGGGTGAGTGTCTTTAAAACACATTATACACGAATGAAGTTGCAAAAAAATACCCACTCCCCCCCAAAAAAAACCTCTCAAAAATCATCACAAACAAGCAAAATTTCTTGGTAGATATGGAGTCTAATACTTATAGTTTCATCACTCCAGAGGCTGAAGGGAATATGCAATTAAGTTTGAGGCAGTGTGGACTACAAGCTGAGTGGCAGGCCAGTCAGGGCTACTGTTTGATACCTGGGACTGAGAATTTGAGATCCTAAGGTAGCTTTACTATAGGTGTACATCACACGAATTACATGGTCAGAAAAACCCCTAGGTGAAATTCTGTTGGTATCAAGTGCCTCTGGAATTGTAGAAGTCTTTTCTCTATTTTGATAAGTCTCTTACCTTTGACTATAGAAAACTCAAAGTCCTGAAGTTAGAAGGCAAGGTACTTCTAGACCCCCCCACTCCCACTGGTGAGCCAAGGACAAGCGTTGAGAAAGACCAACCATGCTGATTAGAAGAAGAGCACAATGAAACTCGAAAGGAGAGTAATGTAAGTCGGTGGGTTTAACAACAGAGAGATCCAAGTGGAACAGGGAATTGGCCAATGAATCTGAGGAAACTTTTAATTAACATTTGAGAATAAGAAGATTAAAAAACAGTATTTAAAGAGGAAAAGAGATAACGAATGTGATTCCTGAAGTAATGAATCTTAATCAGGATAAGAAAAAAATAGACAAAATATAATTACACCGTAGACCTTAAAAGGTGAAGGGGGGATCTTATGCAGAACAAAGGAGACAAGGCAGCTTATTTGCAAAGACTTGGGAAATTATTCTGAGGTGTAACAATGGTGTTGATTTGAAAGACAGGAAAGTGCTGAGCTTGCACACAGAAATAAACCGTCAGTTTAGGATCCTGTTCCCATTCAGAATATTCTTAAAAAGCATGGAGCAAATACAGACCTTTCAGGCTTACAGAAACCTAGAGTGTGAGCCACAGACTCTAGGGAGGCTCACATAATGCAGAAGGAAATGATGTCCAAGAGAAGTACTCAGAAGTGACAGAGAACAACAGAGGAGAAACGTAGGACCACAGGTACAACTGGAGATAATCTTAAGTGATTTCAGTCTCAAAAGGACAAACACCGAGCTTCCTTTCATTTGTCAGCCCCAGACTTCATAGACTTGTAAAGTCCTATGTGTACAGATAACAGGAAAGTGGGAGTTAATCTACCTCGGGGGACAATGAAGGTTAATGAACAGGGAGGGGAAGAGAGGAGGAATGGACGGGTCATCGGGTATATCGGATAAATTCAACATGCATTGCATACTTGCATGAAAATGACCTTATGTAACCCTGTAAGAGAGACAGAAGAAAAGACTTATGGAAAGTCAAGACAAAGGGAAGTAATGGAGATTGAAGAAGTGGGGAAAGCAACACAGCAGCTTCAGTGGGAAGGAGCCAGGCAGGCCGGAATCACAAGCATGATCAGTGTGTTCTATTAAAGATCTTGGTGATTTAGACTTGGGAAAGCGCATGTTAAACTTTAACAAAAGGATAGATGGCTTCCTTGCTAGTATGGGTTAGATGAAATGAGAAACTTAATCAAGAGAAGACAGTAACATGGAATATAAAAGTTACAGGCCGATCTTCCTTGGAACACACATGTAACAGTCATCATCAAGCATCTTGTGAACAGTGCAAATTCACTAAGGTATAAGAAAGTGACACAGTCTGACGGGATTGGAACTCGAAACTAAGAAATTCACATTAACAGATTAACAGAAATATTATTAGTTGCAGAGACAGTATAATGTTTAATAGTAGATTGTGCAAAATCTTAAAGAAATCAGAATAGGCTTTTCTTAACATTTTAAAGGCTATTTATAAATAAATTGCAGGAGAAATTGAAGCACTTTGCTAGCATGATTTCTATGAAATACTGTATTACATAATTAATAGAGTATTGTATCTTAGTTTTTTGCACATAACATTATTTCATGAACACTTTTCTATAAAGTTCTTTCCTGCAAACATAATTTGATAATGTTCACATGGCAATTGGGAAATGCTTCAGTATTTAAGTGGTCTTATTTTTTTGTGTCATAAAACTTGTAGTCGATATTGACAATGCTCCAATATTTGCAAAGCATTACTTGAGCATGCACAAAATAATATGAGATAACTCATTTTACAATGACAATGGTAAGCAGAAAAGCCCCCAAACTGTGTAGGTCACAATTCTGTGCTCTGTGGTATTTTTTGAACTGGTTATACTGCAGTTGTTAATTAGTAGTTATTTTAATTGTTTCTGACGGTACTCTTTAATTTTGAAAAAACAAAATAAAGGAATTTTCAAACTTAAAAACAAAAGTTAGAGTGAGCTGGGATGTAACTCAGTGTGGATTGCTTGCCTCGATGCACAAGGCCCAGAGTTCAGTCCTCACCGCTGCCAGAAAATGTTTGTCTGTTCTTTTTGAATATGAATTACTGAAACAAAAGCTACTGACTGCTTCAAGCTACACTTCCTATATTTATTTATCTCTTGTGTGTGTGTGTGTGTGTGTGTGTGTGTGTGTGTGTGTGTGTGTGTGTGT
>JANHMN010000001.1:84908722-84934283 GCA_030674055.1 Rhabdomys pumilio
TGTGTGTGTGTGTGTGTGTGTGTGTGTGTGTGTGTGTGTGTGTGTGTAGATGAAATCAGAGGAAAGCTTCTGAGGTTAGTTTTCTCCTTGAGGAGTGTGCTATCAGGTGTAAAAGCATGGTAAAAGCACTTTCGGCTACAGAGCCGTCTTTCTAGTCAGCTTGTTCTCTTTCAAAACAGTTCTTTCAACTGTAGCAACCGCATGTTGGAGGGTGAGGTAAATCCCATTGCTCAGCTAGGTTAGAGCTCCTTAAGCCCATGATTGCTTTAAGGAAAGCACAGCAGAAACGTAGGACTTAGTAATGTCTTCAGAGAGCCTTAAGAAAATGAACTAAGTGTCGGTTTATTCATTTCCCTTTGTTTGCTTAGTTGGAAGGGGAGGGGCTGCGAAATTAAGCTACTTGCAGAGCTTTCGAACAATCAATCTACTTGGTGGTGCTTGGAAACCAGAAAGAAGTGAGGGAGTGGTTTTACCGTGGGGAAGGACACCTGCTGGGTGGCTCGGGGGATCCCAGTCTCAGACCTGCACCCTACCGACTCCCACGCCTCTGTGTAATTCTGATTACCTTAAAATTAGTGGAGAAATGAAAGAGGGGCAAGCTTCTTTTAAGTCTTAGCTTTTCACTGGATTTCATTTGAATCTTCAGATTTTTGGCAATACCTGGGCACAGCAATCCTCAAACCTCCAGGGTCGGGCTGTGAGGTGCTGGACTGAGACTCCGTCTCCAGGCCTTCCTATTGGACGCTTGTTGCCCGGTGTGAACATTACTGTCAGAGACTATTAACTTTGCCTTTTATCTCCCAGCAAGGCTTGATGAGAAGTGCAGTCAGCACCTTCCCATCAGAATTCTGTGGGCTTTCAAGGTTATTTAAATTTATAATTAGAGATGAATGGCCTGAGAGGTTAGGAAGGATTTGCCCAATGTAGAGCTCCAGAGAGCATTTTATTTACTGCTAGGCTCACTGGCTCGTATGCCCTCCTTCTTCCTTCCCTCCCTCCCTCCCTCCCTCCCTCCCTCCCTCCCTCCCTCCCTCCCTCCCTCTCTCTCTCCCTCTCTCTTCCTCCCTTCCTCCCTTCTTCCATCCCTCATGTCCCTTTCTTCCTTCTACCTATTTTTCCTTCCTCTCTCCTCCTTTGCATTTCTTTTTTTTCTTCCTTCAGAACAAGCTTGTGGAAACGCCAGCCGGAGCAAACCCTTAGGGGCAGGACCCGGTCACACTGCCACTCTGGCCTTTTGTTTTCTGAGGTGGGATTCTTTACGACCTTCCATGAACTAGAAGTAACTAGCTAGTTACTTCTTTCCAAAAGGAGAGCAGACATAGACACTGTATTTTAATTTCTGCCTAGAGCCTTGTGTCCTGTTAGCAATTTAAAGGCATGAGCCAGTGAGATTGTTTTTTTTTTACAACGAGGCCTGGCTAGTAAACTTGCCTTTGTAGACCACACTCACTCAAATTTCATTTTAAAACAGCATTTAATCATCTCATGCGGAAAAAGCTCACACTTTGCTCATCTCCGTTCCATATACTCTAGAGACTCTTGGCTGGAGGCATAAATACATTTAAAAATCAAGTAACGTTGTATGTAGCCATTTCCTTCCCTCTCCTCTTGGTCTGTGGTGAGGTGGGGACAACAGGAGAGGTTGGAAGAGTCGGTGTGTTGTGTGCCATCAGTAAGGAGACCCTAAGCTCTTTCTTCAGGGACATAGAGTGTCAGCGAGCAATAACGCTGGGTGTCCTGGGATGGGATAGGGGGGCTCAGGATCAGAAAATGTAGGTTTTCACCTCACTGGTTCTTATTATTCCTTAGAAATCATGCTCAAAAAGTCTGTGGCTCACAGGGCTATTGGACAGATAAATAAAAAAAACAAACAAAAGAAGATATAAAGGGGAATATTGTAGAAATTATGGGATGATTCACAAATAATGTAGGGATGGGATGGAATGTGTTTTTATGGAAGACTGACGCCAGAAGCCAGTAACTTTGGTTGTAGAAGTTAGAGGAGAGAAGGAGGTAGAGAGGCTAGGCAAAGTGGAGGAGGTAAGTCCATCCACTTAAAAAAATGCATTTTGCCACGGTGGTTAAGAGCACTAGTTACTCTTCTAGAGGAGCTAGCACCCACATTGTGGCTCACAACCATCTGTAATTTTAGTTTCAGGGGATCCAGCACCCTCTTCTTGTCTTCACAAGCATTAGACAAACACCTGCTACACATACATGCAAGTAAAACACTCATACATAAAGATAAATAAGTAAATATTAAAAATATAAAGGACACATTTTATTTCATTTCTTCTTCTTCTTCTTCTTCTTCTTCTTCTTCTTCTTCTTCTTCTTCTTCTTCTTCTTCTTCTTCTTCTCCTCCTCCTCCTCCTCCTCCTCCTCCTCCTCCTCCTCCATCATCATCATCATCATCATCATCATCATCATCATCATCATCATCATCATCATCATCATCATCATCATCGTGTTTCTGCCATGGCAAGCGTGTGAGTCTTAGGGATTGAACTTAAGTATAACATATTTTCCTTCCAGCCCCAATGTCCTGGAATAAACTCTGATACTCAATTTATATGTACAAATACCCAGGGCATAAGATTTGGCTATTTCATGATAAGAACAAAATTTTTTTTTTTTTTTTTTTTTTTTTTGGTTTTTTGAGACAAGGTTTCTCTGTATAGCTCTGGCTGTCCTGGAACTCACTTTGTAGACCCGGCTAGCCTCGAACTCACTCTGTAGACCAGGCTGGCCTCGAACTCAGAAATCTACCTGCCTCTGCCTCTGCCTCTGCCTCCCAAGTGCTGGGATTAAAGGCGTGTGCCACCACCGCCCGGCGATAAGATCATAATTTAATATCCCACTTATGCTAGTCTAAGTTCTGCCATGTGGCAGGTCCCGTGTGTGTCCTCTTTTCTGTTCCTGGGGCCCAATTCTTTACCTGTGCCTGGCTCTATCTTAGAATCCTCTCTGCCTATTGGATGTCCCACTTTCTACTTCCTGCCTCAGCTACAGGCCAATCAGCTTTGACAGGTGTTGCATTCATGCAGTGTATAAGACATTTTCTCTACACTTAGGTCATCAGATTTGGTAGCTGGTGACCATATTAAAAAATTGTCTACGTTTTCTCATCCTAAAGTCCACTTTCATAAGCTTGTGAGCTATAGTCCTTTGCCTAAATAAGCTATTTATGTGCCTGGAACAGCTTTGTACTGTTTCATAAAACGTGTTAAAACAGTATTGTAGATTTGTTAGACACAAAGGCAGCTAAAGAACTTCTAAACCTAAAGAAGAGGCATTTGGTTTTGCTTTGCTTACGTGTACCTACAGATAGTGTGGGGACACGTTTTAGTAAGGCATGAATGGAGAACATTTTTGTTGTTCTTGTTTCCACCAAGCTCAAATAAAAATGTTCTTCCATTTGAACCCAAAGACCCAGTTAAAAAACAGGGCATATGTTGAGTCAGAGTTGAAAGCAGACAGAGCTCATGGGCTCTCCACATTGTACTATGCTGATATCCTTCAGTAGTTAGGTCTTTGGCTGCAAATGATAGAAAACTCACTTCCATTAAACAAACTTAAGCAAACCAGCAAGCAGATATAAAACTCTTTTAACACAAGAGTGCAGGACCCAATGTAGCTTCAGGTGTATATCAACAGGCCTTAGGTTTCTCTAGGTGTGAGATTCCTATTTAGGCACACTTTTCCTTTGTATTCAAAGGTAGTGAGTAACTCTAAGTCCTAGATCCTGAGGCTCATGTCTCCACAACTTCAACTAGAATAGAAACCTGACTCTTTTTTTGTCTCCCACATATATTAGTTCTACCTGACTCAAAGGTCTAGGACAGTCCATAAAAATTTCCTGTATTATGTTGCCAACCATGCTGGTATTGCCTAGCCCAAGCCACATAGCCCCCAAACCGAGCCCATAGCACTTACATCTCTTGCATAAAGTGGGAGGAATTTCTCAGAGAGAAACACAGGTAGTGGGGAGTGTCCACATATCTGCGACTTCTTAGACAGGCTTAATTATGTAGATAAGGTGTGGAAGAGTATTCTTTGTTTATAGAATTTAAAATGTTTGACAAGTAATTGTTATTCCACATACTTTGTTTTCTTAGTTAAAAGTGCCAACTTTCCATTTCATACATGTATTTGGTATTGATGTTGGCCTGTTTTCTGACAGTCTGCCTTTGATCATGTAAATAGAAATAAAAAAAATAGCAAAAATAAAGAAATATATTTAGGCATGGAGCCAAATACGTGTAATCTTAGCTCTTGGAAGGCAGAGGCAAGCGGATTGTGAATGTACTAGTTTTGCCAATGTGACACACCCTGTAATCACGGGGAAGAGCCTCAGTGTAGCATTTGTCTAGATCAAGCTGGTCAGTGGATATGTCTGTTGGGGACTTTTCTTGATGGCTTTAATTGACATAGGAAACCCAGCCTGAAATTGGGCACCAGTCACCAGTATCTGGTTGCAGACCCTTGACTATTTAAAAATAACAGAAAAACCTAAGTGAGCACTCAGCATTTATTTTTCTGCTTTTGGCGGTTGGATGTCATGTGACCAGCAGCTTCAAGCTCTTGTCTTCTTGAATTCCTCAAAATACTGGACTCTAACCTGGAACCGTGACCTAAAATAAGTCCTCTCTCTCCCAAGTTGCTTTGGGCCAGGGTTTTTCTCGCAGCAACAGAAACAAAGCTAAGATAGTGAGGTTGAAGTCAGTCTGGACCGTATAGTCTGTCTGCCTCATAAAATCTGAAGCAAAACAAAAGCAACAGCAACAAAAACAACCCCCAAATCCTACACTAACCTTGCTTTGAAGCAGAACTTGCTTTATTAACTGCTGCTTGTTTCTGATATTCTCTTAAATTGTAATTTTGTGACTGACTGTAAGGATCAGAAATTTATGCATTCTGGTAAGATGTCTCTTTGGGTAAATGTACTTACTGCTAAGCTTGATGACTGGAGTTTCAGTACCCACATTGTAGAAGGAGAGTACCACCTTCTGGTACTTGTCCTCTGACTTCCACATGTGTCTTCTGGCACGTATGCATTCACACAAATAAACTCTATAAATAAATAAATAAATAAATAAATAAATAAATAAATAAATAAATAAATGTAAGAATAACAAAATAAATCAACATAGGGACCTAGAAAGATGGCTCAGTGGTTAAGAACATTGGCTACTCTTCCAGAGGTCCTGGATTTGATTCCTAGCATTCCTATGGCAACACACAACTATCTATAACTCCCCTTCCAGGGAATCTAATATTCTCTTTTGTCCTCAGCAGACACCAGACATACGTCTAGTACACAGGCATACATGCAGACAAAATGCTCATATGCATAAAATTTACATAGTCCATGATATGCAAATATGCATATACAGAGTTCTAGGTATAACATGGACATTACATAGGCCCCTTAGGATGTGAACTATTTTGTAAGATGTAAAATAAGATTAAAAAAAATTTACTCATTTTAAAAGCACCTTGGCTTTTGGTACGCGCAACCCAAGTTAATTTTATTGTGCTCATGCAAATAGGGCCATAAAACATTCAAAAGAGCTCTGGGCTGCTGAAGGTGGGTTTCAGCCATTTTGAATAGCTAACAGTGTTATCTTGCAAGTTACACATGTTCTCTGGGTCTTGATTTTCTTTTGGTTTCATCAGAAGTTTGGCTTAGATATTGTTTGACATCCCTTTCAGATGCCTTCCTTTACTGAGTAGTAGCCCAGCCTACTGTAAATCTAGTTGGAGCTAAAGTTTTGTGTGAGTGCATGTGTGTGTATGTACACACATATGCACATGTATGCACATGCTTACACAACTTCAAGTGTTCCTTGGGTGCTGTCTCTCTTGTTTTTTTGAGTCAGGGTCTCTTACTGACCTAGAATTCATTAGGTAGCCTAAGCTAGCTGACCAGAAAATTCCAGTATCCTCTTCTCTATCTCTTCCTCCCCAGTCCTGGGATTACAAGTGTCCTGACACCACACCTGATTTGTATTTTTAAAGTGTGGGTTCTGGGGACTGAGCTCAGGACCTCATATTTGGAGAGCAAGCAGTTTACAGGCTCTACTACCTGCTCATTTATTCCCACACTATCAATCCAATTGAGTCATTATAACAGAATAGCCATCTGCAAGGTGGCTTACAAATCACAGAAACTCACTTCTTACAGTTCTAGAAGCTAGGGATTTCAAGATCAAGTTAGACTTGGTGTCTAGTGAGGGACCTCTTCCAGCTTCAGACTACTGACTTCTTACTGTATCTTCACATGGTATATACAGTAGGTAGTGCTTATGCCTCTTACATAAAAGACAGGAATCCCAGGGAGGGTGTAAGGGCCATCCTCCCTCCCCCATTGATACAGGATATCCCTACACACCAAATTCTCAGCACAAAGAAGATTTATTTCCCTGGATGGTCAAGCAGTGGAGGCTGCAAAGGCAGCCAGCAGCAGCAGCAACAGCAATAATTGAAGCAGCAAGCAAGCAAACAGGAAAGCAGATTCTTTCTTTCCTTCCTTCCTTCCTTCCTTCCTTCCTTCCTTCCTTCCTTCTTTCTTTTTTCTTTTTTTTCCAGGAGTGGGGTTTTAGAGAGAAAAGGGAAAGTTGGTGCTAGGATGAGTTAGTAAGTCCTGATTGGACATATTATCCAAATAAAA
This sequence comes from Rhabdomys pumilio, assembly GCA_030674055.1. Taxonomy (NCBI): domain Eukaryota; kingdom Metazoa; phylum Chordata; class Mammalia; order Rodentia; family Muridae; genus Rhabdomys; species Rhabdomys pumilio. The sequence goes on from JANHMN010000001.1 coordinate 84,915,396, forward strand.
AATTTTGATTTTTGGACCTTGGTGTTTTGTTTCAGGATTGAGTCAGTGGCCAAATAAAGGAATGGATCTTGAGGGCTAGCTTTATGAATGTAATCTAATGGTTTTTAGCAAGGAGAAGAGTAAAAGACAAAACCTGTTGGCACCATGTTTGCTATGCTTGGGCCTGCTAGAGCTCTTGAGAGAGTAGAACCCCAATGTTTCACTCTCTGAAACCACCATTAAAGATTTCCACATATTAAATTGGGGAATAGAGATGTTGAGGTCACAGCACATATCGGTGGCTGGAATACTTCAACTAAGGTTCCATCACAACTGGGTGACAAAATTCTCCATGGTGAAGAGAGAGGGAATCAAGTAAAGGATGCTTATTTTTTGTGAGGCTGATCTTGGCTGTTAGCTAGACACACTTGGGAACCTCAACTGAAGAACCGCCTTCATCAGGCTGGTCTATGTGCATGCCTTCAGCATTTGCTAATTGGTGGAGGGCCTCGCCTCTGTGGGTAGATTAGTGTCACTCATAGGCCCTGGATTTTTTTAATAAGGTGTTCTAGTTGAGCAGAAGCAAGCCAGTAAGGAACATTTTTCTGTGGTCTCTGTGTAAGTTCCTGTCTCTGGGTTCCTGCCTTGGTTGCTCTCGATGACAGACTATAGAGTATAAACTCAAATAAAATAAACCCTTTCTTTCACAAGTTGTTTTCTGCCAGTGTTTAATCACAGCAACAAAGAAGCAGACTAGGGCATTTAGTTGTCTTATGTTCAAAGATTTAACATCAGTGTCAGCCGATTTTATTGTTAGAAAGGAGTTGCTGAACCCAGTATATTAGCTGTAATCATTGTGAAGTTGTATGTCACATACACATAGACCCACACAGACCCACAGATTTTTTGTTTTAATTTATTATTTTCCACAGGATTTCATTATGTACTCCTAGGCTGATCTTGAACACAGTATTCTCCAGACTCAACATCCCAAGTGCTGAGATTACAGGCAGGGAATCTCATGCCTGGCTACAGGACGTTTTTTGAAACCTTCACATTGTCCTGTATGGCCTATGGAGGTTAGAAACTTGTGTTTGGAATCCGAAGATATGATTGAAGGTTGTGTTTCTGCCTTTTCCTGGAAGCATAAACAAATCAGTTTAATAGCATCTTCTGTTCTTTGGTGTGGTAGAAGGAGATAACAGTCCCTGTCTCAGAAGATTAATAGCGCGTGGATGAGAAGGCTGCACCTGCTTTGTTAACTATAAACATCTCAGGATTTCCTCACTCTTTTGCAACCTTCTTCCTTGGATCAGCAATGAGCATAGGGGGCAAAAATCTGATAGTAACAAATAAAACCACAAAATTGAATTAGCAAGGGAAAATGATCATGATTATAGATAGGATCTTTTTTTTTTTTTAAATTCACTTTACATCCCAACCACTGCCGCTCCGCCTCCCAGTCCCCACTTCTCACAGACCCTCCCCCATCTTCCCTCTTCCTTTCTTCCCTGAGAGGGTGAAACCACCCCCCTACCCTGCACATCAAGTCTCTTCAAGGCTCTAGGTGAATTCTCTCCCACTGAGGCCAGACAAGGCAGTCCTTTCTCTTAAGGTAACAGAATACTGTTAATTATTAAAAATTATTTTCTTGGAAAAGGTAGTGCCCCTAATAATATAGAGACTCAACATTATATATTTAGGTGAAATGCTGGAATGGTGAATATTAAAAAAATAGTTATTCTAGGAGAGAAATATGCAATGAGGAAAAAGGATACTAAAACAGAAAAGAAAACTGGATTTCAGTACTTCAGTTTTGAAAAAAAAACATGTTTAATTAATTTTTGCAATTTACCTGTGTTGCTGGATAATAAATTGAGAGCCACTGTACTTCTAAGCACATGCTTTCTTTATAAGCCACACACTCCACCTTTTACTACAATATTTATATATCTAAAAATATTTGGGAAAGGGGCATTTTTTTTTTAACATGAATGTTGGCTTTGGAGGGCAAAGGTAGGCTTATTTCTGTACTCAGCTGTCCTCCAGCATATCTCTCGCTTGGTTCCACATGCTTTTCTTTACTCCCTCAGTCAGTCTTAAGGGACAGGAACATCATTCTAAGCTGGCAGGGATGAAGTAAAAAGAAGGGCAGGGCGTTCTGGACCGTGTGGAGCAGCAAGCAGGCTGAACAGGAGATAAGATCCCGATAAGATCCCGTTGTGGAAGGTTAAGGAGGAACCAAATCTCCTGGAGCCTCCGCTAGCTGTCCCAGTGACAGACAACACTGGGATACCTGACCTTTTTCATTATGCCACTGGCTTCCTCCTGGGATACATTTACAAAACTGTAGACTGTTACAGTGGGACAGATGACAGAGCCGTTTCCACCAGTGGGTTTTGCTTCTTGCCAGCCTTGCTTTTTTTTTTTAAATGCTGCTGCTGTTGTTTTTGTTGTTGTTTTGTTTATTTTTTTCTATCGTTGTTATGTGAACAGAAAAGAGGTTGGAATTCTGAAAAGTCACTAGCCAAATTTTGTGAACAAAGGTGGCCTTGTTCTGGATCATGCACATTGGCTTTGCAGTTAAATTCGTCAGCTCAGATTTCTGCTTCTCAAGTGTTTGGTCTCTGCAGAGGTGGGAATCTCTGCAGGTTCTGTGAGTGCATTGTGCCGGAGGAGGCCTGACCACCTCTAGTTACTTTTGTAAGCCTGGGTGGATCCAAGGATTAGGGGCCCTAAATAAACAGCTGCAATGAACGAAAAGAAGGCAAGCAAACTTTGTGATGGTTTGGCGTATCTGTACCCATTTAGACTTTGCAGTCATTTCTAACATTTCATGAGTTGGTTACCGACACAAAATTCAGGAGTTGAGAATGATAGCTCACCTGGTAGGGAAACTTACAGAAATTGATCAGTATTGACTGTCTGGGATCCTGGCAGAATGCTAGTGAGGCCCGAAGCACAAAAAACAGTCCTGAAACGTGCTTAATGGTAGCTTTATTTCCTCAGCAGACAGCAGTGACAGAGTTCAGAATGGTGCTGTTGGAAAAAGTAAGTTTTGGTATGGAAAAAAAAAATAGCTTTCAGGTTCCTGGAAGTTTTGTGGGAAATTTGTTATGAGCTGGAGGAGTCCTGGTCCAAGTTGTAGCCCCGTGCGTTGCCCCTAATGCTAGGCAACACAACGGCAATATGCTGCCCGGGTGAGCATGTGGCTGCCGTTTTCTTCATTCCTGTCTCATTCTGTCTCTCTTGACAGAGCAATTTCATTTTGATGCTGTGCCAGAAATCCTCCAACAATGAGCTACTGGAACCCGGAGAAGAGGAACTGTGTGCAGTACCGCAGGCATTTTCTGGTGGACAACCGTGTGTTTCATGGTGAGCCGTCATATTTATGTAGCTGAGACTCTGCCTTCGGAAAGTACTTTTATTGTACTATTCTGGATGCAAGTGTGGTCTAATTGTTGTGTTGAACCAAGCGCTTGAGTTCATCTTAAAATTCCACTGGACCCGTGACCCACAGTTTTCGGCATCATGAACTTCCTCAACAACTGCAATGGCGTTCTTCCTTCCTGTCGCTCAGCCTTTCTCCTCGTGTCGACTCCACTAACGCACCTTTCCAATGTTTGTAACTATTTGGGGGGCTGGGCTTATATGAAGTGTTCAGTCAATATTTGAAGCTCACTGTTCAGTGCTTCTTACCGGAAAGATGTATGCTTTCCAAATTCAAATGTTAAAGTTCTAGTAACTCATTAAAAAGAAGTCCACTCACTAACAGTGCTGTCCTTTGGGGTGTGAAGACTTAACCAGTGTTTCAGATCACAAGAAAACAGAATAGAGAACCTTACTACACTTCCGAATGTCTGCTGGGTGGAATACTGTAGCTGAACAGAGGGTAATCAATACTAGTCATTTTAATGAAAATAACAATTATCTTAAACCATTGCCTTTAACCTAGGTGACAGCTTCTTGCTTAGTGTCTCATAGTCAGGGATGAGCTTTGTCCATCCTGTTATCGGGATTTGCATGTGAGTAATTTGTTTGTGAGCCAAAGGTTTCTGAGGCACTGGAACTTGTGGAGCAGTGTCCATTGGAAGCCTAGGAGGTACAGAGGGAAGTGGAGAGAGATTTCATGAGACCTGGGTGATGCTTAACTAAACACACTACCATTTAGTCCCAGCTTTTGACTTTTGGGTTTATCTCTCATCTTGATGACAGATTTATTGTGTATCATGACTTTCAACTTAAGTCTGTGACAAGTGCAACCTCACACACTGCGTCCAGTCGTTGTTTGGTGCTTTTCTCAAGACTCCTTGTGTGACCCAGCAGAGGGTGGACTTTATTTTACAGCTAAAGAAAGGAGGCTGAGACGACCACCTCAGCCAACCCCTAAATTGCACCCTGTCTTTCCAGGCTGACTCTCTGGATATTGTCACAGTAAAGAACCCTCAACAGGGAAGATGTAGGAGGTAACGGGGATTGCTTCAGAAGTGAGGATCTGTCTTACTTTCCTCTGAAGCTCACCCAAGGGTGCTGTATGCTTACACTCACGTTGTCAGTTGCATGGTGTTTTCTGTTAAGACTTATTTGTCTCAGGAGACAAAGTGTTACTATATATTGCTGAAACGCTACAGTTTATTGCCATTTTCCTTTTTGTAAATGTCTTCATCCGGAGAGTCAAAACTGCAGTTAGGACTAGAATAAAATTCTGATATGTCTATATAGTTATATTTCAGTCAGCACATTACTGTATTTAGGTCTGCATCAGTCATTTTTTTTTCTTGTATTTCAAGGAAGGAATCATTTTGGCTCACAGCTTGAAGGCACAGCTCATCACTGGGGGAAGCATGGTCAAGAAGTGGTTTAGCTATGGAGGCAAGAGCGCCAGGCAGCTAGTCACACCACCTCCACATCAAGAAGCAGAGATGAATGCTTGCGCCTAGCTCCTTTTCTCTTTTCCCCCATTTTATTCATTCTGGAACTCCAAGATCAGCAGTTAGGGTGAATCTTTCCTCCTCAGTTAACTCTCTGGGAGCTTTATCACAGACACACCCGAAAGTATGTCTCCTAGGTGAGTCTGAAGAGACAAGCAGACAATGGCAGTTAGCTATCACAAAAAACGATAAGTGCAGGGCCTAATAGTGAGCACTGCTCTGTTGAACTCATTGGAAATCTTTGTAATAGTTCATCTCATTTTTTTTTTTTTTTTGATAGGGACTAAGGCTTGGAAGTTTTGAAGTGGAGATTTGGTATTCAAACTCTGATCTTCAGGACTCCACAACCCCAGTGTTTCTGTCCTATTAAGTCTATCTTTCCATTCTGAGAGACAAGTTCTAGGCAAGTACTCTACCACTCAACTACACCCCCAGGCCTTGAGAGATTTGAATTCTATTTAAGAGTCCTTGGTGAACAAATTAGACAGACCTTCGGGCATGTAATTCTCCCATGTCAGGATTCAACACCTGTGAGGTAGGAACAGTGGCTTACTGAGGTAGGGGCAGTGAGAATTCAGTGAGCATGCTGGTCTGTTTCGTGGTAAGAAATGTGAAATATGCATGCTGGGCTTGATAGGTTTCAAGGTTATTTTCTAGTATCTTAGATTATTTTTGAACTATCTCTGAGAGTTAAAATTTTACATTTTTGTGAGTGAGTTTTCACCAAACACAAGTTACACAAGGGGGCAGTGTCGCACTGAAAATGTGAATCGGTTACTTTTTCACAGTTTAAGAATTACTTCTCAAAGGGTTTAGAGATATTAAATCCTCTCAAGATTAAGAGACTCAAAGCCAGTTAGAACCATGATTCTGTTCTTTGTAATGCAGCTAGTAGCTTTAAAAATTGATTTCTGATAGGGCAAGTTATCCTACTGGGTTTCTTTGCCTGCAGGGATTTAGTGATTGAGAACTGAAAGACACCCTGCTTATCTGTCTGTGGGAACTCAACTCGTGGCTATGGTAGGAACAGTGAACTTACCAAGGGTGTTGATCTGTGTCATGACTCAATACCTGTGAGATAGCAACTGTGAAATTATTGAGGTAGGGACAGTGAATTCAGTGAGCGTGTTGGTCTGTTTCATGTTAAGAGAGTGCTAACTATAATATTTTGGGGATTCCATAACATGGGAGGGGGGGCAGGGTAAGGCATGGTGAAGAAATGTTTATTTGGAGGGAGGGGCTTCTAGAACAGGCAAACTTCCTAATCAGCTTTTGCTTACTAATTGGCTTCTTTGTTTATGTTGCTGACAGTTCTTATATAGCAAAGTAAGCTATGATTAAGAGAGAAAACCCTTTCTATCACAAACTGGAAACCGCCATTCCACACATATGATAGCCTGCCCATTTGAATGAGCAAATGTCTTAACATTTATTTTTCTGCAAGCACTTAAGCAGTGTTCCCAGGAGACAAGAACTACATTAAAATGGGGACTTTGTTACACTAAGATTCTGAATAAAAGTTGAAAATGTAGCACCTGTTTTCATAAATCTCATCCTACACCCATTTCTGGTTATAATGGCAACATATTCTCATTGGAGTTGATTTAGAATAATTGCAGGCCAAATCAAAGAGACTACTAATTCAACAAACATCTTGCTTTGCTCTGAATTGTTATCTGTTTGCTGATAAACTTTTATGACTTTGACATAACTGGAGTCACCTTGGGAAGAGGAAAACTCAAATGAGGAATTACTTCCATTAGACTGGCTTGTGGACCTATCTGTAGGGTATTTTCTTGATTGATATGAGAGGGCACGGTCTACTATAGGTTGTGCTGATCCTGGACATGTATATGTCAAGTAGCTGAACTAGTCAGTGAACAGTATTTCACATGGTTTTCTGATTCATGGTTTTGACTTGCAAGGTTCCCATCTTGAGTTCCTGCCTTGGCTTCCCTCTGTGATGGATTGTAACGTGGAAGTATAATCTAAAACAAGCCCTTCTTACCTAAATTTACTTTTGGGCATGGTGTTTATCACAGCAACAGAAACTGAATTAGCACTCTGTTCTTTCATCTTTCTAACACTGCTGGTGCAGGAATAGGAAAAGTGGCAGATGTCTCATAGCCGAAAGACGAGCTAGTAGATTAAATTAGCTCTGTGTTCAATTATAAGAGAAACTCGGTTAGGAATCATACATTTTTGTCTTTCTACTCTCTTTGTCCTCATTTCTATGTGCATGTGTGTGAGTATGACTGTGTGTGTGTATAGGTTTTCTCAGAGGCCAGTAGAGGGCATTGGGTCCCCTAGAGCTGGAGTCAAAGGCTCTTGTGAGCCACCTGAGATGGGTGCTTAGAAGAGAATTCTCTCTAGCTAAATAGATTATTACATAATAACTGCTGTGAATTATGTAACTAGATTTATTTGTATTAGTTTCTTCCCCCTAAGGCTCATTATAGGTGTTTACAAAGAAACAGTGTCTTGCATACATGATAGGATTGATTCAGAGACTGTGATGGCAAAAGTTAGAGCCAGACACAATCCCAGCATAGAGAATGGGGTGGGGGCAGATACAAAGTCTTATCTCTAACCAGAAGCTGCTTGCAATTAGTACCTAGTTGGAAAGGGAAAATTAGCTTTTTTCAGTGGAGCTACACAGGGTATTCCAACCACACTTCAGGATAGGCTTCATATCTAGGAAGAGTTGGCCAACACAAAAGGACTCTGGGGAATTTTTTTTGGGTGCTTTATGTTTTGTTTTGGTATTTTTTATCTTTCTGTTTTTTAATTTTGATTTTTTTTCTTTTATGGAAGACATGGGTAGGGAGGTAGGAAGGATCTGGGAAGAGTTGGGAAAGGGTAAAAAATATGATCAAAGTATATTGTATAACTTTTTTCCCCAAAGGAAAACAAAGTGTCAGTAACATCAGCAGGGTTAAATAATATTAAAATAGCTAGGCTATACTTACCTGTTAAACCCTAAGCCCTGGTTTGACTGTTGATGGCTGAAGGAAGGCAGATTCATTTGTCTTTGCTGCTTTTCTCAGAACGTGAAGCCTCGTTCCTCCAATTTGTTGTGTGGACAAGAGATAGCGGGGTAGAGGTCTTTCAGCTTGTAACTGGATATCTTCTTGCATGTGTGATTGATGTTGAGTGATCAGGACCACCAGTTCTGAATATTTAGTTCTACTTTCAACTCCTCTGCCACCAAGGGTCCATGAGTTAGAGAATCCACCGTCTCTCTTCAACTTTATCTTTTCTCTGTTGCCAATTTCATCCCTAGCCCTTGGCTCCTCTTGCCTCTGAGGTGTTAGGGCAACTTGCCCTGTCCGTTCTTATATCTTCATGTTTCCTCACTTGAGTCTTCTCTGTGTTTCCAAGGCTGTAAAAGATGGATGGGGTACAGGGTGGTGTTTTCCTCTATGCAGACCTCTCATCTTACTTTTGAGTGGCTGCTACCCCATCAGCCTACACCATCTGGTATCCCTAAGTTATTCTTCTGTAGCATTTCCCCTGTCCAGCTCATGAGTGAGACATGCTCTTTAGAACACCATCTCTGCCACCCTGGGCACCCAGGATAAGGGTCTGATTTTGAATGGCTTCTCTCAGTTTGTGATTGTCTTTTAGTGTTTTAGGTTAAGATGATTTCATGTCCCTAAACTCTGGCATTATTTACTGTGTCTATTTCTTGTACTGTTGTATACCTGCATTGATCAGAGCCAGGCAATGATCTGTCTATAAAAAATTTATGTTGAGATGATTCAGGCTTTTATTTTTTTTCTTTCAGGAATCTAATTCAGTGAAAGCTTTTGGCTGGGAAACCGAAGCCCTGTGATTTCCCGGCTGAGCTTTCTTTGACAAGGACATTCACATTGTACAGCAGTAATACAGGGGAAGAAAAGTCCCTGCTGAGTGCCTAGCAAAATGGCAAACCAAAGGTCTGGGTGTGCGAGCAGCCTGGGTAGGAGAGAAGGTGCAGAGTTCACTTTTAATTATGTCAAACAAGTCTGTCACCTTCAAGAAAGATCCTTGGCTAGCCCTTCTCATTACATTATCTATTTTTTTCTTTGAAGCCTGCTGCCTTTTGGAGGTCAGCAAACAGAAAAGGGCTGTGATCTTTTCATCCATCTACGCTTGGGAACCCCAATTTCCTAATTACTCAATTAGAAGGAAGAAATAGTGCGTTTAGTACAGTCAACTTCTCCTTCAGACTTGCAGACTTCTCACATATTAAGTGGTTACTAAGTGAGAATTATTTCCCTTTAGACCTGTGCTACACAATTAAGCCTTTATTCTTTAAGCTGCATTTCCATAATTATAATTAATTTTCCTCTGCTCTTTCATTTTCCCAATTGTCTTTCACACTCTGTGCCTAATATATGCAGAGATTGATAGAAAGATGAGACGTCTCTTCACTAGTGGACTCTGGGTCCTTCTAGGATACCATAATTATTTAATTTAGCTACACAAACAATCTGAAGTTTTTCCTAAGGCCACAGTAATATTTATTAACAATTGCATTTGTAATCACGGAAACCTCTTATCTCTCATCTGTCAAAACAGAAATGGAAAACTGCAATTTGTCCCTTTATAATGTGTAAATAAAAAGCCATCTCAACAGAAATGTGATGTGTTTGTATTAGGGCTCATTCCTTTCAGCAAATATGTTTGTGTTAGTTACCAAATGTAAGCTGTGGGGTTCAGAGAGATATCCAGATTGTCTTCATTTAAAGCCCATAATGGGAAGTAGTTTAGTCTATGTTCATAACTATAGTTACCATGTGTATGCTGACCCCCATTGAGGTGAGTGCATGCCAAGCTGAGTCCTTTTCCTGGCCTGCATACTGATATGGCCAGTGCTTACCTGATGAACAAGATAATGTACACAACCCTGGGGTGTATCAAGTCTGGAGAGCTTCCTCTGTCCTGATACCTGTTTTGGCAACTCTCTTTCCCTTCATATGCTTTAGTTTCATCAATTTTTGTTCTCACCTTCAAAGCTCATCCTTCCTTTCTTCCTCTAGTCAGCTTGCCCTCTCTCCCTCCTTTCCTCCGTCTCTCCTCCCCTCCCTCCCTCCCTCCTTCCTTCCCTCCCTCTTTTCTTCCTTCCTTCCTTTCTCCTCTCTCCTCCCTTCTTTTCTCTTTCATGTTTATGTGTGTGTATTATGCACGTCTGTGGGCATGCATGTATGTGTATGTGGACTAACAGTTGACATGAGGTATCTGTGTTGACTGCTCCCACTGTAGTGTCACAGGGTCTCTAGCCACTGGTTTGACTTGGCTGGTCTAGCCAGCCAGCTTGCCTTTGGGGGGATCCCAAATACTGGCATTATGGGCTGCCTGCTATATCTGCCCATCTTCTAGGTGGGTGCTAGGGACCAAAACTCTAGTCCCAACAAAATACCACAGATAGAATTTCCTCATTTTATTCATCAGGGGATATAAGCACTATCTGCTATATCAATCATATTTCTGAACTACCTTGAGTTTAGTTTTTATCTTTATGTCATAGATTATGTGGCTCTGTGACTATAACCCAACTTTTCTTCATTTGGAATTTTGCTGTGGGAAACCCAGGAGAGACCAATAAGCCATTTCTTCCTGACAAAGAAAGAGAAAGTCTCTTCTCAGAATCCTAGTATACCTTATTACTGCAAACGTGCAGTGACTCCAAATGAACTAAGGCAAAATTATTTCTGTGAGAACTCTTAGGCTGTTCGAATTCATTTAATAATACTTCCTAGAGCTCCCATGTTGGCTATATAGGTATGTGTTTCATTCAATTTTGAAACTGGAGTTTTCTCTCGTTAAAATGGCACTATTAGTAAAGGGGCTTAACTGGTGTATTTTGCATGCCATTAAAATTCTCTGCAGTGTGAGTCTTAAATGAGCTTGTCTGTGGGGTAGTTCATACTGCAGGCAGCGAGGAACAGACCTTACCAAGACAAGGGCAGGGGCTTCTCAATAGAAGCACAAAGAAGACCTGGTGAGCATGCAGAGAGTCATTGAGCAGCATAAGGCTTACTTAAAAGTTAAGAAGATGCACTTTTATGTTAGCTGTGTGAACAAGAAAAATGTTCCCACCTGTGCCTGTCATCTCCGAATCCTGAGCACCGTGAGAGCACTGTCTCGACTTCCAGTGAGCAGGATCACTCTAAGACATAGACCCTGTCTGGGTGAAATATGTGTAGAATTTATGAAAGCTTTCGTTTGGTAAGCGAATGACGTGTTCTCTTCCTGTTTTATAAAGGAGAGTGGCTTATGCCCAACTAAAAGGACATATTGTTTTGTGGCCTACTTTCTGTGCCAACTTGAAATTGAACATCAGTGTCTATTAGCAAATGGCAGTTGTTTGGAATGGTGCCATCGCCAGCTTTCCCGAGTTGTTTTAGCAAAGCAGAAGCATTTTTTTTTTCAACTGAGGAGATTTGTAATCAATGCTTTGGCCAAAGGACTTCACTCAGGGACATGGTCTGGAATCACCTGGGGAGCAAAAAGCCAAAACCAAAAATGTTCCTCGTTTCTCTAGCTTAGAGGTTCCGCGGTTGCTAATATGTATGTGGTATAGTTGGGTAGCTACAAAATGGGGACATTTTCAGAATTCCTAGGCTGAATATGTCAGACCTAATGTTATCTGTGTATATTATCTCAATAGAGGTATTTGTTTGTTTGTTTACTTATTTTGGAGACAGTTTCTCTCTGTAGCCCTGGCTGCCCTGGGGTTTGCTATATAGGTCAGGGTAGCCTTGTACTCAGAGACAACCCCCTGCCTCTGCCTTCAGATTGCTGGGAGTAAAGGCCTGTGCCACAAAGCCCCGCTCTTTCTAGTCTCTGCTGCAAATGAGATTTCAAGATTCAAACGTGGACTAAGACTGGAGAGAGTCAGCGCTTTTGTCTTAACCTTGAATCTAACTGGAAATGATCAGTCCCGTCCCCCTCTAATGTACTGTGTAGTGCTCAGTTTATGTGGAAGCGTTTTCTTTTTCTTCTCTCTTTTGTTGTCTGTACTCCTCTCCAGGCCATGCGTGCGTGTGCGTTTGTGTCTGTGTCTGGCTTTGTGTCCGTCTGTTCATATCCTTACCAAATGGGTTTGATATTGTGTTTGCTTTTCTATTTTGTAGAACAATTTGATCTTAGTGATCTTCCTTATAGAACATACAGATTGGTAGTGAATCCTTCTGTCTATCTGTCTTGGGCTGTTATTATTATTTTTTTTTTTCAGGAACACTTACTTTATTGTTGTTTCAATTTTGCTGCTTCTTAAGGCTCTGTTTAAGTGTTTTGTATCTTCCTGATTTAAATTTGGTAATTCATCTGTGTTTACCTCTATATCTTTCTCTAGTTTTAATTTTTTCTTTTTTTTTTTGAGATTATAATTACATAAGTTCTCCCTCCCTTTTCTCCCTCTAAACCTTTTCAAATTTTCCTGCTTGCCCTCTTTCAAATTCATGACCTCTTTTTTCCACTAATTGTTGAATTGTTGCTGCATATATGTATGTATGTTGTGTGTGTATATATATATACAATATTATGTGTATGTATATGTTTTCAGGTCTCACCATTTGATATTAGCTGCCTGCAGTTTTGGGGGTAGGGTTGACACCTCATAGGTTTCTTCTGGTCTTCTTTAGTATATCTGCTGCTCTTGTCCTTGTTCAGATCATGTTTAGACAGTCATGTTGGTGAGACTTTATGGGTGAAGCTTCTGACATCAGTGTGAGACAGCCTCACAGCAAACTTTGTGATCCTCTGGCTCTTACAGTCTTTCTACCCCTTCTTCGATGACCAGTGTCTTAAAATTCTTTATTTCTTGTTTTTCCAAGTCAGAATCTGGCCTGAAACTTGCTATGTAGACCAGGTTGGCCTAAAAGTTGAAAGTGATTTTGCTTTATCCCCAAAATGCTGATATTAAAGACATGCATTAGTGCACTTTTTTTCTTTATTGATATGTTAATAACACTAAAAGTACAGCAAAAAAGAAAAAAAGGGGATACACATGGAGCAAAAAGGAAAGATGAAATGTGCATCCTTCCCCCGGGTCCTTTAAACCTGGAATCTGCTGAAACTATGGGGCGACGCTTTCAGTGGATCTTGCTGACTCTTGTCTTTCCTGTGGTTTATGGTGGGGTTGGTTCTGGTTGATACCTCTTAGAACTCCCTTTACTCTTACAGTTTCTTTTCGTTGTCTACCAGCGGCCTCTTTTGACTATAACTATTGGCCCTGCAGTCTTTGTGTTGGGCAGATTCTCTTACCCTCATGAGACTCCCAGTTTATCCCGTTGAACTGGCTGATGTTTTAGCTGGGGCTGCCTCTCCAGTGCTGGAAAGTGGGAAGCAACCACAACATTGAGACGAGTGCAGGCAGGAGACCTGCCTTCAGCACTGCACTTCAACTCTCTGACTCCCCAGCCATGGACAGCAGGTAGGAGGCTCCAGAGTTTTATTTACCTACTGAATCAGGCGGTCAAACTCCAGTGACATTTTCAGTTGATGAGATTGGCTCCAGGTCACTGGGGGTAAGGTTATGTGCCGAGCATCATTCAACCTAGTAGGGTTTAGTTAATTCTGAAAGCCAACAGGCTGCCATACCAATCCAGCTGGCCTTCAGGAACTGAGCCAAGTATTATGGTAGACTATGCAGGTCTTCAGTAGGATAAATTGTGCAGGTCTTTGCATTTTCAGATTCTTAGTAATGACTTCTTTATAGAACTAGAATACAGAGACATAAATTTTTTGTTTTGTTTTGTTTTACATCACACTGTTTTAGATGATCTGCGTATGGACGGGTGAGCAAGGAATCTTGACCATTCTAGGCCTATGGGTCTGAGCACTGGCTCTGGCTTATCCTTCACCGCAGTAGAATTCAGTGCTGTGGGGCCATCCTTACTAAGCAACACTCAACAGCCCACGTTCTATGCCTTTGTAGCTAAGAAATGATAATAAACCGTGTGGAGCAGGGCTCTGAACTTTACAAATAGAGTAATACAGTCCATGCAACACTTAGATCTAGTAATGATTTCATTCTCTGCAGGCCCTTTCTGTGTCTGGAAGGGCAAGTGTTTGGGTCCTCCTGAGTTATGCTGGTCAGGGACAGAGGGCTATTTTTCAGGGACAAACAGCTAGTGTCAGTCTCTTCATTGGTAGCCTGTTGGAGATTTTTAAAATGGTATTTGTTTATGCCTGAGCCCTGTGTATCTACCTGGGAAATAATGCTTTCATGTCTCCTATTTTGGTCTTGTTATATTTCTAATTCCTTCTCCCTTTGCTATTTCCCTTAAATTATATAATTCCGTGAAGATATGTAATATTCAGCAACTATAGTCACCGTGTTTCCGATCCTAGCAACATATAGTTCTTTCTTGGCTAGAGAATAAGTTCTGCATGTGTCATAATGCTAAATCATTTCTAAATTATATTAATATGAAGGGGTAAATGTTATTGGTTTTCTATTTTGTAATCATTAGTATTCATGAAAATGCAATATTTTTCTCTTTTCTTCAAGGTCTTTAACAAAATTAGCTTTTGTAACCGTTTTGTGCTAGTTGACTATCAATGTGGAGAACAAATGAAGCAGAAAATTAAAATACTTTTGATGTTTTAACTTCAATATTAATCATTAATCTATACCTCAAAGCTACTTCTATCATCAATAGCTTTATTGCTTCAGAAAGTATTTCTTGGTGTCTTTTTAAAAAACAATCTATTTTCATTTTATCTTATGTGTATGGGTGCTTTGTCTGCGTGAGTATGTACCATGTGGTGTCCCTGGGACTGAAGTCACAGATATGTATGTTCAGGGACCTGAACCCAGGGTTGAAGGTAGGTAAAGTACTAATTAGTCTCCTTGGGTTTTACAGAATCCTTCTATTTTTGAAATTTTCCTTCTCTAAAAGTTTTTTTTTTTTGTTTACTTATGTGCATATGTACATCTCTGGGTTCCACATACATGTGTGTAGGTGACTGTGGAAGCCAAAGGAGAAGATCAGATCCTAGAGCTAGAGCTACAAATGGTTGTGAGCTGCCTGAAATTGGTGCTAGGAACTGAACTCAGTTCCCCAAGAGCAGCAAATGCTTTTAGTTGATGAGCTATTCTTCCAGCACCAAAGATTTTAATTTTTAAACTTCTCTGTCTGTCTCAGAAAACATGTATAGGATAAGAAATGCACTATATATAAAACAAATATATATATATTTGTTTTGAAAGGTTTTGTTTTTGTTTGTGAAAGGGTAGTGTTATGTAGCCCAGGCTGGCCTATGATTTATAGCAGTCCTCTTGCCTCAGCTTTCTGAATACTAGGACCATGTGTGTGTATCACCAAGCTGAGCAAAATAGTTATAACTTTTTTAAGTGTGTATTTATGCATGTGTAGGTGTATTTGTGTGAGTGTGTGTGTGTGTGTGTGTGTGTGTGTCTTTCCACTTTTGTATAGGTATCAGGGATAGAACTGAAGCTGTAGCTTGCATTGTTGGTTGGCAAGTGCCTTTTCCTGACAAACCCAAATCTTGCCCATCCAAGATTTTAGTTTTTGAATTGCCTGTTTATATAGGAGAAGGAAAATTCCAAATATGGAGTAAATGTTAAAGTTCCTAAATCCTACCAAGTTCTTAAGATTGGAAGAATCCTTGTATGAGTGGGTCCCATTCTCCTGTTGCTATCTTGAAGTTATGTTCTAGGTATGGGGAGGACCCAAGTTTTTGTTTTACAACATAGTAGATTATGTATCCAGTTCTGCGTGTAGTACTACATAAGCTAGAGGAACTTTACATCTGTTATTGTAGGCACTGTTGTGGATATGGAAACTGAAGCTTGTGGCTATATCAAAGAATTTGACTGATGTTGTTGAGCTACTTGGTGGGATCCAGTTCTCTCCAATTTCATATCCTATGGCTCTGTCATCAATTCCAACAACTCTATATCCTTTAATGCTTTCCATGCTGCTTAGCTGTTGCCGATTTAGTACTGCCCAGTGGTTTCTCTGTCCCTCTGTGGTACCACAGGTCTCTATCAGAAATGCCTGGGCTGAGATAAGAGTTAGAAGTTTGCTTGGAAAGTGTCAATAAATGACTCAGTTTGATTCCAAGGGAATACTTTAGCCTCCTCTCCTCTCCTCTCCTCTCCTCTCCTCTCCTCTCCTCTCCTCTCCTCTCCTCTTCCGTTGGATTTATGAGGAAAAGACTGCTCTATGACCCTTTTCTTATTTACTCTACAAGCTAGCAAGGTCCTAGCCTCTGAGACCTGCTTTCATCCTTTGGAGTCTAGTACCTGCTTGAATATTCCTGAGAGCCAAGGAAAAATATCTAGATCTGAGTTCTGGTGGATCTTTGGGATCTCAGGGCTTTCTGGTCCTGATCATTCTTCTGAGTTGTTGGGGCCATAGGTCAACAGAGCAGTCACTGTCCCACATACTTCATATTACTGTGGTGTCTTATCTTCCTGCCATGATGTCTTTAGAAAGAACAGAAAATCAATCAAGAAAATAAAGTAAGGAGAAGGTGAAGTGTTGTGATCTGGAAGAGACATGGAGCCACAAGCACTGAAATGTGTAAAAACGCAATGCCCAAGCTGCTGGACCAGTCACTGCTATTTCAGCAGTGGTGAGGGAGTCGTTTTTTCTCGGAATGGCAATTTAGGTTAGGGATTTAGGTGCTGCACTGGGGCTATGAGCTATGACATACTGAAAGTTATTATAAAAGCATTAGTATGGTTTCTTTCTTTGTTTTTTCTTGTAGAGTGTAGTGGTAATTAGTTAACCACTTTGTGCTTCCGATGGGCCGCATGCCTATACCTGCCTGAGAGCTACCTGGATTCGTGAATGAAAGACTCACACACGCACATGCGCACACGCATACACACACGCCAGTTAATTTTCATATGCCTTGACTAGTTTAATGGCTGGGCAGCTCTAATCCTCCTCTGCTTGCAAAGACTCCCCTCCAGTACTCCTGAGTTAAGATCTTTTAAAATCTGTTTCATCTCTGCTACCCCAAACACATTTTGTTGTGATAGCAATCTTTCAAGGCATTATGGACTAGGTTTTTGAAAGGAGTCACCTTTCAGTCCTTTGGAAAAGTTTTGGCCCTCTAAGTCAGCATAGAGATTTGTATTCTTAGAATTTTGAGGTCAGCAGAAGGCCCTCAAGTTTGTTGGGGGTTGTGGTGACCCCAATATTCTGAAGCAGCCTCAGAATTTGGACCTTCCTAGCCATGTCTTGGTGTTGAGTGGCTTGGTGAGATTTATAGAACCTTTTGTGTATAATAATGTCATATTCGGTGAATCTGGTTAGCTTTGTTTCATTTTTTTTTGTTTGTCTTTTGAAACAGGGTCTCACCATGTGCTTATAATTTGCTGTGACCAGGCTGTCCTCAAACTCACAAGAGATCTGGCTGCCTTTTTGCCCTCTGATTAAAGCTAGGATTAAAGTGTGTGCCAACACATTCAGTCTCTGGGGTGTTTCCAGTGTCCCTACTATGCAGAAAAGCTGTATTGATGCAGACTATTCAGGCTTGTTATGATTGCCTCAGACCCCATCAAAAGTTCCTGTGAGGTGATTGGATCATGATACCACTTGCATCTCCAATATTAGGGGACAGAGCCTAGCATGTGGAAGTAAGTATTGGAGACTTTCCCTGAGGCATACAGCTTGTCCTGAACCTTTCCTTTAAGGTGTTTTTTTTTTTTTTTTCACGGCAATGACAACCTAGTGGTTTTTTTTTTTTCACCTTTCTTTCCTTCATGACCCATATTATGCTTGTATGTCTCTTGGGATTAGTATGTATGTGCAGTGTCCGGGTAAACATTACCAGACACTAGGAGTTTGCATGATGATGGCTATATACTTCCGTCCTCATTAAATGTACGTATGTAGGCCCTGATCAACTGCTGTCAGCAAAGATGTTTTGTGCAGTCAGTATCATTTGCCTTTCAGTGAACTCAGAGATGTTGGGTTAGAGCATGAAAAAGACGGCCTGTTTTAAGCATTGGGTATGATGAATGGTTAGTGTGCTGTTTTAAGTGGGAGTGTGGAGACTGGTACCACTAAGGTTTTGTTCCTAGCTTCCCCACTCCATTGTCTGGTTCTTCCTATCAGTGAAGGAGGAAAGGGGGCTTCTGCATTCAGGGCAAAGTTGCATCTCAACTGCTGTTGGGGCAAGTTTGAAAATCTGCCTCTTGAAGTTTTGAGAATCTAATTAAAGTTTGAGCTCTTAGGGAGGACTTATTTTAATTTATGTCACTGTCAGCAGCCATTAGAGATTCCCACATGCCTACCTGTCTCTAGCTAATTTACACTCATAAGAATGGATGGGAGACACCTAAGCAGTAGATGTTGATTTACAAAGTCTGGCTATTTTTATTTATATTTCCATATGAATTTGAAGTGTCTGAATGCTGACAGAATTTTCACCTCTCTTGAGACATCACCAAATACAATTCATTTTATGTGCATTTTATGCCCTCACTAAATGTGAGTTCTGGGTATCTTCCAGAACTTGTGAGCTAAGTCCTGCCTTAGGTCCCAGTTGCTTTCTTGGTTTGCTTGGGATGAGTTTTAGCTTGAATTATTTTGATTGACACCTTCATCATTTCCTGCAAGGAGCCTGTAAATTTTTATACTAACCTATAAATTTTAGAGTGGAACAGTCAATAAACGTTTCAGGAAACAATGAAGACATCTTATTTTAAAGCCAAGAATCTGGAAGGGGCAATCAATAAATCATCAATGAGATGTCACTTCAAAGAGGCTTGAGCTGAAGAGTGGTTTATCTCTGTCCAGCAGAATGTCTTAGAATTAAATATGGGTAATAATACTCAGCCTGTTTAGAGATTTTATGCTTTAAAATGGGTAGTAGTTACTATCTATTGATGTACAACAGGTTTTTAGTGTGGGGAAGCCCAAACCGTGGTTTTCTTTTCCTTCCTTCCTTCCTTCCTTCCTTCCTTCCTTCCTCCCTCCCTCCCTCCCTCCCTCCCTCCCTCCCT
>JANHMN010000001.1:84934293-84961063 GCA_030674055.1 Rhabdomys pumilio
CCTTCCTTCCTTCCTCCCTCCCTCCCTCCCTCCCTCCCTCCCTCCCTCTCCTTCCTTCCTTCCTTCCTTCCTTCCTTCCTTCCTTCCTTCCTTCCTTCTTTCTTTCTTTCTTTCTTTTTTTGTGACAGGGATGAACGGAATGTAGGTGTGCTCTGTGGTTAGAACGTAAGCTTACATCTGTCCAGCGATGAAGAACCGGTGTCTAACAGGCCCTCCTATTAGCTTTTCTCAGCATTTGTTCAGCAGCCATTGGGTAGAAGTGAGCATCCCTTCAGGTCTCTGCTTGTCTTTTGTGTGAGATGAACCTGTGAATGCTCAATATTTTAATTAATCAAGGAGTGCGATTATTTCTGAGACATCTCAAGCTTTGGGATGCATCCTGTGTTCAAAGTTGTGCTTAGTTTCAACGCTGAAATTTGTTGCTTTTCTGCCTGGAATTTCAAGTAGAGTAACAGTGATGATAACCTTACTGTTCTAAAGTCGTTATGGATAAATTCTCACTGGAACTTTTTGAAGTAGGATGTGTTAGCCCACCAGTTGTGCAAATTAAGAGGCTAAGGAGCAAGGAGCTTAAGTAATTGTCTGGGTCACACAGCTAGTTGGGGACAGGGAAGGTTTGTACATAGACCAAGATCTCGGAGTTCTTCACTGCTATTTTGTATAATAGAGTGTATGGAAATATGTTAGGTTGAGTCTTGCAAGGAGGATATTCTGATTATGAGCAACCAAATACTTTTAACTTTCCAATGAGATTCTTAAGATAGCGAGATTTGCAATCACCAACCCTTAGAGAAAAGGCTGCTGGTGGTAGAGGCACTGGTGTAGCAGTCTGGACTGGATGGCCTTAATGGGAATGTAGCAGGGACTGGTTCTGTTCTGTACATACTGGATATCCCTTGCAGGGGCCACAGGTGGGTAAGGTGATTTGGAGTTAGGGAGGAGAAGATGACAATAGGGGTGGAGAGACCCAATTCAGATGTTTGAAAACAAGACAATAATAAATTCCTTGCAAGTTTGTCTAGCTATGTATTCAAAGAAGTTGATTAAACTTTCATATACATATGTGTGTGTGTGTGTGTGTGTGTGTGTGTGTGTGTGTGTGTATTCCCCAGGGAAAACTGTACTGTTCACTAAAACCTGATTTCTTCAGACCTGTGCTATTTACCTTGAAAATTTTTTTTAACCCCAAGGTAGGGCCATAGCTTCCACTGAATAAATGTTTTGAGACTAGCCTCTTTCCTCCTAAGTTGGAAACATTCCAGTCATTTCTGTGAGCATTGCTATGGTTGTGTGGAATAAGGCAAGAAGCCATAACAATTTGAATAAATGTGCACTTGCCCAGACTGGAACAAAAGTAGCCTATGGTGCCGAAGACGGTATGCAGATTATTTCTTAATGGGAGTGTTTGCCTCTGATGGAATAATGTTTGCTTCCAAGAGCATGCATGTAGTCTGTGTGTGTGCCTCTGTGTGTCTCTGTGTGTGCATGTTCATTTTCTGCATTCAGCCTGCGTCACTCCTATGGTAATCAGTATCTCCCAGTAGCCTCCGTAGGTGAGGAGGGTTTCTTTGATGGTTAAAGACCTACAGTTCCCAGACATTAAATGTGCATAATGCCTTAAGGGCGTTAAACACTGCACTCACTAAGCATGCACGTCTCATAGCCTAAGTAGCCACAGCGCCTGCATTCCCACAGTAGCGGCAGGCAGAGCAGATGCTTCCAGTGTGCTCATCTGGCTGCGCTGTGCACTTTAGGACAAAGTTCTACAATCATCTCATGGATTTCTTTTCTCTACATGGTAAAACCCGGACTGTGAAGATGTCATCATGCCATCAGAGGCAGCATGAGCCAAGTGCTTGGGGCTGCTAAGGATTTCTTTGCCTTCTCCCCTTTTGGAGATGTGTATCAGAAAAAGGCTTTGCCTTTAGAGAAACATTTTATTGCTTTGGCCAATAATGTGTAGCAATATTAAATTTAATGGCAGACCTTGAAGTGTATAAAAACTTAAGTCCAGAAAAAGGTAAGACTCATGCTACTAATTTTAAGGTAAGATAATAGCTCTGGGAAAAGGTGGCAAGTATTTCTTATTTTATTTCCCATTTAGTGAAAGATTTATTTGAATTGCTGATTGACATATTTGATATGTGTATTTTAATCTTAATTGAAAAGGTGTTTTTGATTAGGTCAAAGTGGCTTTTCCTTGTAAATGTGTATTTGTACAATGGTAGAAATGCTTGCTGACAAACTGAAAATGCATCATTATCATAAAGTGGTCTGTGAGAAAATAATTTGTAATCTTGGGTTGTAGTCAACGACTATAAATCAAAGACATAGACACGTTAAAAATTTTATGTGTTTGATGCAAACTGTTGGTTTTGATTTAAGTATTGTGAAGTCCTGTTCACTTCGAATTACGATAGCTATATTTTAACTTTCTACAGTAATAAGGGAAATGATTTCTAATATGTGTCAATTAAAGATCGTCAGGCTAGAGAAACCATTCATCTTTTTAAAATGAAGTGGCACGAGTACTCAGCATAGATAAAATGGAGGCAGAATCCAAATACCGTGTTTGGAGAACCTGTCAGCTCCAGGAGCCTGAGGAAAACATTCTAAAGTAGGATTCAGACAATTGAAATGTACGGAGATTGTTCTTATTTTGAAAGAAATATCTGCTCAGACAGAACAAGAGACATGCCAGGAAGTGTCTTCTAAGCCATCTTCAAGTTGAAATTCATGTGTCATCCAGATTATTGAGGCTCAGATTTAACTTTGCCGAGCCAGTGCTCCGTCAGGAGCCTGTCTGGAGGTTGTTGCTGGCCTCTGGGAGTCACTTCAGTGTGCTGTGCTCATACAGCCAGCACTGGTACTTGCTTTTTATTAAAAAAGATAAATTGTATCATCGTTGATTTTGTCATATACCTTAAGTTTTCAAATCTGAAAAGGAACCTTTATTCAGAAAAAGAGTAGGGTTTGGTTTATTTGACACTCAGGTCATTGCAAGGATTCACATATAAAGTTGTGTATTCATGTGTTCAGTGACTCTCTTGTTTGCAGTGTGTGAGTGACAGGCTTTGTGTAACATGTTGTTAAGATTCCATAGTTTATAACTACTATGGCAGTAATGAGAGTGACTTCTGTTTCTCCCACCACGTACAGTGATCTCTAAGATTGAAGTCCACATAAACTCTAATTTTTAAACATCACAGATTTTGGATTATCTTTTTCAGTTATATAAATTTTGAGAGATAATTTACGGTGTTGTTTTGGGCTAGATATTTTCACATATAGATATTCTTACTAATGTTTTTTTAATTAACCTTTTTGTTGTGTTACTTAAAAGATATTTTTGATTTATTTCAATAATGTCTTTGCTAGGCAAAAATAAAATAAAATAAAATAAAATAAAATAAAATAAAATAAAAAACTTCACTGAATCCATCTTGTTTTAGAAGTTTTTCTGTTGGTAGCAAGGCCACTTTTGAAGATTTTCTTATAAATCCCAGGCCAGTTTTAACAAGGACATCTTAGGTTATGCAGAGTATGTAACATTGATAGAGTCTGAATTCTCATGAGGTCTAAGTTGCTTTTTAAAATAGTGACATCAGAGGAAGTGACTTCAGTTGACTGAGTTACAAAGTTGAGAAATGTTCACTCACAGTCAGAAAGATCAAAGAGACCCAGAAATTTGGTGGAAGAGCTTAAGTTCTTAAGCTCTTATTAAATGTGAAATGCATATGTGTACATTTGTATTGACAAGCATATTTATTGTGTATTTGTACATTTGTGTAAATATATTTGTATTTGTTGCGTGTCTAGACAATTATTGCTATATTAGCTTCAGACAGTAATTTTTAAAATGGTGCAGAGAGAAGGTAGGGGCCTTCATTGTAATGTTAAATCAGAAATAAAGCAAGCTTGAGGCATGTACAGCTTCTGGTTTTATAACCCTGAAAATGTCTGTGAACTCAGACTTCTTGTAACAAGGTAGCAGAAAGCCCCCTTACCCTTGCAGAGCACTAAAGAGGAGTATGGTGCAACATCTCTAAACATACTTGGAAAGTGGGAAAGGACTGGAGATGTGGAAGACAATATAATTGGAAATTAGGAAAATGGACAACAGGTGAGATGAGATGGTTCATTTGGCAAAGAAGCCTGCTGCCGAGCGTGACAACCTGGGTTTGACCTCCCAAACCCACAGAGTGGAAGGAGAGAAACAAGTCCTGGAAGTTATCCTCTGACTTTCACTCATACTGTGGCACACACATAGACACATGCGTGTGTGTGTGTGTGTGTGTGTGTGTGTGTGTGTGTGTGTGTGAGAGAGAGAGAGAGAGAGAGAGAGAGAGAGAGAGAGAGAGAGAGAGAGAGAGAGAGAGAGAGGTTATTAAGGATAGTGTGCATTTCATCTCCTTTAATAGAAAGGAAACTATTTGTCCTGAGGGTGCCAATGAAAAGCACTTTGACCTAGAACTTGAGTATAATTTGGTAATTTTCCCTGTGACTCAGTAGCCTGCACTGATGCCAACAGTATGCACTCTGTGGAGCATGCCTACGGAAGAGCAGACGTCAGTGTAGGAACAAGTCCTAGCATTCTGGACTCAAAAGAAACCATAGCAGTGTTCCTCTCTCTTAAGCAGATAAAAACAGGCATGGAGGCTATTCATGTTTTTCTTGTAAACACACAGCAAATCTGCAGCGAGAACTGAGCCCTCCAATTTCTATCACAGCTGGACCTGCCCTTTTCAGTTGACCAATGGTTGACTTTTAGGATATGCAAATTGGTATGGTATTTGTGATGTCACTTATGTTAACATCATTTAAGCTCTTGGCCCAAAACTGCTATTTAGAAAGAGGAAAGTGGAACATCTTAGTAGATTCTTCTTTAAAAAAAAAAAACCTACTTATTAGTATTATTATTAGTATGTGTGCTGTGAGTGCAGGTACATGTGCACAAACGTGATTCTACAGGACAGCTGTCAGGAGTTGGCCCTCTTCTGTCACTTTATGAGATCCAGTGATCAAAGTGACATTGTCACACTCTTACGCTGAGCTATTTCTTCCTTCCATTTTTTCCCTTAAACATTATTTGCTGTCTTGTCGAATTATTATCTGCTAATAGTGAATTCATACAATCAATAGTGACATAGGGGGTTCTTGTCAAGGCTCTGGTTAGGGGTGTGAAGATGAATGAAATTATTTGTCCCTTACAAGATCTCCTGATCTAGGACACAAACATACTCATAGCCCTGTGACAGAGTGGGACACTCTATCAGGTTTCATAGGAACTTGAGTGTGGCAAAGTCAACATGAGATTTGTGGGAATGATGTTTGACTGAGCTTTAATAAAGTGTAAGGAGGATTACAATAAGGAAGATCCCAGCTTGTGGGAAGCAACGTTGGGAGCTTGAGGAGTAGGCAAGGCCAGGCAGTAGAATAAAAATACCCAGGTACATTCTAGTTTTAGAGAGGATTCTGAAAGCAATTTAGAGCCCGTCTTAGTTGAGATTACTATCACTATGATCAAACATCATGACCAAGAGCAAATTAGGGAGGAAAAGGTTTATTTAGCTTAGACTTCCACCTTGTAGTCCATCATTGAAGGAAGTCAAGACAGAAGCTCAAACAGGGAAGGAACCTGGAGGCAGGAGCTGACGTAGAGGTATGGCAGAGTGCTTCTAACTAGCTTGCTCTCTCTAGCTTGCTTAGCCTGCTTTCGTATAGAACCCAAAACCTTTAGCCCAGGGTTAGCAGTACTCATATAGGGCTGAGTCCTCCCAATTCAATCACTAATTTAAAAAATGCCATATAGGCTTGCCTACAGCTGGATATTATGGAGGCATTTTCTTAACTGGGATTCCCTCTTCTTAGGTAATTTTAGCTTGTGTCAAGTTGACATAAAACTATCCAGCACAAAGCCCAGTGATGGATGGAGTGGGGTTCGAGACCAGTAGACTACCTCTAGAGTTTAAAGAGCAAGCAAGGCCAGGTATTAGACTATGACCTGCTAATCCAGGGTAAGGAATTTATATGTTTTTTCTCTTTTCTTTTTCAACAGAAGGTTTTGAATTGAGAGGTTAAGCAGTGTAGTTCTTTAAATTTTTAGACAGGCTCTCATAAACTCAATCTAGCATCAGTGATGCTGTGTAGCCAAGGATAGCCTTAAACTTGCAGCTCTATCTTCCAACTTCTGGGACTACAAGCATATACCACCATGCCCAGGAAGAATCTAGTTTTAGAAAGTATTCTGAAGGCAATTTAGAGCTCAGTGGTTGGAGGAGAGGAGTTGAAGACCAGCAGTCATCCTCTGAGGTTTGCTAGCTCAAGTATCTCTCATAAGGATACACTGGACTTTCATCCATATTGCTGGTCATTGTTCCTGACCAAAGCTGTCCCTAGAGCTTCTGGGTAGATTGATTGTCTAGGATAAGTTGGCCGCACAGGAGAGTAGACATCTGATTAGACAGTTAACACTTCATTCTAAGTTCATGATGCATCTATCTGTTAAACAGAATTCTGCCTAATTGTGAGTTTCTCTGTTCTTTTACAGTGATGATAGTGGAAAGAAATGATTCTCCTCAGCAGTCAAGATAGCATTTCATCAGGTTCTGGTATTTTGGTTTGAGTGTTAATTCTACTGGTTGTAAAACTCCATCCCAAATAACACTAAGGCCAGGAGATCAGTGCCATTTCTTGGTAGTTTATGGGATGTGGCCATGTAGCCATTTCCTTATTCAGTGGAGATGCTGCTTACATGCTGTAGTTATTTTTTTTTACTCTGTTCTATAAATGCATTAGTCTATTTCTGAACCATGTATGGGGTCACATTCTTCGTGCTAGCTCTGTGTGTATCTATGTGCATCTCTGTGCACAATGTGTACGTGTGCACAGGTATACTTGTGGGCCTTGGTACTTACGGTGAGCAAAAGACAACTTTGAACAGTGGATCCACCTTCTTCTAGAGGCAGAATCAGTCTTGGTGTTTTTGACTGCGAACACAAGGCTAGCTGGCCCAAGGCTTCTGGGTGGTTCTGTTTTCACTCCCCATTTCTTCATATCCAATATGGGTTCTGGGGTTTGAACTCTGCATTGGCAGAACTTTTACTACTAAGCCATCTCCCTGACCCTCTTCTTGCTTGTCCTTAGTAAACAAACCATTTTTTTCATCTCTTTTCATGTACTTTTCTATTCTAGCAGAATTTTAATTTTAAAACTGCTTATCCAGTTTCATATGGAATCCAGTTGGGATTGTTTTTTTCTTATATAATTGAATTGAATTGATTTGAATTTACAATTAACTGAAGAGGAGGGGCAGCCTGTGGACATTGTAGTTTCCCTTTCAGGAAATTTGTATTATGGAAATTGTAGGAAGATTATAAAATTTATTGTATTTTAGGTCTCTCTCTCTCTCTCTCTCTCTCTCTCTCTCTCTCTCTTTCTCTCTCTTCCTTTCTTTTTCCTTCCTTCTCTGGCTAGTCTAGAATTTTCCATGTAGATCAGGCTAGTCTCAGACTCATGACAGCCCTCCTGAAAGCCAAGATTATAAGTGTGAGTCATCATGTGTGGCTAAGTTTTCTCTTCCTTAAGAAAAGATTTAGTGCTTTTTCAAGGTAGGTCATCCAAATCTATTGTTTCTTTTATTTTTATGGTTTCTAGTTGGTATTGCAAGTAGATTGTTTTGAATGGCATTTTGTTCATTTATTTTGTGTGTATGGATGTTTTGTTTGTAACTAGAATGGGAATCTCAGGGGACTAAAGTTGTTGTTGGCTGTGAGCTACTGTGTGAGTGCTGAGAATTGAACCCAGAACCTCTAGAAGAGCAGCCCATGCTCCTAACTACTGATTTGTCTCTCCAGCTCCAAAAATGATATTTCAATAAAAAAAAATAGTTGGAAAACTTAAACACAAGTACAGAACAAATAAGAGAATCCAGGGTTCCCGGCTGCTTTTCTGACTTCCCATAAGAAATCTCTTAACCTCTTGCCACCCTTTCATGGGACTATAGTGTTACCTTACTATATCTAAATAATATACTTGCCATTTTGCAGCTTTTGATTTTATCCTTTTTTTAAAAGACCTTTTCCTGTGGTAGATGATGTGTTTACTCATTTGTACTGCTTCTGCAACCCCTTCTGCTGCTTCACTGGCCACTATACCCCTTCCCTGATCATCATACTTCCGTTACTTCACCGGCCGCCACACCTGTTCTGTCACCTCACTGGTTGCCTGTCTGACCCTTTAACACTTCACTCATACTCTCACTGTGCTGGGATTGAGCAGGCCCTGCAGCCTGCAGAGTGGATCTAGGGCATCCCCAGACCCCTCTCTTACACTTTTGTCTCCTGCTCTGCCAACTAGAACCCTTTAACTAACACATCTAATGGCCATAGCATCCTCTTTGCCTCTTTTAAATCCTTCCAAGATCTCTCAGTATGTTTTTCATTCTTTTGTATTCAAAGTTGCTTTCCCGTGTTTTGATCACAGGTCGACTTTAAAAGAGTAATTTCAAGAAACACAATTTCCGTCACCATGTCATTTGCATACATCTTATGACTATATAAATGCCCACAGAGTGATGTAATTAGCTAAATTACTTGAGGATACTGCCTTAGAAGATGGCATAGAAGGAAAAGGTCAGATTTTGGAGAATTCTATAACAGACAATAAATCAAATTCATTATATACAAAACTAAGTATTTTGATAACTAGTACTCTTCATGGTACTTCTGTGAAGTACCTGCAGTTGTTATCATTGTTTCTGAGATGACAAATCTGTCATGCAGGCACACAAGGGGAAATGTGAACTTGCCCTAGGCAATACTGTAATTGGTGGAGCTGGCACTTTAATCCTGTTGCTTGCCTTTGAGTCTGAATTTACAGTTTCATTCCTGTTGTAGGGAGGTTACTGCTCTGTTTGGAGATGGTCCCATCAACAGGTGGGTGCCCCCCTGATTGCCCTCTTTTTAAAGCTTCTCCACTCTTTTGGCTTTTGGGGGACCAAGGTTATTTCAACTGGACTCAGTCTGTCTCAGTGAGGACAGACTCTTGACAATCTTTTCCTGAACTTTTTCTTTTCTTTCTTTCTCCTACTTATTTGTTTGTTTATTTGTTTTAGCATATTGTTTTTTTCAGAGCAACATATTGGCATTTGTGTTGAAGGATAGTGGAGAAATAAGATGCTGAATCTTGGGTGCTTTGGTCCTGGTCATCTTACGTTCTTTGTTTAAGGGCTTTCTGATGACATGTTGAAGGACATCATCTTTTTTAGAGAAACAGAAAAGCTTTCAGATCCTTCTAGCTATTATGGGTCCAACCTCCAAGGCACAGTAGTATCTGTCCATTTTTAACTTTCTTAAAACAATAACCAAGTTTGTCTCGGTGTAGTGGCATATGTCTTTAATCCTAGCACTTGGGAGGCAGAGAGGCAGGCAGATCTCTGTGAGCTCAAGGCCAGCCCAGTCTACATAGTGAGTTCAGCTAGGATAGACAGAGCTGCATACAGAGGCTATGTTTCAGAAAAACAAACGAACAAAGAAACAAACAAACAAACCTAAATTGAGACTACTCAGATTGGCATACACAATGCCTCTTTGAACAGTCTTATGCATCCTCTCTCCAGTTCTTTTTGGTTAAAAACAAGAATGCCCCTTACTCAACAACAGATGCATTTGGCCCTGGGTCCAGCAACTTGCTTCATGGGAAAACCTTGTTTGTCCTTTCCCCCACTGATCAGACCACACAAGCCTTCTGTTTTCTACGAAGAGCATTAGCAGACACTTCTCATTGAAAGTATGAAGCATGGATTCGTCTGATTGGGAGGAGGATATTTAGCTTCATCTTTGTATGGATGATAGCCTAGGAGGCACCATGAAAAAGAGCTCCCCACTATCTCAGTAATGACACCTCAGTTCTTTCTGTGGCTGCCTTTCTCCCCATTGCCATAGGATTCCTTGACATTCTTTTGAATAAGTGCATTTGTTAATGAATGGGAGACAGAAAGCAAACAACAGGTTGCATCGATATAGCTACTGTGCAGGGAGACAGTGGGATAAGAATAAGTAAGGTGGGAGGGAGGTGTGGGGTTTTTCATATGCCTCTGAGGACATTAGATGTCTTTAAGGGACAAATAGATGATATTAACATAGTACTTCAGGAAATAAGATCTGAAAGTGCAGGGAAGAGCAGAGGCAAAAGCCGGAGAAAGGATCCTGCAGTTGACTGGAGAAATTGGTCTGGGTCTATCAGGGCCATGAACCTTAGTGGTTGAGGCTTTGACAAATGATCCATTACTTCTCTAATTACAAGTCAAAGGAACAGGAGCTACCCGGAGTGAGCTAGAGTTACTTCAGCTGTCCCTTTGAAGAATGGCAAATGATTGCTTCTGTTGATCTGTTTAAAGACTATGTCATGGTTATAGATGTGGGTGACAAATGTTTTTGCCTAATCCAGTGACCTGTTGCCTGTTGTATTCTTTAAGATGTACACGTCGTCTGTTTTTCCAGGGGAGATGTACAAAGATAAAACCCGAGTGACTGGGTAAGCAAGGCCTGTCTCATCCCTACTAAAGTGTATATTCAGGAATCAGTAGAGAAGCGAAGAGCCACTGTGAGGGGAGCTGTTTGGGGAGGACGTTGTCACATATTCACTTGATTTCTCTTTGAGCTTGTTTCTCTAAGTTTATCAATCCTCATGTGTCTTTTAAAATCCATTTTTTTTAAAAAAAAAATTCATTATTTCACTCCAAATATCTGAAGTTATACCCCAAGAGATAGGAAAACAAGGGGAGGCAGTTCGAGGACACCGAGTAAGGGAAGGGATGTGTGGTGCTGTGGGTGTTCAGGAAAGGAGTTGGGTTTCATAGATATTTACCTCTTAATTTTCAAAATGGTTGGCCACCACTTTTTCTTTGAGTGCGTCCTAGTTCTCAGTCATTCACAACTCCTTTCACATTCTCTTATCTGCTTAAATTCTTAAAGGTCTGCTTCTCCAAGAAGCAGTGAATGAAAGTAATCTATGCAGAAGGGAATGAAGGAAGACTGTGATAAATACAGGCTGAAGCCACCCTCTCTTTCCATGCCTGTATTTTCCTCTGCTTTCTGGGCATTCGTATTCCTGTTTTATGATCTCTTTTATGTGGACATTTCTAATTTTTGCTTTGGCCTATTCACCAGTTTTTCACAATCCATATTATTTTGTCATAGAAGCTAAGCTTAACTACATTTGATTTATAAAAACTGCTACTCAGTAGTTGGTCCATGTAGGCTTTGACCTGAGTCAACTGTTAAGACCTTGGAACCTGCTGTTGTTCTTAAGCTGTGTACAATTAATAACAAAGTATATTGGTAAACTAGGCAGAAGCCCTGAAGTTCATGGAGAACAACTGTCTAGTTACTGTTCTATTGCTGTGAAGAAACACCATGACAAAGGAACTCTTGTAAAAGAAATCATTTAATTGGGGGCTTGCTTATGGTTTTAGAGTGTTAGTGCATGATCATTGTGGTGGGAAGCAGACAGGCAGGGCAGTGGGATGCTAGTTTAGAGCTTTACATCCTGATCCACAAGAGGAAGAGGAGGAAGAAGAGGAAGAAGAAGAGGAGGAGGAGAGGGAGGAGGAAGAGGAGGAAGAAGAGGAGGAAGAAGAGGAGGAGGAGAGAGACAGAGAGAGACAGAAAGACAGAGAAGCTGACAGAGAGACAAAGAAAGAGACAGAGAGACAGAGAGAGACACACAGAGAGACACATAGACAGACACTAACTGATTCTCTAAGCCCACTCCCAATGACACACCTGTTCAAAGAAGACCTCACCTACTCCAACAAGCCCACGCCTCCTAGTCCTTCTCAAACAGTGTCACTAAGTGGGCATTCAATTTGATTCTTATTCAAATCACTCAGCAACAAAATGAAGAAATCTCCTGAGTTGATAACTGTTGCTATGGTGTCACATCCTGACTGACTGACATTCTCTTTGTATTTATTGAGTAGTATGACTTTTATGGTGTGTGTGTGTGTGTGTGTGTTTGTGTGTGTGTGTGTGTGTGTGGTGTGTTAGAATCCAGGGGCTCAGGTGAGCATCCTTCCTTGCCCAGTGCTCAGTGCATAGTCCATCAGGAAATATCACCTCCATCCACCAGCAGCATAGGCTGTTGCTTTTAGCATCTGTCCTCTGCATTTACAGCATTGTCAGTGTTTCATCTCTTCTTTTAGTCTTGACAACTGATATCAGGTCTACTTGTGTGCCTTTGATCAGTCTACTACCTATGATGAAACCCAAACCAGAAATAAGTCAAGCATCTGAGAGAGGTAGGAAACAACTCTAAGTAAGCAGTAAATGAAAGCCTTAGTGGAGTTTTATTAGCACACAGGATATTACTTAGGATACATAAACACAGAAACAGATTATTCCTTCAGTTCTGATAATCCTGTCTCATTCCACAATGCTCAGTTCCCCGTGAGGAGAATCAATGTCTAATCATTTGTACCAACTGCTCTCATGTGAAGTTTTTGAAACATGCCAGTTATTCTGCATTTCATCACTTAGCCTAGTTGTATACATTAAACACGGGTAACTTTGTTAGACATAATACTTTCAAGATCTACTATGGTTTAAACAGGGAGGATGTTCATTAAAAGATGCAAGGGGAGCAGACTAAAAAGTAGTTTAACTGTGCTTTCAGGTAGAATTGGGCATTTTCAGGGGGGTGGACTTTCACTGTGCTTTCAAAGTGAAAGGAAAGCATAAGATGTAACTCAGTGTTAGAACCTTTGCTTAGTGTGTGTGGTATCCTGTGTTCCAGCTGTACCACTGAGATGAGAAATAGGTTATGCTGCTTTATGAGGTTGGCAAGAGAGTTCTAAAGAGTGATGATGTCAACAAAGATATGGGGACATAGGGACTTGAACATTCTGCTCATCTGGATTAGAATCACCTTTCTGGAGAGCAGTTTGATAGGCAGGCCTTTTGTCCAGTAGTCCTAGATTCTGCCAATTTGTCTTATAAAAGTACTTACACACTTCCCAGCAGATATATTTGAGAAAGTTTATTGAAATGCGTTTTGTAATAGCAAGAAAAAAAGCTAGTGGCCTTAATGGACAACTGGTTTTTAGCAGTGTCAGCACATCCATATTGTGAAAGTGCTGTGGATACTGAGTGATGTAGAGATGCAGACTGATGAGAGAAAGTGCCTGTGGCTATGTTCAGTGGAAAATAGTACATCAAAATTCCATTTTTTTGGTGCTAAAAGATAAAGTCCAGAGTCTATTACAGGGCGGTGGTGGTGCAGCCTTTAATGCCAGCGCTCAGCAGGCAGAGGCAGAGGCAGAGGCAGGTAGATCTCTGTGAGAACGAGGTCAGCTTGGTCTATAGAGTGAGTTCCAGGACAGCCAGGACTACACAGAGAAATCCTGTCTCGAACACAAAACAAAACAAAACGAATTAGCACCAACATAATTGAAAAAAAATCAAAGAGTATTACATTAATACTACAATACCACAAGACTTCTAAAGTCTGCAAGGTTTTTTTTTTTTTTTTTGATTGCTGTGTTAACTCCTTTCCCCATGCTCTGCTGGTTGCACGCAAGCAGCACTGAGACCGGACATAGCGAAGTAATGCTGTTCCAGATAAGGTACCAGCTTCTTACCGTGCTAACATTCTGGTGCAGGTGTTCTGAGTTGGGTCGTTAATCCAAAATGGTAAATCAGGGGGCCAGATTCCTACTATTTTATGACTCTACTTGAAGCCTTCCTATGACCTAGTTAGGCATAGCCCAGAGGCATGTCTCTTTCAGCCAACTGCAAAGGGAAAGGCAATAGAAGATCACAAACACAGATTTTAATGAAGAAATTTTAATGAGCAAGGCTCAATTCTACTGTCGAGAACGTAATCATATGCTGTGATAGTTGCAATGACAATCACCTCCAACTCTGCACACCACCCCAAGCCCCCCCTTCCCCCCCATTCCCCGCCAGGCTCCTATGTTTGAATACTTAGTTCCCAGTCCATGACACTGTGTGGAAACAATGAAGTGTTGTGGCCCTGTTAAAAGAGGGCTCTTCCTATTGTGCCCCTCTCTGGTTTTTGCTTGTGAATCCAAATGTGGGCTCTCAAGCTGTCCCTGCTGGGATGCATTTGCATCATGGACTCTGATGCTCTGAAACCATAAGTTCATAAATGCTTTTTTATTTTATTTTTTTAAAAATAACTTTTCTTGGTCATGATGTTTTCCATAGCAATGGAAAAATCACCAAGACACCTGGCTATACCCAACTGGAGAAAATATCTGGGAAATATAGTCTGGCTCTGAACCTTGTAGAAGAGAAAGCAAATTTTATAAACATGCACTACTCTCTATCTTGAAGGCAGAAACCCAGATTCTTGCTTCAGTCTCAGATAAACAACTTTATTACTTCATCATTTATCTATTGGCTCCAAAGGACAAGTGTGAGTCAGTGTGCAAAACAGTTTGAGTACATAATAGTGCATAGTGTGAGCCAGTGTGCCTAAGCAAGCTTCGTAAACTGTGAAGTGTTACATGAACACAAGGAGCTTTGTTTACACGGTTCACTACTTTATGTGTTTTTTAAAAGATTTATTTGTAGATGAGTGTTTGCCTGCATATCTTTATGTGCACCTCATGTGTGTGCCTGGTGCCTTTGAGGATCAGAAGAAGGTCATTGACCACCTGAAACCAGAGTTATTATAGGTGGTTGTAAGTTGCTGTCTGGGTGCTGGAAATGGAAGCCAGGTCCCCTACGAGAGCAGCAAATGTTCTTAACCACAGAGCTATCTAGTCATCCCATGATTTTTACAATTTGTACAATTACTTGACTGATAACCTGGACCAGGCAGGCTGACAGTGTCTTGGGAGTCAAATTTGGCCAGCTGGCAATTTTATAAAAAGTTTTATTGGAACATAGCCATGTTTAATAGTGAACACATTTTCTATGGCTGTTTTTGCTCTATATTCACAGCTGATTGATTGCCATAGGGACTGTATAGGCTGGCCTGCCTAGAGCACTGGTTTTCTGGTTCTTTACAAAAAAAAAAGCATTTGCTAAGCTTTGTACTAGACACAAATGTGTGGGGTTTCATGCGCTTGATCTTTAGGGCAATGTCTGAGATACAGCTTGGGGAATCTCCATGAAGGGCTAAAATATCTTTTTGGACCTCAGACATTATACAGCTGGGAGATAATTTCAATAAAAAGATGTTTCTCACTGGTGTGACTGAGCACTGTGAATTCACTGTGCTCTGAATAACCAAGTAGCCAAGATAATCAGGCATCCAAGTTCAACAACCACAGCCGAATCCCTTCTACCGTGTTGGCTCTGCCTTCGTTTTGCAATTGGAACGGTTCTCAGACTGTATGGCACATCACTGTTGAGCTCATTACGGTTGGTGACTATTAAGTAGTGATTATGGCAGGAGTAAAATGCAGAGTAAAAACCAGGAGACTGAGGCAAGCTTTTGTATTACAAGGGCATTGTCGTGATAACCTTGGCTTCTGTATTCACACAACCTGAATTTTGCTAGTTTGGACATATAAGAGTCAAAACAATAGTGGTAAAAACTTGATAATTCTTCGCCTAATGGTGGGCAAACTGAGAGCTTGTATCAACCAACAGTACAAGGTTAAGATTTAGCATGCAGAGCTAGTAAGACAGATGATGGAAAGGATGTTCACTGAGCTTACCTTTACTAACTCACCAGGAGCTGTGTCATATACTATACTGAGTACCAATGATAAATAATCCCCAGCCCCTGCTTGATTTAGGCAGGTACAGTTTAGTGGGAGAAGATACCAAGGGATGTGCAGATTTCCTAACTTTCCAGAGATACAGTTTTGCTAGGGGGTTCTAATTGTTGCTGAATGTGTTTGTGCATGTGGATACCAAAAGTCTTCTTCTATTACTTTCCACCTTCTTCTTCTTACTTTCCACCTTTGAGACCGTCTCTTGCTGAATGTGGAACTTACCAACTGGCTAGATTGCTTGCCAAGCAAGTCCTTAGAATCCTCCTGCCCTCACCTCCTAGTGCTGGGGTTGCAGACATGGCCTCCTTTTCAAGGTTTTTACATGGGTGCTTAGGAATATGTCCCCAAGCTTGTGCAGTGCCTATTTTATCCTGGGAATGATGCCCCAGTCCTGGAGATTGTATTTATGTGGACATTAGTATCTGAAACAGCCTCTTCCCCTTTGTCCGTCACAGGGTGGGGGTGTGGGGTAGGAACAGATGAAAAAGGTTTCAACAATTAACTACTGCTAGAACTGGGTCAAGATTTACTTTTCTATTCACAGTGTTTGCTCTCCAAATGTAGCCAGAGAGGCAGTTGTCTAAATGGATTAAATCACAGGTTATGGAAGACCTGCTTTTGCAGAGCTGCTCAGTAAACACTACGGTAGTTTTTTCTTGTCTTTTTATGTTGTGCAGTTAGGTTTTAGAATGATCGAAGACAACAATGTGTGTCAGACATTCTTCCTAGAGTGTTATTATCCCTGAGAAACTGGCAGAACAGGAATGGTGTTTAATTCCATTTCATGTTTCTAAGTCTACAGCAGTGCCCTATGCGGAGTTTATGCTCAGTGATTGTTCTTGGTGAAACATTGAGGATTTTCTATTGGAAGCAAAGGTTTAGTGTATCTTTTAGCCACTGGAAAACGAAAAGATGTGTGGATGAAGCAGACATAAACACAGAGGGCAAAGATAATCAACAATGTTCTTGTTGGGGCTAAGGGAATTGGGTGCATTGCTTTCTTCATTGCTGTTAACTCTTAGTTTTCGGTGGAAGATCAAATACATATGTAGATTAGGCTTGTACATGTAGTTTTAAAATCCTAGATGTAGCTTCTCCCATTCCAATGCCTGTCCTTTTTGTGAGATTGTCCAGTCAGAAGCTTTAGGAAGTTTTTCTGAATTGTGCAGGTGATGGGTCTTTCCTCTCAGGAAGCAGAAGGCTGCAGCACCAGCTCAGGATGTTGAGCTTTCCCTTCAGCTTCTGATCATTTATGCAAGGTTTTCTAGATTACCAGACTGTTAAGTCCTCGATAACCTTAGATATGTACACTGCCTCAGATTAAAGGCAGCCCAGGGAGGAGGAGGAAGTGCTTGCTTCTCAAGACTGGCTCCTCAGATGCTCTGGCAACATGGCTAAGCAGGTAAATAAATGCACAGGCCGTCAAACTTGGTGCCTGGAGTTCCATATCTGGGAATCACATGGTGGAATCTTTGTCAGGTGGATCTCTGAGTGGCCTTGGTTTAGTTATGGAACATCTCAAAAGTGCAATTCAACTCTAAATATGTTTATCTCCACTCAGTTTTGTTCCCATCTTTGTAGGTTGTCTTTATTGTTTTAGAAAGTGATGGCAAATAATACACAAAAGTCAGAAAAGCCAGGTGTGGTGGATGTGCTGGACACATGGCGTCTTTCTCCTTTGTTTAGGTGGTCTGGAGATGTGTTCATTAATAGCAAATACAGATGTGCTACCCCCTCCTCCTATTACATTTTCTGCCTTAAAGCATGTTCTTTTTCAGGTTTGGGAAGAAACAGACACTAAGGGATTTGATTTAGCAGGTGAAGGGCTAGCTTTGGAGGAGTCCAGTGATAGAACTTAGAGCCCAGGTTCAGAACCTGAATGCAAGCTGACTTTGCTAACTAGCTTCTAGTCTTCAAGACTCTCTCTTAGCTGCACTACATCTTCATGATGGGCTGACCAAAGCCTTCCTCATGTTCTAAGATGGACCTGCTTCTGCACCAAAATGAAGAGTTCTTGACCTGAAGCTCTAATCAGCCTTTCTCAGCCTGAACCCATTAATTGAATTGAGGGCCTTTAGTTCCTTAGCTAGGAATTAACTAGGCTATACTATGACCTATATGGTTGCAGAAAATTTTGATTAACCAGTGTTTCTGGTAAAATGTTTGAAGATATCCCCCACGCCCCACTGTGGGTGATATTCACTATTCTCCAATATGGCGGCTCTCCATCTGGCATTATATTTAAAAGCTTAAGACTGGCAGGCAAGGATCTGGCTATATGGGATGTTTTTTCATAGCACACCAGACCTTTTTATTCAGTAAATTTCATAAGAAATTCAATTACCTATGAAGTCACCCCAGGGAGGCCACTCATCCAAAGGTACACAAGGAAAGGAAAATTGCCAATTTCTTTTCCAACAAGGGATTCCTTTTAAAAGGGGCCTGTTGCTTTTCTTTTGACAAATGCAAAAATCTAAATGTACAAAAGATGAGGCAAAACTCAAGAGACTGATACGAGAAAATGTGTAGGATTATTTCCAACCACATAGGTGTGGAAATAAGTTAGCTAAAGTTGAGGCGCAGTTGCAGTTAGATCTCTTCAGTATTAGGACAGTAAGAAGAGGTGTACCCCCTGAGAGGTGGAAATAGCTTTATTTCTCTGTGAATTCCAGCTCTTCAGCTTAGCACTGGATCCACTGTGCGTTTCCATTCTTGCTGTTCAGGACCCAAGATGGCTAGCTAGCTAGAGAGAGCCTTGACCTTAATACTGTTGTCATCTCAGTCTCAGATACCTTCCATTTCTGCCGCACTCAGTTCTTCAGAATTTTCTCTGAGAGTCAGCTCAGTGAAAGAATGGGTTGGCAGAAGAAGCCGTAGACTTCAGAAATTCAGTTCCCCTAGCTGGAGGATCCAGGTAGTTAAGCTGGTTTGGGAATGTCTGACTTCATGTGTATCCCTGTTAGTGAAGTGGCTGCCACAGACAGTGAACGACATTTGTCATACACGTGTGGATTCTTCAGCTAGATTCTAGTGTGGCTTTCCCATCTGTGGGTATAGGTAATGAGTCGAACTTAAAGAACTTTCCAAGTTAAATAAGGGAAAGAACAGTGGGAACTTGATTTACTAGTGTGGATGAAGCAGAAGTTCCAACCTCTTCTTAAAAAAGCTTACATGTGTGTGTCTTTCTCTGTATACTACACAGGAGTGCAGATGCCCCAGGAGGCCAGAGACCATGGCAATTCCATTGGAGCTGGAGTTATAGGTGGCTGTGGACAACCTTATGTGGATACTGGGAACTGAACTCAGGACCTCTGCAAGAACTGCACACTGTTAACAGCTGAGACATAGCTTTAGTCCCAGTTCCCTTGTCTTACTGATTGCTGCTGAAGAGGCTCAGGAATGTATTGACTTATCTTCTTTGGCATGTGGTCAGGAGCTATAAGTGAATCTCTTGAGGTTAGATGGCTCTTTGGTTACTGAGACAAAGCCCATTACTATAACGAACTGGGAATGGAAATGTGCCTGGTGGCTTTCATTGCCATTTCTCTGGACACTTTAATAACGCCGAGATGCTCGGTTTTCAGTAACTGATGGCTGGTGATGTGACAGCTAGGTAATGATGTGACAGCCAGGGAGACAGGTTTGTCTTTATCTCCGAACACGCTACTGATTCCAGCAGCTAAGTTGGTTTTACAGTCTGTTGGGTAATGATGTTTTCAATGTAAGATTAACTTCTTAATTACAACTGAAGGGGAAGTCGTAATATTGAACTGTGATGGGTTTTGGCAGTCAGCCAGGGAGGAATAGTGCAGCTCAAGGTGTGACTACCTCTTTCCGGATATGAAAGGCATATTGATCTGTAAAATTATTTGAACACTGGCTTAGGATAAATTGAAGCAGTTTGATTGAAGGTAAATAGAAGTGGATCATAGCAATAAATTAAAAAATGTTGAATATTTATGTGTTTGAATGAGTGTATGCTACTTGTGTGTGTTCATGGAGTCAAGAAGGGTTAGATTCCCTGGAGTTGGAGTTGCAGGTAGATGTGGGTGCTGGGAACTGAACTCAGTTCCTCTGTAAGTGCTCTTAACCATTCAGCCACCTCTCTGGCGCACAAATAAGCTTCTTTAATAGAAATTTTTACCTTCATTCTCTTTTGAAATGAGGTCTTAAGCTGGCCTTGAACTTGCAAAAGTAGCTGAGGATGACCTTGAACTTCTGTTCTTCTGGCTTCTGCTTCCCAATGGCTGGATTACAGGTGTATGCCACCACGACCAGCTGCAAATTTTATTTTTTTTAGGGGATATTCTTTGCTATGTGAATAATTCATACTTTTCTGGCAAAGCTTATGAACTAAATGAGCAGTGAGGAGAGTCTGTTAGCTTCTCAGGAAGTACAGTTTCAGGTCTTATAATGCGATAAATAAATTATTATCCCTAAAGTTACACTGTGGTCTTTGGCTGTTTCTAGTGATAGCTGAGGATGGCTTCTTCCTGGTATTAACTAGTTTTCTCACGTACCCTTTCTAATCATTGCTCAAGACTAGAGGAAGAAAGTCTGTGTACTTTCTATAACTCTAGAGAGTGTTATTGTAGGCAGTTCACATTTCCTCAGTAACCTGTTCGGTGAATGTCTTCCTGTGGTTTTGTCTTTGTTTGTTTGTTTGTTTGTTTTTTATGTTTTTGGTTTTTGTAAATTCCCCTGTTTTGTTTTAGAGTCTGGAAAATATCTTCAGGCATCAAGCTGAAGCAACCACAGGGCTCTGACATTTGATTTCTTTCTCTCAGGAAATATAGTCATTAAGTTTTAAAACTACGGTTTCGTTTATACCATCCGGTGTTTTCGTTTTGGGTGGGTTATTCCATGGTGGTCCTAGCAGAAGGCTTATTTCCTCTCTATGCTTATATGTTTATTTTTTTGTGTACTAAAAAATCAGCTCTCTCAGCTACAGAAGAAATACTGTGTAAAAACCTTATACCGTTGTTGTCTTTGCATATGAGGTCTTCCTCTTCCATTGCATCTCCTTCAGGTTAAGTAAGATGCTAGCTTTGTATAAGGGGGATTTATATGTGCACATGGGTATACCTACCCAGAAGTAGTCATTGATTTCTTTCTGCATTTTCCCGTGTAGTACAGGAGATTAAACCTTTGGCAAAGGCAAGCACTGTGCCACCGAGCTTCAGCCTCAGGCCAATTTCAATTTTATTGAGCTAAAGACTCACAGTGGTATTACAATCTCAAAGACCCTTTTCGTATTTCTGGAGATAACTGCTCACTTTTCCTTTTGTGTATGTGTCTGGTAAATAATGAATTGCATTAACAGGTTGCTCAGAAAAGAAACATCTTTATGTCTGGTAGAAGTTTCACTAGTTAGTGTGCTAGCATTCTGCGTGCTGTCGGCAAGTATGAATGCTTTTATTTGTGTGCATGTGAATATATACTCACACCTAGAAGTAACATTCAGGAGTAAGGTTTGTGTGTAGTTAACTTCTTGAAATCGGTCTTGAAATCTAGTGTGGGTACCAGAATTATATTGGCTTCACAAAAAGGATGGCAGTTTATGCCTTTCTAGGCTCTGAAGCAATATGAATGGTGTGTAAGTAGCTTAGGGCTCATCTATTCTCTGAAGATTTGATTAGATTCCCCCCATAGAAACACATTAGTCAGAAGCAATTTTATCTGGGAGGATAATATTCTCCATTTCTCTGACCTATGAAAATGTTTCAGGTAATTTTTATTGGAGTTAGAGGGAAATAATTTTTTAAAGAAAATTATCCCTTTATGTAGATTTTCACTATATTTGAATTTGTGAAAGATTATCTTTTGATAGTTAAAATGTAACTTCCATTTCAGTGTTCTATTTCTGTTAGGTTTGTGTTCTTTTTCATTCATTTTTAGTTTGCTAATATCCCTTTTTTCTACTTTATTGTTTTTTCCCTTAAGAGTATGAATTTCATATTTACTTAGTCATTTTACTCTTGGTTTTCACTTTTTATCTTTGATTTCTTTTTTTAAGCTATCGTGGTTTACTAGTCTTCTGGATGTGATGCTTTTTTGGGGGGGGAAAGACTTGTATACCATTCCTGGGTCTCCACAACTCCTTTTCTGGTTTCTCTGCAGTGAATGTAGTCTCTTTCCAAAGTTGGCTGTGCTGGTGTAGACTTTATTACTTGCATGTAATATGAAAATTGTATTATTTCTTGAAAAGTATTTTTTTTCATTTTGATTATGTGCATATGTGAGTGTGGGGGAGTGCATGTGATAAAGGTGCCCAAAGAGGTCAGAAGGTTCCCCTGAAGCTAGAGTTACAGATGGTTCTGAGCCAACTGATGCAGGTGCTAGGAATCAGACTCAAGTTCTTTGAAAGAGTAGCAGGTGCTCTTATCCACTAAGCCATATCTTTATCTGCAATTTTTAGTATTCTTGGGTATGTTTTACAAATGGTTTTATTGCTGGGCAGTGGTGGCACACGCCTTTAATCCCAGCACTTGGGAGGCAGAGGCAGGTGGATTTCTGAGTTTGAGGCTAGCCTGATCTACAGAGTGAGTTCCAGGACAGCCAGAGGTACACAGAGAAACCCTGTCTCCAAAAACCAAAACAAACAAATGGTTTTATTTACTTTGTTTTGGTGGATGTTTAGAAAGACTGGGATTCAGGCTTCTCATACTCTATGATGACTCTGAAAGTGAAAGATTAATCCAACAAAATAAAAATTCTGAAATATAAAGTGACTTAAGCTAAATATTTTAGTTGGAATCTAAGGGTGAACATTTTATATACAAAGATCTCTAAAGACCTTGGTAGTGGGTGACCTTTCTGTAGATGTCTCACTGAAGGAATGAAATGAAGAGAGAGTTAGGGAGAGGAGTGCAGAGAGACAGGTTTTGAGGAATTTTCTCTGTAAGACATTATAGCATTGCTGGGTGAAGACTAGATATGGAAGGGCTGAAGAGATGAAAATATATTTAAAGAGACAGGGTTTTGCTCTGTGGTTCCAGCTTGATTGTTCAGAGGCACGAACATATTATCTCTATGTGTGACACAGCCCTGAACTTCTCTCCGGTATCAAGGAATCCTCCTGCCTTAGTTATCCGAGGCACAGGAACAACAGATGTCTACTGATACATCTTAAATTTTTAAAGAACTTCAGAAATTTTAGAGGGACTTCTGGTAACATATTTGAAGACTGTTATGGATAATATAGTCAAAAGAAAATTTGTGGATGTAGGAAGGACAGGAAGCAGGGTATTAAGTAAGGATAAAAAGGGTAAATGGATGAGAAACACATTGACTGGAAGCTGAGACTAGGAGTAGAACTGTCATCTGGTCTGTGTGGGAAGGCTAGTGGAGGTTTGAGGAGAAAATGTGTATAGAGGTTATTTCTGATACCTTGGGTGAATTGGTAATGGGAATGTGTGCTCATTTGAAGAGTGTGAAGATAAATGCAAATTGAATCTTGGTCCCGTGTTTTGTGCAGATGCAGAGATTCGGTGAATAGGAAGCAACCTGAATAAGGGAGAGTGGAGTGAAGCTGAGTATATGTGTAAAATCATGGAGCCATTGCTAGTGGGGGCCGTAGGCTGTGGACAGTTAAATAATGCCAATCTCGGGCTGATGAGATAGCTCAGGGATAAAGGCACTTCGTGCCAAGCTTGATGACCTGAGTTTCACTTCAGGAATGCACATGGGAGGAGAGGACTGACACAGAATTGTTCTTTGACCTCCTCACATGTATTGTGGTGCATGTTTGCAAATGTGTACACACACACACACACACACACACACACACACACACACTTTCATACACACATTTGTTTAGAAAGAGAAAAAGGAAAACAACAAAAGAGACAAAAAGGCAAAGAGTGGATCTTCGCAGTGGGGCTGGCTAATTAGGATACTGGAGGAAGAGAAAGAAAAGTTAAAATGTGCGGTGGTAGTATTCTAGTGGAAACCTTGAAGAGGAGCCTGAGAAAATGATATAGTCAATAGCAAGTCTATTATTAAAGGTTTAGGGTGGGACCATTGAAGCGGGAGTCTGAGCTGAGGGAAGCCATTTCATATGAAGTGGTAATGAAATGACCAGAGAATGAAGCATCACCCAGTTCTGAATCAGCATTCCCAGAAATGCAGGTCAGTGGAGACGGGGAGCTGGGTTATGAAATCAACGAATGAAATCAATCATGTGGTTTGTAACTGCATAGACGTAAGGTGTAGTGGAAGTCACAGCGGAGGATGCGCCTTTGTTTTCAGGGGTGAGGAGAAGAGTGGTCTCCGAGCAGTAGCAGGGACGCCACCCAAGTAAGATAAAGCACTTGACACCTTCCTGATACGTGAAGCCCAAGGCTACAGTTTAGCAAATTAATAACCTTAAAATTATAAGACTGTGTTTAAATAGGCTTATGAAATATGAATGCGTTAAACAGAATCTCTAAAATCAAAATGGGATGGTTTGTTTGTTTGTTTTTGGTTTCTAATCTGAGAGGGCATTCTAACCTGCTTTAACTGTGGCTGGATTGCTTTCTATGATGCTGGAGAACTCGGCGCTAATCATCCGGGCTCAGCCATGTATGATGCCACCTTCTTTTGTGCATCAAATAAATGGTGCAAGGCGGATATACATCAGTAGCAAGCTCTCCACGGTCCGAGAAGTTTAACACAGTGCTTTGTAGTCTAAGTGGTCCAGCTGCTTGATGGATGCAGTGGCTCGAATGATTAAAGGTAACTGCTTCCTACTGCTGTGACTTTCCTGGAGTGCTAGGGAAAATGGGAGGAGAGGTAGGTCAAAAGCCAAATAAACCCCATCGCCTGACTTGGACTTTGCTTTGAACTCCTGCACACATGGACTAATTGATCACTGTGCTCACCAAGAAAGCCAAACGAATAAGCTTGTTCTGCTTGCTTCACCGCATGGTTCCAAAGGCACTGAGGTACAATTTACATGTTTTTAGAGATTCCTGGAGAGAGAGTCTAGGAAGTTAGGATTTGAAAAATGAAAGCCAGGAGATATTTGAGGTTTCTTTTATTTTACTCAGGATAAGAATTTCATCACTGAGAACAACCTTGGAGAAAATAATTGGAATATCTAATCTGCCTCTAAATAAAACTGGAAAAAGGAGGTAGGGCTTCCTTATATTAATGTTTATAAAAGGCTGGTGATGCTAATTTCCTATCGAAACACAAAGTGGTCCAGAAGCAAATGGAATAGAAATAGAATATGTTTGCTCCTCACTGTCCTTTCTTGGGAACATTAAGCCCAGATATTTTTCATGATAAGATATTATTAAAAATTTATAATATTTGTATATACTTATTAGAACACTTAAGAAGCAGAAGCATGTGAAATAAAATCTAGAAGTTCACAAAGTCATATGCTTCCAGCCCCTGCCTGTGACTCCATGCTTTATGAATGCTCACAGTTAACATGTTGGTTTGTAACTTCCTTACTTTATGCACAGGCAATTAGACTGTACCTTAAAAAATGAAAACTTATATTGTTATATACTATGACTAATTCATTCTTCCTTTATTCCTCCCTCCCTTCCTCCCTTCCTCCCTTCCTCCCTCCCCTCCTCCCTCCCTCCCTCCCTCTCTTCCTTCCTCCCTTCTTCCCTCCATCCCTTCCTTTCTTCCTCCCCCTCTCTCCCTTCTTTCCTTTTTGCTTCCCTTCCTTCCTTCCTTCCTTCTTTCTTTCCTTCCTTCTTTCCTCTTTTCCTTCCTCCCTTCCATCCTCCCTTCCTTCCTCCCTTCCTTCTTCCCTTCTTTCCTTCCT
Source organism: Rhabdomys pumilio (assembly GCA_030674055.1). Lineage (NCBI taxonomy): Eukaryota > Metazoa > Chordata > Mammalia > Rodentia > Muridae > Rhabdomys > Rhabdomys pumilio. Next base: position 84,959,814 of record JANHMN010000001.1, read on the forward strand.
TCCTTCCTCCCTCCTTCCCTCCCTCCCTCCCTCTTTCTTCCTTCCTCCCTCCCTCCCTCCTTCCTTCTTCCTTCCTTCCTCCCTCTCTCTTTCTCTCCCTCCCTTCCTTCCTTCCCCATGTACATTTATGCACACATCAGCGCTATCATACAGAAGACTATATGCACACAAACCCTCCCATGTTTCCAAATGTGTAGGCTTTCCCCTCCAGATGTTCTCGTTACACATTCAGCATGCCTTAGTTATCTACAGTTCTCTAGGGGTGGGGCCCCTTAGAAATCCTGTTCCACATTAACATGTGTGTTGCTGTTGTCCTTGTTCTGGTCTTGCTCAGGCAGCCATAGTGTTGAAGTATTATGAGTGAATCTTCCCTGACATTTCTAGGAGAGAAAGTCTCATAGCCCATTTCCTAGTCCTCTGGCTCTTAACAGTCTTTCTATCCCCTCTTCTCTGATGCTCCTTGAACCTTATTGTAGATGTATCTGTAATCAGTCATTCTCTGCCTTTTGATTAGGTGCGGTATTCTGTAGTGGTCTCTTTCTGTTGCAAAGTGAAGTTTCTTTGATGAGGGGTAAGAGCTACATTTCTCTGTGGGCATCAGGCTAAGTATTTACCATGCAGTTAAGCATTATGACACTTTAGTAAAATGACGATAGGAGATTCTTTTCTAATTGATGTTGATGCTACTTTTCATTCTTGTTTGATTTTTGTGTTTTTGGCTGGAGTAGCTTACAGATTCTTCACTGAAGCTTTTCTTCAGTTTCATCATCATCATCATCATCATCATCATCATCATCATCTTGCTTTTTACTCCAGGGCAGATCACTTTCCAGACATATTTCTTACCTGGCATCTTCCTGTATAGCTACAAAGTATTGTCCGCTAGTGTGCACAGTCCCTGTACTACACTTTAAGCTTAAGACCACAGGCGATGCACTTTCGAGCCAGCAAGGGAAATGTTGGCTGTACAGATATTTTCAAAATTGTCAGTATTGTTTTGATTGGGCTGCCTTCTTAGTTTATTGCTTCTGCCTCAACAACGAATAATTGGCTCATGGCCCCTGGCCCCTAAACTGACTTTTCTTAATAATAGCAGATGCTCGAGTTAAGCGTTATCCCCATCTTAAACTGTTAACCTTTGTGGGCCTTTGGTTTACAAAACCACAAAGGTATTCTGAGCCTTCAGAGGGCTCGTGTTCATGCTCATTCATTCATTCATTCATTCATTCATTCATTCATTCATTCATTCA
>JANHMN010000001.1:84961073-84972272 GCA_030674055.1 Rhabdomys pumilio
TCATTCATTCATTCATTCATTCATTCATTCATTCATTCATTCATTCATTCCATTAACAGGAGGCATACCCTTCCATATGGGAGAAGCTGGGTGGAGATAACTGTGTACTACTCCTCAGAACAGACTCATGCCAGGGGCCTGAGTTATTTTTACTCAAGATATTATGCTGTTGTAGAGGACAGTGGAGGGACAGCTGGAACTGCCACCTGGGGGCTTCCTGGTGCCACCCTTCAGGTAGCTTCAGGCACATCTCTAAATCAAGGTTCAAGACAGCTGCTTGAAGCACAGTCTGATGAAAGAGTTCATGAGTACCACAGGCCTGTTCAAGTCCTGTGACTCTCTCCTTGTGAGCTCCTGGCTCCAACTGTCCCCTTAGCCCAACTCTTCCCTTCCTACACCACAAACAGGAAGATCGTCACAAAAAAAAAAAAAAAAAAAAAAAAAAAAAAAAAAAAAAAAAAAAAAAACGCCACCCTAGAGCTGAGCCTGTTACTTAGTTTACAGAATGTTTTTTTTTTTTTTTTTTTTTAACATGCATGAAGTTACATCCAGTACCTCATACACTGGGGTTTATGCCCTACATCTGTAGTCCATGCCTTTGAAAAGTAGAGGCAGGAAGATCAGATGTTCAGGGATATTCTTGGCTACAAAATGAGTTCGAGGCCAACCTGGGATAGAGAAGATCCTGTTTCAAATGCCAGTCAAGGAACTGGCCACTCCAATATCAACAAAACAAAACAGAAGGCCAGCTACTCAGGTGGACTCCCTGATTGAAAGGCTTCAGGGAGTTCAGCTCAGTGGGCCCTCCCCTTTCTCCTGCTCACACACAGCACTTCAGCATTGTTGGTGCCAGGTAAGGGAATGTGAGACCCTATGTTTCTCACACTGTCTGCTTTTTGGTCTCAGAGCACTGACATCTGGCCACTTGTACAGAGAAGTCTGCGCAGGGTCCAGTATAATTTACTTTGTCTTTCTCTCCTACTGGACATTTTGGGGCCACTATGACAAATCCTATGACATCCCATTGCCTAATTTGCTCTTTTAAATCACTCTTGCCTGCCCAATGGAGATAGGTATTCTGTCTTGTACATTCACTGTGATATCTTAACACCCAGGAATAACCCATATATACAGTAAGCACTCACTGTTTCATTGAAAAGAGAGACTGGCTGTGTCCATGAATAATTGACACTTTGGAAATTTAGGTGTGAGCTGAGCAGGCCTTTCTCCCAGCTGGAAGCGTGGCACTCACCCCAGTGGGGAATGCCTTTCTAAAGGTGAGAAACCTGCTGGGGAGAACACCGAAACCAGAAGCTAGTATGCAGACAGTCGCCCTGCCCAGTCAGGGTTGAAGTCCCACAAGTTCTTTGCAAAGCCACCAGCATCATTTGGTGATGGTATTTCCATTCTTTTTTTTTTTTTTTTTTTTTTTTTTTTTTGTCTTGAACCTGAGTTGGTGAAACTGAAGCCGGTCAATGAGAAATCGTCAATACCACTCCATTGTTTCTCCCTGGGACTGGATATGCTGAAATTTCAAAGCTGTGAATAGTCTTGGCTGCAGCCAGGGCTGAAGATTTTAATATGGATACATTATGCCTCCTCCCCCACTACCTTCCAGGTTTTCAAGGAGAGCTCTTGTCAATGTTTTCATGTATAGTAGTGTCAGGAACTAAGGGAGGAAGGGAAGGGTACTGGTAGTGTAGGATAGTCTTGACAGTGGGCTGGGATACTGGGCAGTCCTTGCTCTGTGCCTCCTGGGCCTCTAGACTCTTCAGGTTCGCTAAAATATTTCATCTCAGAGTTCAAAGAAATTTTAATCTTTATTTATTGTTTGAAAGGTTTTTGAAGAAATTATAGTTTTAGAGTAAGGGTGGGTGTAGATTTAAGTGTTTGCTGGGCATTAACTAAAATCTCTCCACAGCAAGTCTGTTTGGGTGTGTTCGCCTGGGGCCTCTGCATGCTGGCTTTTCCTAAGCTCTCTCTGTTTGCCTTTTGTTCTGCCTGGTCTCCTAAATTGACTGCTTTGCTGACGTGCTAAGAAAATGTAATTTCCTGTTACTTGTGTCTTTTGATCTATGTAAAAGATTCCTAGTTTGGAAGAACAAACTTCAGGAAATGTGTGTGGGCTTGAGAGAGCTGTCCCAGGAATATTTTTTTTAGGCTGCTGTTGAGTGAGGCAGTCATAGGTCTTTCATCCTGAAACTGTGAATGTGCATGTAGGGAGTCCCTTAAACGGAGGACAAATGCTTGTTTTTATGGCGGGGGAGTGCATTCATTTTATATTTTGACTCTTAGGTTAAGATTTCATGCATTTTTTATTAGCTATGCTTTTACATCCTCAGCCTACTGAATAGGAAGAGCACCATGTGATTGGCCCTGGGTGATACAGTATTTATACAGAATTGTTTAAGTCTGTGGGAGAGGAGCTAGAAATCAAGAATGAAGGTGATAGGTAGTTTCATACAGCCTTAAACCTTGTCTCTATATCAGTATTTGTTTGTTCTGTTGACACATCTGTTTGTTAGAATTGAGTCACCAAGGCTGGCCAGCATCCAAGTGGGGGTGGGCTTTTCTCAGGGAAGGGTGTCAGAGAATTTGTAGACATATTTTAAAGCCACTGTAGACAGATTCATTGCTTCATTGAAATATTTTATCAAAAACCAGCCAGCCTAGCATAATAAGAGGCAGCAACATCACATATTTACGACAGAGAGAGAGAGAGAGAGAGAGAGAGAGAGAGAGAGAGAGAGAGAGAACGGAGGGACACAGACATAAAGACATACACAGAGAGCATATGAATGAATGAATGAATGAATGAATGAATGAATGAATGAATATGGAGCTGGCTAGCAAGCAGGGGTTTGATCACTGCTGAATGGTTTCTATTCCTGTCTTAGGTCTTTGTTTTCCAGCCTTGGTGACTTTGCCCTCTAGGTTTTGTGGAGGGTGATCAAGATAAAAGGGAAGGGAAGCTAGTATTAGAAAGATCGTTGTCTCAAGAATTTTGAGGTGACTCCAAATATGGAGGTGCAGTTTCACACACCATTAAAAGGTAAGCTGAACATTTTTATAAAATTTGCGCATGAGAATGTGAAGACTGGAGTTCCGTGATGGAAGGTCTGTGCTGGGGAGGGGAGAAATAGGGAAGGGCATCAAGTGTCCAGGATGCCATCTGACAGGCTAGAGTGAGGCTTGAGTGAGAGATGGGACCTGAGCAGTGTGGACAGAGAGGGAGGGCAGTGTGCAGCAGGGAGAGTGGAGACATTCTGTGACTTGCAGTTACTGACTGGGCCATGGTTGGTGGGTGATAGATTACCCATGTGGGTGGGAAAACAATGTCTAAATGATGATTTCTTTGATTTTTCATGTTTTATTTTTTATTTTTTATTTGAAGTCTGGATGGATGATGTGTTGGTCTGAATACTCTTGGCCCATGGGAAGTGGCACTATTAGGAGGTGTGGCAATGTTGGAGTAGGTGTGGCCTTGTTGGAGGATGTGTGTCACCGAGGGGGTGGGCCTTGAGGTTTTATTCTCAAGCTCTGCCCAGTGTGTGTCTCCTCCTGACTGCCTGCAGAAGAGACAGTTTCCTTATGGCTGCCCTGAGATCAAAATGTAGAACCCTTAGTTCCTTCTTCAGCACCAGATCTGTTTGTACACTGCCATGCTTCCTGCCATGATGATAATGGACTGAACCTCTAAACTGTAAGCCAGCCCCGATTAAATGTTCTTTATGAGTTGCCTTGGTCGTGTCTCTTCACAGCAATGGAAACCCTAACCAAGACAGATTTTTTCTCAGGGTTGGCCAGTTCCAGCTTTTCACATGCACGCTCTCTGTCCTGTCCATCTCTGCTCAGGCAGATCCATTCACAGGAGTCCTGCTGACCCACTGCTACCACGACGGCTTGGGTTGGATTTTAAATTTTCATTTTCATTTATTAGTGTGTTTCAGTGTGGGTGCCCTGAGAGGACAGAAGAGGGTGCCACATCTTCTGAGCAAGTTATAGGTGGTTGTGAACAACCCCATGAAAATGATAGAAACCAAATTCTGTCATCTAGAAGAACAACAAGCACTGTTAACTTTTATCAAAAGTTAACATTGTCTCTGTCTTTCCATCTCCCCTCTCCCACCTTCCCCAAGCTTGACAAGACAGTATCTTAAAATGTAGTCTTGTCTGGTTTAAAAACCACTATGTAGACCAGATCTGGCTGTTTTTAAATCCTCAGTGATCCTCCTGCCTCTGCTTTCTGAGTGCTGGAGTAATAGGTATATTTCACTGTACCATGTCCAGGTTTAATATTAAAAGGAAGAGCCTGTTTATACCAATAGAAAAGGAACTATTTGGATATATTTTTTTTGTTGTTCCAATATGGAAGTAGTAATTGAACATATATATATATATAAAATAACATAGAAGTCACATATATATATATATATGTGACTTCTATGTTATTTTAATAAAAATACCTGAAGTAATTTACTTACAAAGAGAAAAATGTTTAGCTTGGTGCAAGATTCTGAAGGTTTCAGGCTTCTAATGAACAGAGCACATTGTGACAAAAGTATATGTCTTGGGGAAATTGACTACAGGATGGCTCACAGCCATTTGTGGTTCAAGTACTAGGAATCCACTGCCCACTCTGGTTGCTACAGGTACTAGGCATGCCTTTGGTGTACACACACACACACACACACACACACACACACACACACACACACGACATACACGCATACATATAAAATAAAATTTATCTCAAGGAGGGAAAAAAGGAAAAAATACTGCAAAACAAAATAAAGATGGCCACCTCTTCCTAGGAGGTGATTTCTAGGATTTCACGGTTTGGGAGTTACTGTAAGAGGGACATCTCTTTCCCTTTGATGCTCATAAAGATCTAAACACTGTGGAGAGGGGTCTCATGTAGGAAAAGGTCTCTACATGAATGCCTCACACTGCTTGACAGTTTGGACAGAGGATATATATGTGTGTTCTGTTTGGTGTCTGTTGCCTGGGATACCTTATCGCTGCAGTTTGCTCTTGTCACCTGAAGCTTTATTTCCTCGAGCCAGAAAATAAGGATATTTGGTATGTTTTCTACATCCACTTCTGATATCTCCTACTTCATTAAAAGCTTAAATACTTGAAAAAAAAGTGGGGGGTGAGGGTAAAAGGAATGAAGTTAGCATGGAAGATAGTTTATTTAGAGAAACTTTTCAGATTCAGTCTAAGGGCTTTACACCAATCAGGCTTGAGCCTGAAAATATTCAGAAAATAAAAATGGAGTGAGGCAAAAAAAAGAGGAGGAGGAAGCTAAAAATTGGTTGAGTTGCTCCAAATACACACTATACAAATTACAGAAAATTGATGCTTCTGGGTGAATATTCTGATACCCTTTTCTTAAATTTCTGTTAACTGCTTTTACTTGGAATAGTCCTCTGCCAAGGATGCCAACTATAGCGGCTCATTGCGTTTGGCTCGTCAGCCTGTCGGTGTTTTGACCAGTTGTTGCTCTGTAAGTGTACGATGCTCTTAAGTGTGTACGTATCCTTTTTAGAGCACAGTTATGGCACACAAAGAATGCTGCAGCCAGCTACTGTTCTCTCCTTGTATGCACTGATGGTTTGTCTTGGCTCCAATAAGGCTCCTTGTGACCTTTAATTGGGACCCAGAACAACTCCAGGTGCCACTGGATTGGTGTATTGACTATCTAGGAAGTCTTGAGCGTGCATATGCGTGCATGTTTGTATTTTTAAATTTTTCTGTCTATAGAATTTAGAAATCAATAGAGATATTGTGTATTGATCTAGAACAGTGGTTCTCAGCCTGTGGGTTGTGACCCCTTTGGGGGGGGCGTCACATTTCAGATATCTTGCATATTAGATATTTACAATTCATAACAGTAGCAAAATTGCAGTTATGTAGTAGCAACAAAAAGTTTTATGGCTGGGTGTCATCACAACATGAGCAACTACATTTTTGTCTGTTTGAAACAGGGTCTCACTAGTTAGTTCAAACTGGTCTTTAACTTAACCACCTCAGCCTCCTGAGTGTTGGGATTACAAGCACATGCCAGGTAACTTGCCTGTCTCTAGTTCTCCTCCTCCTCCTCCTCCTCCTCCTCCTCCTCCTCCTTCTTTTAAAATCCTGTTTTAATCTGTTTTAGATGACGTTTTAGTGTTAAAAACAATGGCTTTCTTTATGACATTTTTACTCATGTATATCATTGTTTCCCCTTCTTCCCCCAAAGATCTGGCTCTATTTTTCATTAAAAAAACAGTGATGTATGGAGATATATTGTGAGATATAAAGTGAGATTTTTGACATGTATACAAGGTAAGATTTGTTATAAAGAATAGATTTACAGGATAACAGGCTGAGAAGTCCTATGATCTGTTAGGCAGGCTGGAGACCTAAGAAAGCTAGTGGTGTAACTTCTAGGCTACTCCCAACGGTCCAGAGAGCCAGGATACTGATGACGTAAGTACCAAGGGCAAGTACCTCAGCTCAAGCGACAGCTCAAGCGAATAGTCAGTTTAACACTCATCCATTCATTTGTTTCTTTGATCTGTGTGGACCCTCAGCAGATTGGAAAGCAGTCATTCACCATGAGGGGACAATGTGCTTCATAACAATTTTCAACTAGATATATGGCTATCCTGTGGCCCAGTCAAGTTAAGATATAAAGTTCATAATCAAAGAGGAACCCTTTAGCATTCTTTCAATGAAGGCTATGGTGCAGACAACATGGAGCAAATCAGCAAATGATCTTGAGTGGATTTTGCTCTTGCACCTACTTTGGGAAGTAGAGCATATATGCTGGATCCAGCACCACCACTCAGAATACAGTGATGGAAATATAGTGATGGTGGTGGTACATGCCTCATCTGAGTGTTTGGCCGTTGAAAGACTCCCAGTATTCACTGCACTATGACAAGAGAATTGTGAATGCACATTAATAACTGGTAGCTTTGGTATTTTGATTACTGAATTACTGCCTTTAATGCTCTTGAAACAGGCAAAAATTACTCTTAACCCATATATATACATATATATATATATATATGTATACATGTATATGCATATGTGTGTATGTATGTGTGTATGTGTGTATATATATATATACATATACATACACATACACATACACATACACATACACATACACATACACATATACATACATATATATGTATGGCAACCTTCAGACATTGGTGACTGTGAACTAATATTTTATTTGCATTATTGATAGGTTAAACAATATTCATTTCTAGTCTAATATTTAATAAATTAATAAAATGAAAAGGTTCTCTCTCTTCTCCTTTCTCCCCTCATTTTCTCTCCCTCCTCCCTTCCCCATCTTATTTCTAGTTTTTGAGGGCTTCGTATGAATTTTCAATTGGCAGAATCAAAGAACTCCAGCCTTGAGTTTTGTGAGGGCCTTGTCAGTTTCCAGAGTCATACACAAAATAGACCAAGGGTATTTGGGGGATATTTGAGTCTGTTACACACAGAAATATATTAGGGTAAACATTTAAGTCTGAGAAAAAATATGGAACATACTTGAATTGTCAATATGATTGGTTAAGAAAACAAGTGACTAAATGTCAGGGCCAGTTAAGGAATTTTAAAGGCATTTGTTTTGCAGTTTCTGTTTTAGGTTAAAAATCAGTTTTGAAAAACAGAATCACATTTATTTAGGTGTGTTTATATCCTAAGAATCAAACTGAAATAATACACGGAACCTTCTTGCCAAATTGAAATTCAGTTTTAAACATGTTTTCTAAGGAACATGTCAGATATGTGCTTTAAGAGTTGTACTAAAGTTGAGTCTTTCTTATTGCAGGGCCTTGATGGTCTCTTTAAACTTCTAACCAGTCCCTCTCCTTTCTATTCAGCCATACTTGGATGTGTAGAAAGATTCAAATCGTAAAGAACTTAGAAAGATTTTGTGACATTACTTCTTGACCTTTGGGATAAGATCAAGTATAGAAAGCTTTTCTGGAATTAGTGAAGTGTTGACACCTCATGGATTCACTTGCTGGAATTCACTGAGAAAGTATTAAAGGCCCTATCAGATTCCGAGTGCTGGAGCAGAGCAGCAGAGTACCGTTCTCCACTCCCCAGGACAGTACTCTACTATGGCTCTGCCAACTACTGGGAATGTGGTAGTGGCTTAATCTCACGTTTAGTCTTATTGAATTTTTCCAATTTAATTGGAAAAATCATGAAGTTTTGTTATTTTTTTTAGGCTAGAAATCTAATATCTCATTGATGGTAACAAAAGGAATGTTCATGTACTATTTACATGCTGCATAAAATATGCCTTTTGGGAAAGAAATAGCTCATCTGCTTCAGTTATGCTGGCGGCCAGCGTTCTGTCTTAACAGTGACACATTGCAGGACCACTAGCGCTGAGTTATCGCTCCAGTCTCCTGGTTGCAGTCTTGCTCCATTCCATCCTATTCTCCACTCAGTCAGGGTGCCACTGTAACAATGGTCACCTCATCGTGGCCCATATGGGTCACGCCCTTCTGTGGCAATCAGAGTCCTTGAAAGAGGTCCAGACTATCACACTTTCTCCCTCTCTCATTTAGAGCTCTGCTCTACCCTTTCATTTTATCAGATGGCTTCAATAATGAGTCATCTCCACAATCCCAGGCTTCAAAGAGGCTGGGAGTAGGAGCTGAGGCAGTCCAGCTCTGAACCCTGGGCTCTCCCTCACCTGCCTCAGTCCTCTTTTCTGCAGATGCCTTTTGCTTTGGCTGGTGTGGAAATGGCTACCCACAGCTCCCTGGTTTATATGACATTCCTGCAACTGATCATCAGAGACAGAGACTAATTTTACACATTCATAGGAACGCTAATGTGCTGAGCAAGAGTAAGATTTATCTCCTGCGATTAGTTCAAGCCTCACGGATGACCTGGGGTGGTGGGCACTGACTGTGAGATTAGCCTATAGTTTTGCAAGGTGGGGTGAAAAAGAAAACAGTATCTTAGTATATTTTCTGTTGCTATAACAAAGTTCTCAAAGCAAGATATAATAACAATAAGATATCAAAGCTAGGTACTTAGAATAAAACTCTTGACTTGGTTTCTAGTGGGAGTTTCTATGATGCAGGTACATCACAGAGGCCAGAGTGTATTCAGAAGAGATCTCATGGCAAGACAGCTAGAGAAAGGGAGAGACCTGGCTTGCTCTTTTATAAATAACCCACAGTGACAGGGATGGAGTTCCCATTATTCTCTCTCATTAGAGGTAATTCCAGTTACTGGGTCACCTCTCCATAGTTCTTAGAGGTTCTGTCATCTCAACATCTTCATCACAAGAGCTACTGGGCTAAATACAAATGGATCCTTGAGCAACATAGTAGCACCATAGCTAACCGGAGCACATAGGACGCTCCTGTAGATATCCATCCTTGGCTCATTTTCCCTGTGCTGCTGTTGTCTTCACCAAAGGTCCTTCCTGTTGCCTAGGTACTGCGATCTCAGCTGCCTTCAATAGGCTTGTACTCACATCTTTGGTGACAAGGATGCTTTGTTTATGGAAACCTTAATGTAACCAAGAATTTTTTATCTCAGTGGTATATTATACGGACTTCCCATTTCTGTTTACTTGTTTAATAGATATTTATTAATTAGGTTGAGAATATTACAAAATACATGTGGTATGCTATCATGTATAGTTTTAAAGTTGAATTTAAGTTTTCAGAAAAAGAATGATAAGTATTTAAGTGTCAGTTACTGGCTTTTCCGGGATCAAAATTCTTTATTCATTAGTATCTTTGTTCCCATATTATGGCAGGCAGTCAACCACTTTAGTCATTTGCCTATGATGTATTCAGCAGTTTTATTGATTCTGGTTAGAAGCAACTAACTAGGAGGATAGACATGTTGGGAAAATAGAAATTTTCCAACAGCAGCGTTGCATGACATTGTGTTTTTCATTAATTCAATAACAAGCGATGGATTTTGTGTAATCTGGGAAGCTGGAGGCTGTGAGATTATGAACATGGCCGCATGCCCAAATAGTTTCTAGAGTTGGAGGTGGCTCAAAGTTCAGGACTTCACAAATAAATAATCATGTGCAGAAAGAAAAGCTAGAAAGGTCATTGTGTAAATCCAAGATGAAGTCCCAGCTGGCTGCTCCAGGAAAAGGAGGATAAGCTTTGTGAGCAGAGCCAGCTGTGCTGCATGCCCATATTGTAGGTTGCAGTGTCTAAAGGGCTGTGTCTGTTTTCTGTCTGCTTAAATTCAGATCTTTGTGGGGAGTGACACCAGAGGGGAGCATGTGAGCATGTGAGGGCGGGGGGGGGGGGGGGCATGTGGCATCGAGGATTTAAATCTCAGTGATAGAAACTATGGAGGGGTAAAGTCACTGATCTCTCCTGTGTTGGGTGGAGGTATAAAGGAGACTATTTCAGAGAAACCTTTAGGAGAACATATGTGCTAAGTACATGAAACCTTTCCTTTTCTTTTTTTTTTTTTCCTGTAAAGTATGGCATATACTTGACACTGTATTTTTTTTAATACATTTTAATTATTATTGTTTATTTATCTACATATGTGTATGTCTATGTATGAGGAGGTCAGTCAGGGCCATCATATCCCCAGGAGCTAGAACTACAGGCAGTTGTATGTTGTGGGGTGTTGGAACCCACAACTGCCTGCTGTGGGTCCTGGGAATTAAACGCCTGTCCTATGCAAGAACTCTATGTGTTCTTAGGCACTGCGCCACCTCTCCAGCCCCAGTGTAGTCTTACGATGGGATAGGTAAGGATCACTTGTAGAGCTGTGATCTAAAAGTGAACTAAAAAGAAGCAACACAGTCTACTGACCAAGGCCACCCATAAGGCTCAGGAAGAGTTTTGATTGGACAAGTGCTCTAACCGGAAGCTATGTTCCCTGTGAGTTCTTTGTTCCTCACCCCTCCGCTTGGCAGTGCTCTCAGGGAAGTCTGTCTTCCATAAGGAAGAATATACGGCAATCATCTCGTTCAGGGTTCCAGTTTGGTGGATCTTTCAAGGTGGAGTGTTGTCTTTAAAGTGAGTGATTGAAAGGTTACTTAAAGTCCACTGAATTCCCAGAAATAGATGAATAGATGAGTGGAAAATTTGACATGCAATAACTGCAGCAAAGGTTGTTTGATCTTCAGATATATATATATATATATATATATATATATATATATATATATATATA
>JANHMN010000001.1:84972282-84987501 GCA_030674055.1 Rhabdomys pumilio
TATATATATATATATATATATATATATATATATATATATATATATATGTATATTCTGGTTTTTATTGTGGAGAAGTCTAGGGGTTAATATGATCTGTAGTCTGAAAAGCAAAAGTGATGAAACGTGAGACTGCTCACCAAACACATCTTCCATACCTTTGGAGTAAAAGTGCTAGTTAACATTTTCTCATTTGAAGGATAAACTATGGATCTACTTCTTACCAAAGTGGTATTTCGCTTATCCTAAGAATCTTATCTTCTTAAACCAGGAAAGAACTTGGCATGTTTAAATCTACTTCTGGTGAATATTTTGATGTTTTAACTTTCTAGTCTACAACCGACCGATATTTTTGTATAATACAATTAAAATTGATTATTAAAGGTGAATCAAGGCATTAAAAATATACAAGATTCATTTTCTTTCTTTCTTTTTTCATTTTTTAATGATAGGATCTTACTATGTAGTTCAGGGTGACCTCAAACTCAGAGAGAGCTCTGACTGCCCCTGCCTCCCCAGTGCTGAGAGTAAAGTTATACTCAAGGCCCTCAATTTTTATGTAATCAAGCACATATAAAATTGCTTTTTCAGATTGTTGGGAAAGAATCTAAATTGCTGGAAGGCATTTCTACCTGCAGAAAGAGAAATTTACTTTTCTGGCCTAAGATGTTTCATGAATAGTTTACAGACTGGCAGAAAGTGTAATTACTTTGGGATACAAATGTACTTATTTAATTGGATTTTAAAAAAAATCAAAGCATTTGAAAAACATTTCTCGTATTTTATCTTGATTTGTATGTCCTACGCAAGTACATTTTCTTAATAACAACAAAGCATATGCCGCATCCTAACAGAGCCCCAGTGGGCTTGTCCTGTTCCACGGAAGCATGGGTTATGGGCTCAGTCTTTGAAATCATCATCAGATTCGGTATTCTAGTTCTCTGATGATGCTTCATACAGTGAGGGCCAGGTGGCAATTAGACAGGAAATTCTGGAGTTGTTTTCTTTCCTCTTACACACGGGCAGTGAAATGAATGGAGTCTAAGATGCCTAGATCTCGCAACCACAGTCTTAGGGTGATCACAGTAGAAAGACGAAGATGGAGATTTAAAAATAAATCTTTATCTTCATTTTAAGAGTGTACTGCTTGCGTGTATGGATATGTGTCATGAATGTACTGTGCCTTTGCAGACGTGAAGAAGCAATCGGGTCCCCTGGAACTGGAGTTGCAGGTGGTCATGAGCCACCATGTGGCTGCTGGAAAGCAAGCCCAGGCAGAGCCTCTGCAAATGCAGTAGGTGCTGCTAACTGCTGAGCCATCTCTCCATACCCAAGAAAAGTTGAATTTTTAATGAATTTTTGAAGTGTTCAATACACTAACCATCTACCTGTAGTGAGAATTTTGGTTTCTTTAAAAACATAGAAATATTATGGGAATATGTTTTTGTTTTAGTCCCAGGTGTGAAATCTGGGGCTGCTTCAGATTGTCCCACAGCAGCAAACTGTGACTTGTCTCCTGCTCTGGGAGGAATGTTATTAACTGCAGGTAGTTTTGTAAGTGTGTGATGTTTAGAATTCTGGGGACTCTTGAGAGAGCTAGAGTCCTGAGAAGACCTACAGCCTCTGCTGATCCTTCTGCTCTTGCTCGTGGCTGGTTGAAGATTGGGTGTTGATTGAAGATCTCATGACAACAAAGATCAAAATTAGCCAAAAGGAACTCGATGCCCCTAATCAGCAAGAAGTAGTCTAACCATATTGACTTCTAAGCCTGGCTCTCCTGCCTAGTGGTGGAGGGTTGGAAGGGATAAGGGCAGAGAGGGGTGGTAGAAATAAGGACCTATAAAGTAGCCAGAAGTCAAGTAGCATCTGACTACTGTCCTAACTTTTCTAGTCTGTAGTGTAAGGAATTCTTTCTTGTGTAAGCCATGCGTAGCATCTTTCTCCTTGTTGTACCCTAAAACATCTTTACAGTAACCTGTCAATTAATATATACAATACTTTAGAGTTCAGACTCTAAAGAAAACTCATTAATAACAATATCCATAATCAGTTGAGTATGAATCAATTTCTCATGCAATAGTCTACCCCAAAGGCTAGGTTTTCATCAGTGACAGCTAACTTTACACCTAGAAACAGAAAACCTATTAAACTGCTTTGAAGAATTTGTAGAATTAGCCAACTGTTTAAATGACCATACTTACTGTGAAACAAGGTATACTACAGTTGTACAGAGTTTGGTTTTGAGATGTTAGGCTATTTTACCTTTTAGCGTGTTGCAGCTCAAGTCAAGTCTGAGTTTGTTTGAGTGTGGAAGGGAAGTGCAGTGTACTTAATCCCCTAGTTCACTGCAGGGTCTGGATTATCAATAACTGCTGGAGGCTCTGACTGAGGGATTGCATGTTTTGTTTCCTCCTGGGCACTGTGTTCTCAGCCTTTAAAGTTCATGGAAATGCTCAGACAGATGGAGATGGAAGCTGCAGGGTTTGAGAAGTAAATACACCCAGGGAATGCCTACTAGACACCAGAGGAATTGGAGTGTATGGGAAGAAAACGGGAAGGTGAGAACAGACACGGGTCGAATAAAGCCATTGTAGTGTAGCTGGTAATGTACCTGGGGAGATTTCATTTTATTTTATTCTCCCTCCCTCCTCTCTCTCTCTCTCTCTCTCTCTCTCTCTCTCTCTCTCATCAGTGTGTGTACCAGAAGAAAGCATTGGATTCCCTGGAGCTGAGTCACAGACTGTTGTGAACTGCCTGGATTGAGTTTGAGGAACTGAATTCAGGTCCTCTAGAAAAGCAGCGAAAGATCTTAAAAGCTGAACTATTTCTCCAGCTTGGGATTATACATTTTTTTAAATTATTAATTAATAGCATTTTAAGGGTCTGTATCATTATGTTTGAGGTATTGATCTCAGTATTCTTTCTTCCTTCCATCCCTTCCTGTTACTTGTAAATATTTTAGGTAGTGGCCTAAATATAACAACTTAGTATTTCCATCTCTTTAATTTATAAGGCACAGCGGTATTACCTATGTTCACATGTGAACAATACACATGTTCACAATGTTGCACAACTGCCACAGAAACATGCTTTCTCACCATTTCCTTCTTCTTCAGTAAGTTTTGGGATCGCTGAATGTAGAGAGTTCTCACCTCAAGCCTTGGCAACCTCTAATCTGCCTTCTGTCTTAATGGATTTCCTATTGTAGAAATTCCATGTGAATGGAATTTTATGTGGCAACTTGTCTGGCCTCTTTTACTTAGTAATTTGTTTTCAAAGTTGTCCATGTGGTGGCATGTATTTGTGGCTGAATAGCTTCAGTTATCTGGATAGCCTAGACTGTGCATGTGTATTTGTGTGTGTACTGATGCATGTGTATACAGCTATATGTGGAGGCCAGAGGACCACCTTGGTGTCATTTTATAGGTGCTGCTTCCCTTACTTTTTGCAACAGGTTCTTGCATGGACCTGGAGATTATCAACTAGAAAATCACAGGCCAGCTGGTCAGTGATCCCTCGGCATCTACCTGTTACTACCCTTTAGTTCTGGGAATACCACAGTATGCCACAATGCCTGACTTCCTCTTAACTGCTTAGCCATCTCTCCAGCATGCCTGTCTCTTTCTGGGTGGGTTCTAGGGCTTGAGCACAGGTTCATATACACTCAAGGCAAACATGTTAGACTTAACTATCTCTCTAGGTTCTAGCCCATGGTTTTGAGATGCACTTATTGGTTGAAAATTATTTGACCAGCTCAGGGCTTGTCTTAACAGTAATTCTCCATCCTTTCTGCTTTAATGAGTCCTTGCTTTCCTGGTGGTGTCCAGCAGCCAGCACTATTCCTCACTGTTGGTCCTTGTAACCTGTAGCTCCATCCTCCTAGCTTTCTTTCCCCTTGAGCCTCACAGAGCAGGACTGGTGATTTTACAATTGACTTGGCTGTGGCTGGAGTGAAGAGACTTAACAGTGCTACCTTGGACATTCTTACTCCATGTTTGGCATTGTACAGGGGCCAGTTGAGCACATCTTTTTACTTACAAGTTTAACATAACAGATTAATGTAGCACACTCCATGTTTATTGATTGGATGTTGTGCTTGTTAACCTTGTTTGTAAATCCTATTGGACTGAGAAATGCCTAGGAGACTTGTACAACACATTTCTTGATGTGTCTGTGAGAGTGTTCTCAGAGAGAATTCACTGAAGGAAAATAGAGATAGACAATAAAAACAAGACATTAGATGCCTCTGTGTGTGTGGTATATTGTATGTATTTACAAACACAATATTATGTATAATTATAAATTATAATTGTAAAATATATACATATCAAACGTTAGATAACAAATGTTGAGAAAAAGTGAAACAGTGAAGGAAATGTGAACAAATTAAACTATTTCAAGAAACATATTACCAGGGCATGATGAGATAAACTATTGAAAACCAAGCATTCAAATATGATTACTTTATTGTTTGTTTGTTTGTTTATTTACTTACTTACCTGTGTATACTTTGATAATTTTGACACAGTCTTGCTGTGTAGCCCAGGCTGACCTTCAACTTGTAATCCTTTTGCTTCAGCCTCCCAAGTGCTAGGATTGCAGGTGTGCACCCTTAACTTCCAGGCCATTTAGAATGCTTGGCCTCACAGGGCAGATACGTGTTTGGACTCTAATGAGCTGGAGAAAGTGTACTCTGGACACTGAGCTGAAGTGTAAGCAGTCACTTTTCAGCAAAGATGACTTCCTACATTCTACTGACACTTCTATTCCCTCAGTGACCTCAGTAGAAGTGAAGAATAAGGAAGACCTAGGAGTTCATCACACGGGGGAGAAAAAGCATGTTTTAAAGAAGCCACCAGCCTGGCCAGCAGTGTGAGCAGTACAGAGAAACAGGGTTTTTATTTTCCAGGAAAGAGTTTTAATGTTTCTGTGTCTCAAGTGCAATATCAACTGGAGGGCAGTCTTTGGATCTGACAAGTTGCAAGTGAGCCTTCTGTTAATATAAAAATCTGTTTTTTTTCTATAACACAATTGCCATGAGCACACAGTATTACAGGTCTTCTGCAGATGCCTGTTATTCCACAAACAAGAATAGAATGTTCACTAAGCTTTTCCTGGACTCTGAGAATAGCTCTGTAATTTTTGCCTAGTTGGGGCTGTGGTTAGGGGTGGGAGAGCACTGGGTTCAATCTCAAGTAATAGACACACGGACACACAAAGACACACATAATCAACACACAAACAAACAAGAGAGAATAAGAATAAAGACATTAATCTCCCATTAAAAATAGTTATTTGAGACAGGCATGATGGGAAACAGCCCTGTACTTGGAGGCAGAAGTAGGGGAGTCAGAGGCCATCTTGGATTACATAGCAAGAGCCAGTCTCAGACAAAAACAAAACAATAAAATGTCAAGAATTGTCTGGTATAGGAGTTTTATTCTTAGGTCTTTAAAAATTATTGTGCTAGAGTGTTTAAAGGTGCCAGCGTGTACATGGCATTATATAAAGAGATGCCATTAGATTGATTTATGCTTGATCATCTTAGAATACAGAACAGAAGGCAGACAACTATATTTTAAAAAGTGCATTTTGAACTGAGAAACAGCTAATCCCCAAAGATAAGCTGCTTTGCCGATGATTTGTTCATGGCTACGATGATGGCTGCAGAGCTAATAGGTGCTTGATTCAGTTTCCTGACTAATTCTGACTGGTATGGAGAAGACTTGACCTTTTGTTGAGAGTCCAGTATACGTGAGTGGCTTGGAGTCTGTGACTAGAATAAGTTTATTTAGAGGGATTCTACTTCTGGCTCTTGGGTAGCTGGAGTAATCAGCAACCAAGAATACCTCAGTTCAGACACTTGTTGGCATAGCCTTACTGAGCCATGTCGACTTCTGGCAGCCAATGGCCACTGTGGCAGTCATTGCTCTAGACGGTCATGCTGTCAAGCCTGGCTGGAGCTTGAAGCCTTGGCTCCTTACCTTGCAAGCACTGCAGGAAGGCTGCTGTAGTCTAAATGTGTTTTCAGTTAGACTCACCTTCCTGATTGCTTTTGATCCTGCCCTGGCTATTTGGAAACGGGGTCCTTCTGGTCTCCGATCACCTAGGAATAGATTTGGGGGTGATCAGCAGTGAAGAGTCAAAAAGCCCACAGATGATTATGTACGGTCACCAGAAGTTTCCTCTCCTATTAAAATATCATTGACTTGCAAAGTGCAGATGTTCTCTGGGATTTAAGAAGGGACAGACCTAAAAAGATTTTTAAACATCCAGATTGGGATTGTGCTGATAGGCTATGATGTCTCAATTGATTTGGCTCCACTGGAGGAAAGAGAGCTCTGATTATAGCATTTAACACTGACTAGGGAAATGAGGCAGTTGTAGAAATTTAAAGTAACAGAGACCTAATTGTCCTGTGAAGAAGTCCCCAGGGAAGCCACCGTGTGGACTATAGGCTCTGGCTATTGCTCCGTACTGTGTGGAACTTTCTGGTGATCCAGGTCAGCGAGAGCTGGAGTCCTGGCAGAGCGTGTCCGTGTCCATCCCCTGGGTGTTACAGCACCTTCTGCTCCTTGGGGTGCAGCATGTTTTAACCTAGTTAACTGGAGTGTGGCAGTGACCCTAGTACTCCTCACCTGGGGCTGCTCACAAGTCACCAGAAGATCACAGTTTTGCAGCTGGTAATTGATGGTTTGCTGAGTGACTGTGTTTTTAAGAATTTATCAAAACTCCCAGAATTCCTTTCTGTATTATGTAATGTTCCAACTCTAAGTCAGGTAGAGGTGATCCAAAGGGTGGACCAATTTCATTTTAGTAAAAATTTGGGTCAGAATTTCAGGGTTATGTAAATGACTTTTATGAGTAAGACAGAAAAATTTCCTCCAAGATGAAAGTTTTGAAGTAGTATTTACTAATGAGTAATAAAATAATATTTTAAATTGTAAAATTTTTCTTAAGCATGCTGAAATATTTTGGTGTTTGCTTATGAAATCATGATGTTTTCTAACAACCACCCAGAATTCTTCTCATGTGGCTTCATTCTTGGACTTTGTTCCAGTAATTTCTAATTCTGTAATTACCCCCCCCAATGGTTAAATTTTTAATATAAAGCCTTTTAGTCTTTTTTGACTTCTCTTATAATATTCACAAACATGCATATGTAATGTTTGAGGCTCATCTTTGATTCAAACAGTGTAGGAGCAAAAGCAGCAGATATGGTGGGTATCCATGGAGATGAGTCACTGGAACTGGAAGGTCTTCGACAATGCTCCTCTTCTGTGCTGTGACTCAGAGACAGTCCAAAGACTGCTTCTCTGAGATCTACCTGCCTTGAAAAGTCCCAGTTCTCAGAGTTTCAAGATCCTTTTGATTGTTTTCCAACCAGTTTGATGGCTCCACTGTATTCTTACTGGTCTAATAAACATTTCCAAACCAAGGAATGTATTAACAGCAGAATGGACACATTGGTTGGCATTTAAGCAAATTCTCATCTATTTTTATCATTTATATTCTTTGCCAAATCTTAGCATAGATCAGTCCCTAGCTTTTATTCATGGAGTATGCTTCATTTCTATCTGAGAGCAACTGGAAGGAAACGGGGATCCCTTTTAGACTTGCTTATTGGGAACCACAAATACATTAATCCAATAACCAAAAATGTGTGAGGTCACAACCACGTGTCAAGTACAGGAAATTATGAGACAAGAAAGCATCTCTATTCTTATGCTTGGACTAAAGAAGAAAGTGGAGATTAATAGTAGGTAACCAGGAGTTCCTTCAACTTGGATGGACATTTTGCCCTTTATATTTAATGTTAACTCTGTCAAAGGAGGAAGACCTCCACACCTCTGCCCAGACAGCATTTCAGGGGAAGAGAGCAACAAGTGAAGTGCTCTGGGACTGGACTCATGTGCTGGCCTTTGTTGAGAAGTTTCGGACTGTTAGTTTCTCCACGGAACATGTGGAAGATCCACTTGACGTTTTAAACAATGGGATAGTAGATCCAACATGGAAAAGGTGTTGCCATATTGGAGTCTCAGATTGTATGTACTTCAGAGGTATGAAGGATAGAGAAAGCAAACTATGACATTTGTTCATTTGAGGCTTTTTTTCCCCCATGAAACTCACCAAGAGTGAGTGACACGGGGAGACCGGGCTGGACTCGAACTCACGAACCCGACGGCGGAGTCTGCCACCAGAGGGCAGGTACTAAATGAGTGCGCCACCACACGCTTGCAGGAGGCTTAAACTATTAGATGAAAGAGCCAAGAAAGGCAGGCTTAAGGTATGGGATGTATATGTCATAGATTTCTTGGTGCTTTCACGCAGCAATTACATCAACAAAGTTGAATGGAAGGCAGGAGTGAGCTTGCTGTTTAGCTACACATAATCTTAAACTCCTGGTCCTTCTGCCTCTACTTCTTGTGTTCTGGTATCATAGTGTAGTACTGCACCTAGCCAATTACTGCATTTTCTGAACGCTATTCCCCAGAGAAGAAGGAAAGAAACTAGTGTTTGTTGAAGATCTAATGCGTTTGGAGAGCTGATGAATAATCCCCTTTGCCTAAGTTCCATCATTTCATCTGATCTCCATAGCTGCTGTTCCTATCAGGTGGAGAACTGGCTCCCACTGGACTAAGTGGACCAGAGAACAGTGTGACTGAGCATTGGGGCTATCAAGTCCTGATTTTTGGGTGCTCTTTCCACTTCAAAGGCTTTGCACCTGACAGAACTGCAAAGGAGTGACAGTATCTTCTTTTATAAAGCTGCTATCGAAAAGCTGTGGAATTTAAAAATGAATGTAGCTATCTGTCTTATGCTACATACATAGTTTATAGTTTAAAATTATCAAAGTTACATTGGTTTGTGGCAAATGCATGAAATTCCTTAAGAAAATTAAGTCTGTTTTTGTGTAATTAGTTCTTTGAGAGTTTCCAGTTTTGTACAATGTGCCATCTCCCAATTCTTCCCAGAACTACCGCACCTTCCCTACCTACCCAACTTTGTGTACTTTAATATGCATATAACATATTATTACCACATATATACATATATGTATATACACATACATACACACACAGTTGTGTGTGCATGTGTGTGTGTGTCATATTGCATTGCCCAAATATTTCTGGATGTGTGGTCTTCTACTAGAGTGTGGTTAACTTATAAGAGGTTATACTCTTAGAAAAAAAGTCTCTCCATTTCCTAGTCACTGACAAATGCCATTTCCTCCATAGCTGAGGGTAGGATTGTATGCCCTACTCTCTTCTCCATGTTGGGTTTGGTCTGGCTTGGTCTTACACAGGTTTTGTGCATGCTATTGCCCTCAGTACAAATTCATATATGCTTCTGCCCTGCTGTGTCCAGAAGATGTTTTCTTGTTGACATCCACAGTTTCTGGTTCTTGGACTCTTTCCTGCCCATCTACTGAAGTGATCCCTGAGACTGGGGAGAGGTACGTGTGGTGTATGCATTTTCTTTAGGGCTGAGCATGTTACAGTCTTTCATTCTCTGCACTTTTTTGGCCAGTTATCGCTCTCTATTAATCTCTGAAAATAGAAACTTCTCAGATGAGAGATGCACTGATCCATGGCTATAATGACAAATCATTAGGAATACGTTTAATATTGTTTTTATTTAGAAGCATAATAGTAGTAGGCTCTCTCCAAGGGCTTATGTCCTGTCCACCTGTAGGTTCTTAGTGCAAGGATGGGTTTCAACTTGTGGCATGGTTCTTAAGTCCAATCAGACAGTGGTTGGTCAATCCCACGATGTGTTCATGTCACTATTGCACCAGCAGGCTTGTCTTGTCAGACCAGCCCATTGGTGTGTAGCCCACAAGGTTCAAGGTTGTGTATGACTGGTGATTACTTTTCTCCTCCAGTAGTTTGTATAGCACCTTCCAGCCTCCTCAAAGCTCTCCAGTAGGGATGGAGTTTGCTGGTCTGCACCAGGTTGATTTCATCATGGCCGATAACTCAACTATGTGGTATCTTCCGCAATAAGGTCTGATTGTCTAAGTTCTGAAGAATAACTAAGAGCTATAGCAATGGCCTGTAATATATGGGGGTCTATAGGACCTCAGTGGTCAGTAACTACCAAAGAAATTACCCATTTCTGACAATGGGCTTTTATTTGCCAGCTTTTGATGTTTAGCTGGGGCATTGCTGTCCTATTACGGGGTACCTCCATTTAAACTTGCATGGTCATTTAAGTGTGTGTGTGTGTGTGTGTGTGTGTGTGTGTGTGTGAAGAAGCATTTACAGTAATGACAATAATGGGTTCTCACATGCCTTTTTCTGAGGACTTTAGTGTCGTTTATTCCTCCCCATACTCTCTCCTCTGATCTTCCCTCTTCTTGCCTATCCTACATTATAGAATAAGGTGGGATTTAGACTGTTTTAAGATTTTGCTCAACGAGTACCATTCTCTTTTCATAAATCCCAACACATTCCTATGCTTACTGTGGGACATAAAGGGCTTTTGTTCTTACTGTTTGTAGCTAAGACCCATGAGCTGGTGAACGGTCTATGTAGTGTAAGTTTTATGTGTCAAGAGTCATTAGAAGCTGTCTATTTTTTTTTGGGAAGTAAAAGGTCAACAGAGAACGAAGGGCATGCTCTGTTGTGGTCAGCAGGGAAGACCTCAGCAAGGCCTGTTGGTCAGATTGTTCTGGGTAGCCCTGTGTCTTCATGCAGAAGGATTCTGCTTTCCTCCAGGGAAGGTACCTCTGGAATAAATGTCGCTTGACCCATTTTGGAGCAAGGACAGGTCATTTATTTATGGCTGTCTATGTGGGACTAGGACAGAAGAGGTCAGCTAGCATTTTTTGCTTCTACTGTTGGCTGAATTCTGGGGCAGCATGTCCTGAATTCTGTCAGCATGTAGCATATGTTAAAGTCAGTGAATTAAACAATTCAAACAGAATCTTGCTATAAATGATTTCTCTCTCTCTCTCTCTCTCTCTCTCTCTCTCTCTCTCTGTGTGTGTGTGTGTGTGTGTGTGTGTGTGTGTGTGTGTGTGTGCGCGCAAACAGTGGTGGGGATTAAACCCCCAGTGCTTGGCGTACGCTAAGCAAGAGCTCTGTCATTGAGCTACACCTCAGGTATGTTTCTTGACATTTTTGTTCAGTTAAAACATCTTTGTTTTCCATTTTTGGCAAATTTAGAGTTATACCATTGCTTTCTCCCTTGCCCCGGTGTGTGTTCCCATGTGTGTAAACACACAATGCATGTCCTGAAGTGTGTGTACATGTGTGCATATGTGTATATATAAGGTAGGTCCACAGTTGATCATACGTGCACATAGGTTCTAGGAATCACACTCAGGCCTTCATATTTGTGAGGCCTGCACGTCATCCACTCAGCCATCCCCTTTGCCCACCTACCTCAGTTTTCTTAACTGTTCTCTAACTTTACCCACAACGATTTTTATTTCACTTTAAAGATTATATGCATGTGTATAAGTTTGTGTGTAGGTATCTGCACATGTGTGAAGGTGCCTGTTAAAGCCAGAGGCATAGAGTTTCCCCTTGACTTGAGTTATAGACTATTCTGAGCTAATCAGCATGGGTGCTTACAAGCAGGCTCAAGACCTCTGCAAAAGCAGTATACACTCTTAATGGCTGAGCCATCTTTCCAGACCTCATGATAACTTTTTGAACAACACTGAAGTATTTGTATACTGAGTGAAATACTGTTTTACCTTAAATTTTAACCCACAATGCATTTTTATTTGTCATTATCTCTGCCTATGCTTAAACTTTCTGATTTTGTCATCAGGGCTTCTGGTTTTGCTTGCTTGAGGAGATGGGTGGGTTTTTTCTCTGGAACAGGACGAAGGAGGACGGATGCTGGTGTGGTACTGCTAGGAAGTGCATGGCTAAAATGGATGTTTTCCATGTTGCTGTGCAGCCAAGGTCACACCTCTTGTTTGTTTTTGATGTCAGGAGCATTTGAAGTGTACTTAGGGTTCATCGTTTTTCCTATGCCGCTGTCCCCTTTTCCTGACTTGTAGCTCTTGTGTCGTTGATGGACTAGCTGTCCTCTCCACCACTGGATGCTTTTCTTCTGTTGCTCTTCACCCTTCCTGCCTATGTGTTAAATGCTCCTGGTTCTCTTTGGCTTCATTCTAACATTCTCTGTGATGGACTTTTGTTGTTGTTATGAAACGGCTGACATAAGCAATGTAAGAAAAGAAGAGTTACTTCGTTTCACTGTCTGAGAGGTTTTAGTGTAGGGCCTCATGCATTTGGGTAGATAATGGTGGCCGGGGAGTATGTTGCAGAGAAGATGATTTTCCTCACTGTGGCCAGGAAGCGTTGGGGCAAGGGCAGAGCCAGCAAGGGCATGCCCCTAAAGATCTTCCTCTTTTACCTATGGCTCACTGCCTGAAGTTTCCAGAAGTCCCTAAATAGAGGTACCAACTGGGAACCCAGCCTTCAATATGTGCCCATTTCTTTAGTGTGGGATGGAGGAGTACTTCATATTCAAGCCATAATATATTCTTCTTATATAAGATTATCTATCTATCTATCTATCTATCTATCTACCTATCTATCATCTATCTATCTATCTCACAGTTCTGCATTTCACTTGACATAGCCCACCTATCATACTGCCATCTTTATTAGTTTTTAGCTCTGTTTATTCTTGTTAGATGGCCATTCCTGTACTGCTTAGGGTGTATGTAAATGTGTGTGAACATTGTACGTGTTAGCGTGTGTGACTTTTGGATTCAGAGAGACTCAAGAAATGTAGCAGATGGGAGGGATTTAATGTTGCCTTCCTCTGGATCTCACTATTTAGAGAACTTGACAGAACATCTGCTTTGATTACATCTGCATACTTTGCTTATAAGAAGCTTGCAGTAATTTTTGTCTTCTCTGTCATTTTTAGAAAGTTCTACTTTTTTTTTTTTTAAGATGATTTTAAGACCCATAGTATAGTACACTGATTTGGGATAACGTCTTCAATCAAAATGCCACAAATAGGCAGTGAAAATTCTCAGTTACTCAGCAGTGCTTTGGGGCCATTAAATTTGTAAGAACGTTTGTTATGAAGAACAAAATGTTGGACTAGGACCTGGTTTTAAAAGGCAAACCATGAGGGAATTTGCCCATGCGTTTTTCCCCTGCTGTAGAAAGATGTCTGCTTTTAATGCCACCTGATTTGATTTCTTGATAACTGTGGCTGGAAGGTGTCAGGCCTGCTTCTTCGAGCACAGCAGGTTGTCTCTAGGGAGACATTGGTCTGAAAACAGTAAAGGATAGGAAAAGGAGAACATGGCTTTGTTCCCTGGGGACAGCATGAATTCTTTTCCAATCTTCAGGTATTTCATCCTGTTAGGACATCTGTGAGCAAGCTTAGCTCAGTTTGCATGGCATCAGTTAAGATTTTATTGGGGCTTTTTATTCCTGTTTTTGACACAAAAGGATCAGTTGCATAGTTCCATAATAGGTGAAGAATAGTAAGGTCTCAAATTAATAACTGGGACCTACTTGGGAGGGTATGAATTTGCTGGAACACATGTAAGCATTCCGTTTCAAATGTAATATAAACAAACATAAGAGGCGCTGAAAAGAGTTCAGGGACTTGAAGAAATGAAATAGATAATAATAACCTTAAATGCTTAATCTTTGTTTAGTGTGTATTCTATACCCTCTTTGGATATTGAAGAATTCTGATTTTCAAAGAGGTGACACTGAGGGTGGTGTGGGTAAAGTCAGATTCCGTGACAGTTGGTCATTGGTGCCTGTAGCAGACAGTGTCCCGCTCCTAGCTAGCAAGTCATACACAAGGAAGATCTGGAATCAGTTGGTCATACAACACACTTCTTTCTCTTGGGCTAGTAACACTCCTGGTTATCAGCTCTCAATGGCAAGTGTCCTGCGGCACTGGCATCTCCACCACCTTAGGATCTCCAAGGCAAATTCATGCTTTACTTTCATAGCTTCATACAGTGGCCTCTCTGGCCCTTCATGTACCCCTGCAACATGCCTGGCCTCAGTGGCTTTCCTTAGTCGTGGAGGATATTCCATTAGTCCTTTTTGTATCCTTCCCCCTAAAGCCAGAACCACATGGCTGAAGCTGCCAAGTTCTGCTGATTGCTGGGGCTGGAACATGGCTCTCATATTCAAATACATCTTCACCTGCTTTCTTGATTTGATGGTTTCTTTTACTGCCTAAGGATAGCTGTCCTCGAATTCACTCTGTAGACAAGGCTGGTTTTGAACTCAGAACTCAGAATTATACCTGCTTCTGCCTGTGGAGTTCTGGGGTTAAAGGATTATATTACACCCAACCCTAAGTTTTTTTTAAAATTCCTTTTCACAAGTTGGGAGTTTGGCTGGGTGGGGTCTTGCCCTAAGGTCACCACTCCCTTTATTCCATTTAGCATCAGACTTCTTCAAACTTTTTACCTCCTAAAGCACTGCACTTAGCTACATTACATTTCTTGGTGTCCCCCCCCCCCCTTTTTAAAAAAAAAAAAAAAAAACCTCTTCATTTTGTATTTTTCCTTGCTTAGCTTGCTCCTTTTCATTATAGATCTTTATAAGACTGGCCACTAATAACCGCACAGCACAGTCAATACTAAGCTGTCTTGAAATCTTCTCTGCTAATGCTATTAATCCCAAAACTCCTCAATTTAGCCTCAGGCAGAATTTTTGGACAGGGGCGAAAAGCAGCCGCATTGTTTACCAAAACATCACAAGAATGGTCTTTAAGCTGCAAACTAATAATTATTTTCCTTGGAAACTTCTTGACTTGGGCCCTCACAGTTCAAATCAACCTTAGCAATGCTGTCTTCCATACTTCTACTAGAATGACCCACTAGGCCCTACTTACAATGTCCAGTTGCTTTTCTTGTCCAAAGTCCCAAAGTGTTCTGTATTTCTCCAAACAAAAGCATGGTCAAGCCAATCACAGCAGTGCGCCAGTCCCTGACACCAACTTCTGTCTTAGGCAGTGTTCTATTGCTGTGAAGAGCCACCATGTGAATGGCAGCTCTTATAAAGGAAGGCATTTAGTTGGGGGTTGCTTAGTTTCAGAGGTTCCATCTGTTATTGGTATGGCAACACACTTGGGGCATGCAGTCAGACAAGCTGCTGGAGAGGTAGCTAACAGTGGATACATGGATTAGCAGGCAGGGGAGAGAGAGAGAGAGAGAGACAGAGAGAGAGAGAGAGAGAGAGAGAGAGAGAGAGAGAGAGAGAGAGA